>CM046812.1:31541839-31627644 GCA_025617385.1 Murraya koenigii
ACGTTCGGTTGCAGGAGATGAGATCTCCACATTGGAGAAGCAGTAACAAGTATCTCATCCTGTTTACCATGGCAGGAAATGAACTAACAATTATCTTCCCTCCAAACTCCTCTTGAGGACTGAGATAGCTCATCATGATTTTGAGATGACACTAAAAGTTTAAAGGAATCGATTGTAATCATTGGGTCGATGTCTATATGATGTCTGATTAAAGAAGTTGTATTTCAACAGAAAGAATAAGACGATAATAAAGCAACCCTCGGTGAATTTTAATTTCATCGGATGAATGATTTCTTCAGCAACAAGTAGTGGGTTCTGCAACGAACCAAAAATTCATGTTTATACATAACTTATTTGTATCACGACTTCATCTTGAATACTTGCTAACACAAAATCTATCAAAGTTTATTATGCTTTTATGACTTACGACCCTTTTTTTCAATCAAATAAATATGTTTGGATTTTTCTTTAAATTTTAACTTGAGAATTGTGGGTTCTCGTTGGCATCAATTATTATTATTTACAAGAGTGTGGCAACTGGGAAGGAAGAAGGAGAAAATTAGAATTACGTTAAAATTTTTAGATGCATAAAGTAAAAATTAGAATTTAATGACGGTTGTAGTGAGAAATAGGGTGTGTCGAGTAGTTTAACAGATTCAAAATAGTCCCACCCTTTCCTCCCTCATCCTTGCTCATTTAAGAGGAAAGCAAATTCCTGAAATCACAGAAATTACAAACAAAGGAAATCGAAATTCTTTTCTCTCCCGCCTTCTCTCCTGCCCATCGAATAGATTATTACTAAATAAAATAAGATTTGAAATTTACTATGATTTTGATCACTATTACTATTTTAAAAACAGATAGAAAGAGAGAAAAAAGTTATTAGAGAGACAAGGATGGCATGTTAGGTGGACAGAATGAAATGATTCGCAAACTTCAATCATCTACAAACAACTTTGCTTTCTTTTGGTCTCCTCAATCCCCTCCCGGGCAACTCACATTTCCATATCTTCTCCTCTTGGTATTACTTCGTATTAGAATTTTGTTGCATTTTTTCTGCTAGTAGAGGTGAGGATTCTGCTGTATTTATTTTCTCACCCATAAATCATTTTAATTAATTATTTTATATTAAGAAGTAATTTTGATAGACTCTTTTATATGTCTTTTAATGAGTAATTTTTTTGTACTTTATATAGTAGTATATTATAGACAAACATAATATTTAATTGTATTATTTTACCTCATAATAAGATAAATAATTTTGTATTAACACACGAGTAGTCGTTATACTTTGCTATAGTGTTTAACTAACTCTACCTATTAGTCGAAACTATACAGTCATTTGTGCTTTATTGACACGAGTGTAGTTATTCTTATCAGTCATTTGTGCTTTGACACAAGTGTAGTCAGTCTCAGCTCTCTCATTCTTGGCTTGCTTGGCTTTGGTGTGTGGAGTTTCATGCTTGGATTAAGGCAGTAACTTGTAGGTTTTATCAAGGCAGAAGGCTGAGAAGGAAGCTGAACAGCAAGGATCTGTCATGGCTAATAAAGGTACGTAGATGATCTTCTCTCTCTATCAAGCATGTATTTGAATGAATATGTAAGATCATACATTTAAGTCTAAATATTTTAGAGTAGATTCATCAAAACAATTTAATAACATGGCAGCACCATTTACAAGGACGTAACAGAAATGCATGGCTTGTGACAAGACTGTTTATCTGGTTGATAAGTTAACATCTAACAATCATGTCTATTATAAAACCTGTTAAGTCCATTATTTATAGATTGACATTTTATGGTAAATCTAGATAAATTAGATTTTTTTATTGTATATTTTGTAATAGTATTTAATTTATTAAATCACAGTGTAATTCTAATTTATTAAGAATATTTCTTTTTATAGTTTAATTAGATATCTAATTTAGTAAGTCAATTAATGATGAGATTCTATAATTAACATGTAGAATTTATTTAGAGCAAGAAGTTGGTTCAAACAAGTTAGGAAATTTTATAGGTGAAGCAGGGCCACAGCTAAAATCTAAATGAAATTGAAAGAAAATAAAAAACAAGCATAAATTGGGACACCAGAAATTACTAGTGATACGAGGATTACAAGTATTGTAATATTCTAGCTTATTTACCAGAACTCCAATACACCAAAACTCTCAAAACACTAGATCAAGAGTTTATTAAACTCTCAATCCTCTTAACTTCTAATATTCTCTATTTTTTCATTTCTCAAATTGGATGCAAATAGCTCGAATACTACTCTTTATTTATAGCAAAAAAATTAGAATTAAAATAATAATTTTTTTATCACATGGGCGGTGGCCCATTTTTTCTTCTTTTGAATTCAAATCCTTTGAATTCAATTTTTTTCATTTCCTTTAAATTATTTGAATTCAAATCTTATGACCATTTAGAAGTTGGTTTGTTTGACATTCTCCCTCTTGAAGATTTGATTAATAAGTAATCAATCTCCATACCATTATTTCTATTTCGCCATTGACATGTCAGCTTATGTCTTGCTAAGTCACAAGAGGATCTACACCATATAAAATTGTAAGTATTGATTGGCTTGGTCATAACATCTGCTAGGTTCTCCTTGGTATGAATCTTTTGTAAATTTATAATTCTATATTTCACGACTTCTCGAATGAAGTGATATTGAACTCCTATGTGTTTTGTCTTGGAATGAAAAACTGGATTCTTTGTAGTGTGCAAAGCATTCTGACTGTCACAAAACACATGAATTTTCTCTTATCTATGCCCGAGCTTCTCCAGTAACCTTTATATTCAAATAGCTTCATTGTAAGCTTGTATAGCTGCCATATATTCTGTTTCTGTTGTAGATAAAGCTACAATAGTTTACAGTTTTGAAACCCAGCTTACAACTACTTTTGCAAGTGTAAACATATAGCCTGTAGTGGATTTCCTTTTATCAAGGTCTCTTGCATAATCTGAATCCACATAGCCACTGACAGTAATTTCTGATCATTCATAACATAATGCAATATCTGAGGTCCCTCTGATATATCTCAGAATCCTCTTTACTATTTTCTAATGCTCTCTACCGGGATTCGCCATGTAATAACTAATCGCTCCCATTGTTTGTTCTATGTTTGGTCTTGTACAAATCATAGCAAACATTAAACTTCCCACTACTGAAGTATACGGTACTCGAGACATCTCTGTACTCTCTGCTTCATTGCTAAGACATATACTTGAGAATAACTTAAAATTAATAGAAATTGACTTACAATTTTGCATGTTGAAGTGTCGCAAAATTTTCTTCAAGTAATTCTTCTGAGAAAGCAATATCTTCTTACTATTTATGTCTCGATGGATTTGCATCCCTAGAATCTTATTTGCTGTCCCAAGAATTGTGCCTTCAATTCCTGAACTCGATCTTTGTTAAAGCCTGCTACCAATATATTATCTACATACAACAACAAAATGATAAAATCATTATCTTCAAACTTCTTGTAGTATGCACAATGGTCTGAGCTGAGTCTGTTGTATCTAAGGCTTATGATAAAGAAATTAAATATCTTATACTAATACCTCAGCGCCTGTTTGAGGTCGTATAGAGATTTTTTTAACCTACAAACTGGTCGTATAGAGATTTTTTTAACCTACAAACTGAGTTCTTCTTGCCTATTTTTGTAAAACCTTTTAGTTGGAACATATGAATTTATTCTTCAAGTTCTCCATGAAGAAATGCAGTTTTCATATCTAATTACTCTAAATGTAGGTCAAATATAACACACATCACCAAAACTATTCTGACTGTCGTGAGCCGAACTACCGGAGAAAATATCTCATTGAAATCAATACCTTCTTTTTGAGCATATCATTTTACCACCAACCTTACACGATACAGCTCCACTTGGTCATTACCATCACGTTTGATCTTATAGACCTATTTGTTTTCAATGACTTTTCTTCCATGTGGTAGTGGCATAAGCTCCTAAGTTTTGTTCTTACTTAAAGCTTCAATTTCTTCCTACATTGCTGTCATCCACAAGGCAACATTTGAGTTGTTTAAAGCTTCATAGAAAGTTGATGGCTCTCCATCCTCTGTTAAAAGACAATATGCAACATTGATAACATCTTTGAAGTTTCAGACTCGACTAGTTCTTATTCCTTGTGTTCTAGTGCTGCTTAAGCTTCTAGATTATTTTCCACATATATTGGCACAATCTTTAACTTTTCCTTTTCAATGCTATTATCCTCATCTTTTCTTTGCAGTTGATCTTTTACAAACATAACATCTTTACTAATAACAATTTTGTGGGTAGTGGGATCCTACAAACAATACCTATTTGCTCCATCAGCATATCCTAAGAAGATATACTTTCTAGATTTTGGATCCAGCTTTGTTCTTTCTTGGGTATTGTACATCACGTACACATGACATCCAAATGCATGTAGATGAGAGTAATCAACTAACTCAATAGTTGTTGATGGAGATCGATTAATAATATAACATGCTGTTCTGGCTACTTCTATCCAGAATGAATTAGGTAGACCAACAGTCCTTAATATAGCTCTTATCCTCTTTGTAAGAGTTCTGTTTATCCATTCCGCTACTCCATTTTGTTGAGGAGTGTATGCCATCGTGAATTACCTCTGAATACCTTCTTGCTTACAAAATTTAAGAAACTCGCCATCTATATATTCTCTACTATTATCTATCCTTAAACACTTGATCCTCTTTCCAGATTCAAGTTCAACCCGTACTTTGTATTCCTTAAATACTAGAAATACATATGACTTATTTTTTATTGGATACACCCAACATCTCCTAGAGTAATAATCAATGAAAGTAACAAAGTACTTTGCACCTCGTTGAGATAAATTCGGTGATTCCCAAACATCAGAATAAATTAGGTCTAGGATATTTTTACTTCTGGCATTAGATCTACTAAGCTTTAATTTATATTGCTTATTTGTAACACAATGCTCGTAAAATGGTAAACTTACCGATTTGAGCCCTGGAAACAGTTTTCGCTTAGAGAAAATCTTCATACCTTATTCTGATGTATGACATAATTTGAGATGCCATATTATCGCCGACTCTTCTTTATTTGGTGCAACATACGCATCAGCTTCCTATAATATTTCTCATTGAAGCATAAATAGTTTAGCACCGATCTTTTATGCCTTCATTAATATAAGCGCTCCTCTGACTATTTTCATGATCCTATTCTTGACTTGGGTTTTGCATCCAAGAGTATCTATTTATCCCAAAGACAATAGATTCTTCTTCAGGCCTTTTATATATTGTACTTCCTAAATTGTGCATATTATACCATTAGATATTTTTATTTTAACAGTACCAATATCAACAATCTCAAATGCACGGTCATCGCCCATATACACAGATCCTCCTTAGATAAATTCACATGTGTGAAACCACTCTCTTCGAGATGTCATTTGCTATGTTGTTCTTGAGTCTATAAGCTAAACATCAGCTAACTGCTTCTTGCATTCTGTAACTATTACTGCCTTACTATAGAGAATCACTCTATCATTAGAGGTACTTACCACACAACCCTAAGCATTTGATGACTTAGGTGCTTTACTATATCTACTCTTTCGATTACTTCAATAATCTTTTTTGACGTTCCCTTTCTTGCCATAATTGTAGCTTTTTATATTTTTCTTACTTTTTGATATTCTGTTGATCTCCCTCTCGTTATTAATAGTGCTTTTGTTTGCTACGATCTTGCATGTCTATCTTCTTTATTCTTGTGTCTGCTTTCCTTATTTAAGACAGAGAATGCAACATCATCAAAGACTAGACTTTCTGCTGGGTGTTGTTCATCATATTGATGATGAATTGATCATAGGAATCTGGTAAAATTTGAAGTAGAAGCTTTGCACGTTCATTTTTCTTTATTGTGACCTAACGTTGTGAGTTATGAAAAATGAGTCTTCAAGGTGTTGATATGGTCGGTCACTGTCGTAGATTCTGCCATTCGAAGAGTATAGTCTCATTTTTAAGAGGATCTTATTGTGCAGCAACTTAGCTTTCTATAATTTTCAGAGAATATCTTATATTTTCTTTTCTGTCTTTTTCTCCTCTACACAGAATAACACCTTATCTGCAAGTGGTAAATGTAGATTAGCAATTGCATTACCAGTCCATCTCGTTTCAGATTGGCATCATCATATATCTTCATTGATCTTTCTCAAATTGTTGCTAAGCAATTATTTTTCCTTGAAATAGCCTTCATCTTCATTTTCCACAACGAGAAATAGTTCTCATTAAACTTCTCAATCTCGTATTTTACGGCCATTACTTTCACCACAAACTGCCTTTCCTAGAATCAGCTCCTACCGTTTCACGTGAATAGTATAGTATTCGTGAACAGTGAACAATATATTAGAATAGTACCATATATGTGAGTAATACGTATATATAAATAGTAACTTGATTTCAAAAAATATAACCAAGGCATTGACACCATTGTTAGAAAATTTTATGGGTGAAGTAAAACCACAATTAAAATAAAATTGAAAAAAATAAAAAAACAAGCACAAATTAAGATAATGGAGATTACATGATTCGGCTTTTAGCTTATAACATTGGGCAAAGGCAGAAGAAAAATATTTTACTAGTGATATGAGGATTACAAGTATTTTAATATTTTGGCTCACTTCCCAAAATCCCAATACATCCAAACTATCAAAACACTAGAACAAGATTTTTTTAAACTCTCAATCCTCTCAACTTCTAATACTCCCTATTTTTTTCTTTCTCAAATTGGATGCAAATAACTCAAATATTTCTCTTTATTTATAGCAAAATATTAGGATTAAAATAATATTTTTTTATCACATGGGCAGTAGCCCATTTTTTTCTCTTTTGAATTCAAGTTTTTCATTTCATTTAAATTCGTTGAATTCAAATCCTATGACCATCTAGAATTTGGTTTGTTTAAAAAAACATAAAGCTTATTAAATGCCCTAGATATTCATTGGGAGACAAACAAGACAATAATGTTAGATTTATTTATATTCAGAGTCAAAGGAATTATAAGAGGAAAGAAAATCTTATTTGGAAAGAATCCAAGTCTTTTAAGACTTGTGACTTTTGTGAAACCTTAGTGTCTATATAAAAAGTGGTATTTCAAAATTTAGAGGGCACAACACAGAATATAAAGCAGAAAAGCAAGATTTGGCCTCCTCTCTAGACTGCATTTGTCACATGATGTTGTATTGATTTATTTTATTCATTCAAGTCTTGTAACAAAACTATTTATCTTAATGGAGAATCCATGTGGATCTTGGATCACTAGATATCGAAGAATTACTATTGATTACTTTGTGAAGTGCCTTGAGGATCATGCATTAATTAAGAGGGGTAGCAGTTAGCTATTCAAGAGGAACATCTTTAGTCTAAAATTGAGTAATTTATATGGTGATAAATTGTAAGTGATAGTTTTAAGTTTGATAAATTTATAGATTATAACATCTTAACTTAGTGAATTACTTTTTTTTTGGTGTATCCTCATGGATGTATGATTAATTAATTCGAACAATGTAAAAATCTCCATATCATTTAATTTCTACAAATTGTGTTTTGAAAAATTAATATTTCGGATGCAGATGAACAAGTAAACAATGACTTGTGAATAGTATTTTTAGAAAATTAATTTAGTTTACTTAATTTTATGTTTTAATACAATTAGATTAATTATATTGGGGATTTTACCTACATCTATTTATAATAGATCTAAATTCCTTTTGAAGCCTGTTTCAAATGCCACCACTGCAAATGAACCCTCAAGGTACCCCTTGTATCTCTATATATATATATATTGACTTTGATCTTTATTAATTTTCATTTTCATTACATCCATTTTTCCATTAATGAATGACTTAGGCCTCCCATACACACACAAAATTTTGTAATGGTAATTTGAACTAATAAGAAGCAAATCAAAAGAAATATAAATTAGATTGAGAAAATCTATAGGTGTTGCTTATTCGAAGAAACCGAACCGCTAAAAGTTCCAATAGATTATTTTTAAGGAAATTTCTTAGTTTGATCTTTTTTTTATGTTTGAAATTTGAATAGATTTAAAATTGCCTGAAGTTCGAATAAATTTGAATAACATGTTTGTTTTTTTCTTTTCAACATCTAAATTAAAAAATTTTAAAACTAATAGTTTGACATAAATATCCTTTTAAGTGGTGCATATACTTGTTCTTCGTTTTTTAGAAATTTAATAAGTTGATTAGTTTGACAACATTAAAAAAATAATGCTATCATTGTTTCTTAATTTAATTTAGTAATAAAAGATATAACTATGACATCAACTTTCATTATAAAGTCAACATTATTATTTTAGTTTTGATTCATGGACATAATCTATTTTTTTTTTAAATATTTTGAATTAGTTAATATTACCATGTGAATAAAAATTTAAAACAATTAAAAAAATAACTTCAAGGATATTGCAAAAATATTAAGTTTATGCATAATATTGGAATTACATGAATTGTAAAGAGTATTTTTTAAATTTCAATTTATATTTTTTTATAACAGCTCAAAATAAGTGAATGTCTTAAAAAAATTTAAATTTAGACTCCAACTAAGAAAACATCGTCTTAATGGGTCTCTATAATGCTTAGTTAGCGTTTGTTGTTTTTATTTTTATTCTGAAATATACATGGGTTTGAATTTAATTATAGTCTGAATAAGTTCGAATGCATATATCAAAATAATATGTTTTTTTTTTCAATATCTGAACGTAAATGTTATGTTTTTTTTATTTTTTAAAAAGAAAATATCTTAAATATGATATTTTGACATATATAAACTCATAAATATTAATAATACTTATATTTATTGGTTACATATATAATAAGTTATAAATAAATTATTTGATTAGTAAAACACTTTGATAATATTTACTTTAACAAAGTATAAAAAATAAACGCATATATTTTTTTTACATTAAGATATGATACTTATAATATTATTTTTAGTAAATTATATTGAGATTTTTTTTCTTGTTAATTGCATAAGTCAATCAAGAAATCTTTAATCATTTGAATTAAAATTAATGTATTGAATCAAATCTATTATAGACATGGTAAATATAAATACAAAAATATGGATCAGTTATAAAATATACTCATCTAAAGTTTTATTATGTTTAAAACTCTTATTCACGAAGAACTATTGGTAGGGATGTTATGGACTTGTTTTTGGAGGAAAAGACAATGTTGAAAAGTTTGATTTGTGATAACAAGAAGCGAGTGTCTCTTACGACTGATATATGGACTTCTGTTCAAAATATGAGTTACATGGTGATCACACTCATTTTATTGATAATGATTGGTGTTTAAATTGGAGGATTTTTAGTTTTAGTATGATTGAAGATCATAGAGGGAAAACGATCGCAAAAAGATTGTAGCTTATTTGCAGGACTGGGGGATAGAGAGGTTGTTTGCGATAACTATTGATAATGTAACTGCAAATGTTGTTGTTATTAGTTATGTCACTATGCAATCACTTGTTTAGAGGAATGTTGATACACTTGTGTTGCATGTGCGTTGTTGTGCACATATTTTGAATTTGGTTGTTGTTTTAGGGTTGAATGAGTTGCATGCTAGTGCTGCTGCTATTCGAAATGCTGTGAAGTATGTAAGATCTTCTACCATGAGGCTGCAGACATTTTAACAATGTGTTGCACAGGTGAAAGCCCAGAAAGGAACCGTCGTTTTGGATTGTCCTACTTGTGGAATTTTACTTATTTAATGTTAATAACTGCATTAAAGTTTCAAGCAGCATTTGATAGAATGATAGAAGTGGATAAACCATTTGAGGCATACTTTCTCTAGAAAGAAAATAACATTAAAATGGTGGGCACATCTGGACCCGATGATTGGGAGAATGCTGAATGAATTATGATGTTTTTGAAGGTATTTTATGATACCACATTGTTATTTTCTAGCTCTTTGAGTGTGACTTCTAATATTTGTTATGATACTATCGGCTTAATTGAGAGTTCATTGACTGCATTACAATTAAGTAATGATCCTTGGGTGATGTCAATGGCTTATAATATGAGGAATAAATTTGATAAATAATGGGAGTCCTTGGGAAAGATAAACAAAATGTTAATTGTTGTCTCCATTCTTGATCCTCGAGATAAAATGAACTTTGCTAAACATATTTTTGAGATCATTTTCAACACTGATAATTCGGAAATTGAAGAAATGACCAAAGCAGTAAAAGACTTGTTGAATGACTTTTATAATGCATATAGTGCATTGTACTCTACAGGATTGATATGTACTGAGAGTGATCCTAGTGGCAATTATGGTGGTACAAGTTTTTCTCCATATACTACAACTGATGGTAGTTTGATTGATGTTACTAGTGGTGAAGGTTATGACATCTTCCGAGTTGCTCGCCCTTTCCTAGGATATGCTAAGAAGTTTTCTATTCAAAATGAGGACAGGAGAGTGGCATTTGAGATGGAAAGATACTTAGCTAACCCAGTGGAAGATCCTAGCAATCTTAAATTCATTGTTTTACTTTGATGGAAGGTGAATTGCAAGGGATATCCTCGTTGTTCCTGTTTCCACAGTGGCATCTGAGTCCACCTTTAGCACTAGCATTGTGTTATTGTTGAGGGTTTAGGGTTTAACCCCTGCTATGATTGAGGTATTGATATGTACTGAAAGTTGGTTGTAATCTAAACTTTTTGCCAATCTCGTCTGCAACATTTAAGATGAGATTAAGGAGGAGATGTTTCATATGGAGCTACAAGAAGGTAACATACTAGCATTTTTCTCGAACATTAAATACATAATACAATTTGAAATGTATTATACTTTTATGAATAACATCTACATGTACTTACTACTTAAGTTATGTACTAAATTCAATATATATTTTTTTTTGCATTTTAAAGAGTTTGTAAGAGCACAAGCTTCAACGGTGGAAATGATGAGCGTTGACATTGGTGATATTGATATTTGAAAGGTAACTCTTAATAGGTATAATTATTCATAATTTCATATTATACTTTTATGATGTAATTTAAAGTGTAAACTATAATTATAATTGTTATAATCTTAAGTTTTAAGTCTAATTGTAAGTTTGTAACATAAGAATTGTTTTAGTTAGCTAAGCTAAAATTAGTAGAATGGTATTGCATAGGAAGGGTTATTATGAACTTGGTGATAAATGCCATAAACTAAGGCATGTTTGGCTTAATTTTTTATTGAATCAAGTATGTATGCTTTTTTTTTTTTTATCAAATAATTTGCTAAACATGTTATATGCTAACAGTATAATATAAATTAGAGAGATTATAACAATTTTTTTGATTTTTAACTATATGTGTTCTTTCTTTACTCAAATATATAAGCTTTACTATTAGCTAATAACCATTGAATTTAAATTCAAATGGTAGTTATGATTTATTTAGTTAAAGATTTATATCATATAAATTGAGTTTATTTATTAGTGTTTGTGTTTGAATGTGCCTTTATTTACAATACGGGTTAAAGAAAGTAGTTACTCGTATATAATTTCTTCAATTTTTTATAGGGTATTGATGCTCGAACTTGGAGTACAACAAATTGATGTTAGAACTCGACAAAGTACTTGCAAAGAGTAAAAGAAGAAGTTATTTTATGTTTATGTTTAAACTTTAAATTTTGGTGTGTTATGGTTTTATGGATTTTGACACTTTGTGATTTGTGTTTAAATTTTAGTGTGTTATGGATTTTATGTTTAAACTTAGACTTTGTGTTTTAACTTTTAAGGACTAATATTTGGACATTATGTTATAAAGACTATTAAGTTTGAACTTTGTGTAAGTTTTAACTTTTATTAGATAAATTTTCTGTTAATTTTAAATTTTATTAAATTTAGACTTTGTGTTAATTTTAAATTTTATTAAGTTTAGATTTGTGTTGATTTTAAATTTCTCCTTTTTTTTGTTACTTGAAAATTCAGAAAAATAGCTTAAAAGCAATCTTAACAGCTCAAAATAAGAAAAAAATTTAAAAAGTAAAAAAAACTCAAAATTGCATAAACTGGATTTTACCTGATTCGACCCTAATCCAATTTTATCCAAACCGACCCAAATTTAATCCGAACCTAACCCGATCCTAACCTAATTATGACCTGAACTTGATCCAATTCTAACCCGATTCGATGTGATCTTAACCCAAATTTTTAACCCAATTCGAATTCAGTTCGTTCGGATAGGGATTGATTTCGGGTTGAGATCGAATCAAATTTTTGGCTACCTGATTTACCCGAAATCCGATCGATTCGACCGGAACCCGATCCAAACCCGAAAAGGCCCAGCCCTAATTGACACAGTCCATGGAAGAGGAGATGAACTTAGACTAATTAGCCCCGTTCACAAGTTGCAAGTCAATAAACCACAGAGCTCGTCGTTTCTTGAAAGTAATTAGACAAACAAAAGTTTTGTGTTTATAGAAATAGATAGCTAATACTCCAAAAAATGGAGGATTGGTGGTGTTTGGGAGCCGGGAAAATGGAAGAGAAAGTAAAAAAGAAAAAAAGAGCAGATAAAATCTTTATTGGAAGATAACATAAACGTAAAATATTAGGTATTAGAAGAAATTATAACACTCTGGACTAATTACTAATGAGTAATGCTATTTTTACACAAAATTACACACAAAAATAAACAAAAACTCTAAAAGAAGGGAAATATTTCAATAAAAGATAAAATTTGTTCACTTTATTAATCTTATATTTTTTACAAGTATCCTCATTCTATTTGTTTTGTGCAATTTTATGTGCAAAATAACATTTTTCATTACTAATTAGTTCACAATCTTCGGTGCCATCTCCGCAATCTGTTATAGTACACTTGCAGAAAGGCATACGGGTACACAACAACAGCCTTGTTGGTCGCATATGTGACAACATTCTAAAAGTCTTGAATCCACCAATTAGTCTACTGCACCTCAGTGCAGCCAACGAATTGTTCTTCCTCCTTAGGCCATAATGTGATCCTTGTGATGAAGTTGATATTCTTTTTGCATATTTAATCCAATAATATTAAGATTCTTATTCTAACGTTGGACTTATATGTAAATAATTATGTATTGCAGACTATTATATATGGCTAAGCCCAATTAAAAGTGATCTAATTTGGTTTTCGGTATATCTAATAAGGTATTGGCTTTTAATGTGTAGAGATCTAATAGTATTCTAATTCTATAATTTACAGAATTAAGAATATCTAATGATAATAGGAAATGTTGCCTATATAAGTGATTATGATCCTCAGGTCACACGTAATCTTTTCTACTCTCTCTACTATCTCATCATCAGAAAGAATGTACATAGAAATTAAAAGACTCTCTAGGATATACATGTTGATCTAGAAGGCCAACCACACGACTTAGAGGACAATTCAGTGTTATAGATTCAGGTATGCTTTCGTATATTTAATGATTGATTCTTGGTGATACAACAATGTTCCTAGGTTTTGAGTGATGAATTTCATTATAAAGAATTTAATTATTCTAACAATTCCAACATATACAACTGTTTTAAAAGATGGACAAAGTGAATCAAGTGAAGTGAGAGCATTAAAACACATAACTAGATAAGTGAATATATCCTTTCATGCTCTGTTCAGAATAGAGTTTAAAACAATTAGTAAAAGCTATAACTTATATTAGTGAATTTTTAGAGACACATGATATTTTTTCAAAATGAAGTTTTGAAAGGCTAATTTAGGTTATACTTCACTATCATTTGAATATTACAGATGGATAAGAAATTAAGTGTAAGATCTATGTGCTTCAGTAAATGACATCTCTGTGGATAAGTAATCCTCCTTTTGTTTTCTAATTTTCTGGGCAAGTTTGAATCATTTTATTTTGTTCCATTAGGAAATAAGGTCCACTTGTCAATCAACCGGTTCTGACATTCATAAAATGCAGAATATGCATTAGCTGATGGACATAGAACTATATGCATTGAAACTTTTAAATCCTTCTAAATCCTGCAAAAGTATTCATAATTTTCCATTGAAACTTTTAAATCCTTCTAAATCCTGCAAAATAATAAATCTTTTTTACATTGAGGATCGACTTTTTGGCGTAATTTATAATGCTTAGTTGGTTAATAGAAGTCTTTGGCGTGCCAAATGGAGAAGGCAGCTCATGTGTACTCTTCTAAAACGAAGCCTCTGGCACAATTCACAATTTGACCTAGTACTTTTAAATGAACCTCCACTTAGCGACAGATTTTATTAAAACAGAAAGAGCAGCAAAAACTCGACCAAGGTACATCTGTGAGCCGCTCAATTTTCTAGAATTCATTTTGTTAAAGCAGCTCATTATACAGGGGTTAAGAATGATGAGTCAAAACATTGACAAGTCAACAATGCCACATCACCAAGAGTTTCTGAGCAACGCAACAATACCCCTGTCAGCTCGTTTCAGTTAGTTAAGTTTGTTATGGAAACAAAATGTGTTTGTTATTGATATTAGCTGGATATTATAGTTATTGAACTGGAATTAGTTACAAGTTGAGATAGCTAATCATTATGCATAAATAGGATGTAATTGATACACTGAAATGTATGGAAAGATAATGAAAGTTCCAAATCTAAAAAATATTTGCCTGAAATTTTCTCTCAAGCCAAACAAGCATTTTCTTGTTTTCTTTCTTGGTATTAGAGCCAATCATGGGTAACACAGCTTCAAATTCAACTATTCTTAATCAAAATCAAGCTCAAAATTCATATCCAGACTTTTCTTTTACATTTACCATGCCTGTGAAGCTTGATCGATCAAATTTCTTGCTATAGCGCAAACAAGTGCTCACATCCATAAGAGGCAATCAGCTGAAAATCTACATCTCAGAAAGTCAAACTATACCGGATCAATATCTTTCAAATCGAGCTTTTTCTTCAACAGATTCAACTGATGGTTCAGAACAACGAATTGAGAATCCTACTTACATCAACTAGAGAGCTCAAGACTAGATTCTTCTAGGCTAGTTACTTTCTACCATTAGTGAAGGTATTTTAAGCTCTATTCTTGGTTTTGAAACTTCTTTCGAAGTCTGGAAATCAATTGAAAAGTAGGTTGGTGTTCGATCAGAAGCTAAAGTGATATAACTGAGATATGAAATGAATATATTGAGAAAAGAGTCAATGTCCATTGAAGAATATTGTGGAAAGATGAAAATGCTTGCTAACAAACTTACATGTTCTGGTGATTCAATAACTGGCAAAGATCTGTTAAGAAGAACTTTAAATGGTTTAGGATCTGGCTACTTAGATATAACTTCTATAATCACTGCAAATAAAATGGATTATGATGACACTTATGCCTTACTCATTACTTATGAGGCTTAATTGGAACAAAATCAAAATGCCAAAGGCATGTTTAATGCAAATTATAGCATGATGAATGCCAATTACTCACAGATCAGAACAAATGCTAGAAGAGGTTCCTTTGGTAATGGATGTCGTGGCTTTAATGGTAATATTGGTGCTAGAGGTTTCAATTCTGGTAGAGGCATGTACTTTAATAATTTTCCTAGAGGACTTTCAATAGGAAATGATTATTTTGATAATCAAGGTAGAGGACAAATGACACCATTTCATAAGCCTGTACCAAGGAACAATATTTACTCTACTGCCAATCATACTCTGAATTCTGACAACTCTGATGAAATCATACAAACCTGTCAAATCTGTCATAAACATGGGGGAACTGCCAATGAATTCTAGCACAGATATGAAGAGGGTTACATACCTCAACCTAGATAAGCAGGAGGCAGAGGCAGAGCATTTCTTAGGCCTGCTTATATGTCTAGCTTGGAACCATCCTCAAGCTGCACATGTTCTCTATATACACATTCTTTATCAGACATTTTGACCACACCTGGGGCTGCTTATATTGTAAATTTTGAGAGACCAGCTGATGATGGATGGTACTTAGACAGTTGTGCTACTCATCACCAATAATATGGCTAATGTGCATGCCATAGAGGATTTTAAAGGCTCAAATCAACTCATCATTGGCAATGGTCACGGTTTGGTAATAACTTATATTGGTGGTACTTATTTCTATCATAAGAACTCAAATACTAAACTCATTCACACACAGATAGCACTTAAAGACATTTTGCTAGTTCCCTTAATAACTAAAAATTTACTAAGCATTTCAAAGCTTACCACTGAAAATAACCAGTGTGTTAAATTTTTGGGTGATGTTTGTTATGTAAAGGATTCTCCAAAGGGATAGTACTTCTGCAAGGCTTTGCTGAGAAAGGATTGTACATGATACTCTTGAAATCTCCATCTTGTTCTTGTAGCCTTCTCCTTCCTCTTTTCTTTGTCAAACTGCTTCTCATCAACCTTTATCAATGTTGACTATTTGTTGCTTCAATTCTAATGCTTACACTGATGTTCATAGCAAAACTTGTTATCAAACAGCTGTTACTCCTTGGAATAATACATCAGTGAATAAAATTCTTCTTTTACACAGGAGATTTGGTCATCCAAATCCTCAAATCTTAATGCATTTACTTAAACATATTAAATCTGTTAATATCTCTTCTAAGGTAGCAAACCAAGCATTATAAATAGTCCTCGAAGCATGCCAATTAGGAAAATCATATAAATTGTATTTTCCAGTCACTGAAACTAAAACCATTAAAATTATTGAGTTAATTCATACTGATCTTTAAGGTCCTTCACCTTATCTTTCTAGAGAGGGTTATTCATATTATATTAGTTTTGTAGATGACTTTAGTAAATACACATGGATCTATCCTTTGAAACTTAAGTCATCAGTTTTAGAAGTCTTCAAACTTTTCAAATTACAACTTGAAACCCCGTTTAGCACTTCAAAAAAGACACTGCAATTTAACTGAGGAGGGGAATACAAAATCTTTACCTATTTCTTGAACCAATCTGGAATTACATTTAGACACTGATACCCCTATACACATCATCAAAATGGAGTGGTTGAAAGGAAGCATAAGCATGTTGTTGAACTAAGACTTACCTTGTTAGCTCAAGCAAAATTTCCTTTCAAGTTTTGGTGGGATGCGTTCCATACAGTTGTGTATCATATTAATTAGTTTACTCTCTATTGTTCTTCAATTTTCAACACCAAATGGGAAGCTTTAAATATAAACCTTATTATAGCATGCTGAGATGTTTTGGTTGCTCTTGTTATCCCTACTTAAGAGATTATAACATATATAAGCTTGACTATCATTCAAGTAAATGAATTTTTGTTGGTTATAGTCCATTTCATAAACGTTATAAATGCTTTTATCCTTTAGGAAAAAATTATATAGCCAGACATATTGTGTTTGATCTTCCTTATTCAACTGATTTTAATATTGATTCCTAGATTTCTTCCTCTTCTGTTTCTTTCTTTACTTTCTCTCTCAGAACCAACCTATCATCTTTCTACTCTACCTATACATTCATCTCCAACTGATAGTAGCTCAACCAATTCTAACTCAGAAATTCCAAGAGTGGCAGTACTCATTACTCGCTTAATCCTCCCTCACATGCACATACATACATTGAGCCTGCACTCATTACTCGGTTAATCCTCGTTCTTCTGCTTTCTTTCTTTACTTTCTCTCTCAGAACCAACCTATCATCTTTCTACTCTACCTATACATTCATCTCCAACTGATAGTAGCTCAACCAATCCTAACTCTGTAAATTCCAGTAGCAGCAGTACTCATTACTCAGTTAATCCTCCCTCACATGCACATACATACATTGAGCCTGTTCAGAACACTACACCATTCAATTCTTCTACATTCTCTTTGTTCAACCCACCTGTCACACAACAAATACCTTTACCATCAAATGCATCCTAAACTTCTTGCCCATTCAACACACACCATATGACCATTAGAAATAAGATTGGCATATTTAAACCTAAGGTGTATACAACATTCTTATTCATAAAGAACCAGACAGTGTTCATGAAGCACTGAATGATACAAGATGACTCGAAGCCATGACGGAAGATTATAATGCATTATTGAAAGAAGGCACTTAGTCTTTGTTTCCTAAAACAACTAATTAGAAAGTGTTTGGTAACAAATGGGTGTTTTGAGTGAAGTACAACACTAATGACAGCTTAGCCAAATCAAGGCTATACTAGTTGTTGATGCTGTTTTCCCACGTCCTTTCAAATAGTGTCAAGAGTCTTCTACTCGCGGCTAGCTCGAGCTCGAGCAGGACTGCCTTCCAATTCCAGTTCCTCTGTCTTCACTAAAACGGGAGTTTTCCGGACCTGTACTCACAGAAAACAAGGTCAGGGGTCGCCGTATGTTGTTCCGGCGAAAACCCTCTGACGCTCAAGTCAGTAATCGGGTTGTTCTTTTTGTATCCCTCTTAGTTAGAGAGACCGGAAGGATAGGAAGGGTGTTTTTGTCTTCTTTTTCTTAGTAAAGAATATTCCGGCCAAAATCTCAATAGAGAAAAGGAAGAAGAAGTAGAACCTGTCTTCAGTTTTGCCAACCCTCGCAACTTACGCATCCGTTTCTTTTTATTCCCTACCTTTCCCGCTCTTTCCTTTTCCAGACTGTCCATTCCCACGTTGGTGGTGTATGAGTCCCTCTGACAGCCAGGATTAGCGTGATATTCCCTGGGGATGCGCGGCTGCCTTGTTAACATGGCTCACATGGCCAGATCATTATGTCGGGCGTGCGCGCAAGGAATGATGACACCGTGGGGGCATGTACCGGCCATCGGTAACAATACCGCCACCATACTATGTGGGCCTTGATAAGACATCGAAAGATGTGCGGGATTCTGAGGAAACGGGTCGGACCGCCTCTGCCTGGGTCTTGCGTTCCATTTGGTCGATGATTGGCGTGGCCCAGTTGTGCTCAAGGACTTGACTGCAGCGAGCAGAAAGGAGAGCTAGGGTCTCGATCAGCCTCTGAATTCCTCGACCTTGACCAGCCTTGACTGGGCCTGATGACCTCGAGCAGGCAAGAGAGCTCGGAGCTCAAACGGCTCTGAATTCCTCGACCTTGACTAGCTTTGACGTCTAGTGAGACCGTCTTCGTGCCAGTGGTCGAGACTTCTGCTCGAGCTGGATTGACCTCGGGGTATTTTATTCGAGCTGGAAGGGCCTCGAGAAGACCTGCCCGATATTACCCAAACACCAGTCCCCCAGTTTCTAGTCTTTTGAGTGAAACGAGATAAGACTGGAAACTTATTAGTGATGGGCTGAATTCCCGGCCTTTTACACTTCCTCACATTTTCCAGCTGTATTTTGCTTCCATCATTTCACATTTAATGCGAGACACGTGGATGGATCCCGGCCGTGCGTTTGAAATTCGAAGAGACGTTACTTGAACGGTTGCGTCTCTTGAGACGGACGCCGTCAGCCGAAAAGATGTGTCTTCCTCTTTAAAAATCCCTAATTTCTGCACTATTTCTCCTATTGCTCATTTTTGTTTAAACCCAAAATTAATCTACTCTCCGCTATTCACTCATCTTCCCTTTACGTCGATGCGATTCCGACCACTTATACTCCTTCCTGCGTTCAGGTACAAACCTTTCTTCTATTTCTCGCCATCATTCTGTTTCTTCCTCTACTGGACTTCTGTTTCCAATTGTGTAGTTTATAACTTTAGGATAGAGTGTCCAATCCCCAACAGGCCCGTAGGATATTACTGGAGGAATCCTCTTCCTCTAGTGAAGTAGAGCCCCTTAGTATAATTCTAGTGAGGGATTCTAGTTCAGAAGGGGCATTGCCCACAGCGGAGGCCCAGCCGCATCAAGGGGAGAGGGCCAGCCAAAGGTCCGAGTGTAGGGGATACCCCATTGACCAGATGAGATGTGAAACCACCCATTTAGATTTGGATAGGCTTAGGCATACCTACCACATACCCGATAGTGTGGATTTACGGTTGCCGGGCAGGGGTGATATCCCCAGCCGTCCCCCTCAAGGGTATACGACTTTCCATCTGGAATGCTTCAAATGGGGGGTCAGGCTGCCTCTCCAGCCTTATTTTGCCCGGGTTTTGTCCAGATTTCGTTTGGCCTCGGGGCAGTTGAACCCGAATGGGTGGAGGGTCCTTTTCGGACTTTTTATGTTGTGGAAATGGTGCAATTTGGGTGAACCCTCGGTAGGGGAAATAAAGCACCTTTATCAGTTGAAGTGCAGGCCAAAGGATGCTGGTTGGTATTATCTTACCTCCAGCCTGAAGGGTAAAAAGCCCATCACTGATCTCCTAACTTTTGGTGGCAATTGGAAGAGCAAATTCTTCTTCGTTAGGGGGGAATGGGGGTAAGCTGCACCTCTCACCGAGGGGGTCCCTCCAGTTCCACGGTATTTTTGCACTCCAGGTTGTTTATCTGTCCAGTAAATTTTCATTTTAGTCTTTCTGCTTGTATCTGTTCTCATTATTTTGCCTTGGCTATTTTTATAGTTTCCTAGGGTGCTTCTTACATAATTAGGGAAGAGCTTCGAGCACACTTGAGGACTACACTTGAAAACGTGAGCTCGTGCAAGGAGCCGCTTACACCCCAAAATTTTTGAAATTTGGTCTGGTGCCAGGGGACATGAGGGGGGCACGCGAGATGATGCATAGGCGTGTGAGGGACTGCCGGAGGCGCGAGCACCTCGAAGAGACCACGAGCAGAAGCAGATGCTCCGTCTCCACCCGCTCGAACTTCCCATTCCGCTCGGCAGTGTAAGCGAGCGAAGAAGGTCCTCCTCGCAAGCGACCGAGGACTGCGGCTCCAGCTCACCCTCGAGCCGACAGTGTGCAGGAGCAGAGTCTGCCTGGCTGCGCTGAGCCTTACTTGAGGAACTTTAGCAAGGAGTTGGACGACAGATTCTTGGATGGGCTGGAATCCTTTGATGCTGACTAGCTGTTTAGTGCTCTCCAGCGCCTCTCCTCCCGAACTTCAGCAGCTGTGACCAAGCTTAAGGCCAAGACTCAAGACTCTCAGGAGGAACTTCGAGCAAGGGTTCGGAGTTTAGAGCAGGGTATTGGGGAGTTGAAAGAGGAGAACACAAGGCTTCAAGAGGAGAACGCAACCTTTGCGGAGAGGACAGCGGTGTCTGACTCTAAGGCTTCCCAGTTCCAGAGGGAGCTGACTGTCCTCCGTGAAGAGTTGATCGAGGCTCGGAAGGACCTAGACACCCATAAATTCTCCTTTGAGCAAACCATGGAGGGGGAAACTTCTCGTCTCCAAGGGCAGATAGATGCTTTAAAGGTCCAGCTCGCAACCGAGTACAACAGTAGGGTGGACTTTAGCTATGACTGCCTCGTGTATGCCTTGGGCAAGGTACACCCCGAGGTCGACCTGTCTAAGGTCCAAGCGGGTGTAGCTGAGTACATGCGCATTCACGACGTCCCCATCTAAGGGTCTCAAGCTTCCCCTTCCGAGCCCCCAACTGAAGCCAGAGAGCTCGCTCCTCCTCCTGCTGCTAATACCCTTCTTCATTGCTGCTGCTGCCTGCCTCCGCTGCCGATGACGCCTCTGCTGCTCGACTGATGTTGTTGTTGTTTGAACTTAGGCTTTTTTTTTTTTTAAAATTCTTGTACATGTAATCATTTGAATGAAAACAAATATTGGACAACTTGCTTCATGACTCAGTATACATATATTTGCATTTTTCTCACTTATGTATAAGGTTGGTTCCGTGCACTTGCTAAGTATATATTTTATAAGTGTTGAGCCTTCATTTTATTTTACACCCAAGTCTATTACTGCTTGTATGATCTTTATGCCTGGTAAAGATTTGCCTTGAGTTAGGCTAAAAAGTCTTCCGCATGTCTCGTGAGCTCGGCTTACTTGGTTTAACGCTTTGCTCATGCTCTATAGCTTTTATTTTGCGAGCTCGCTCGGTTCGAGCTCGATTATCGCTCATGTTTAAATTATGTGTAATCTCCTCATGCTCTTCTTGGTCGAGCCTACAATTGGCTCTTGCTCGGCACCGTCCCGCCTAAAGCTTAGGATATGGGACTTCTGGCCTTTACATTGTCATCATGAGCTTCTGCTGCTCGGGCCAACAATTGGCCGCTAGGCACCGTCCCGCCTAAGACTTAGACTTTGGGACTTCTGGCCTTAGCGTTCTTCATGAGCTTCTTTTACTCGGGCTTGCAATTGGCCTCGCTAGGCACCGTCCCGCCTAAGGCTTAGGCTTTGGGACTTCTGGCCTTAGCGTTGTCTTCATGAGCTTCTTCTGCTCGGGCCTGCAATTGGCCTCGCTAGGTACCGTCTCGCCTAAGACTTAGGCTTTGGGACTTCTGGCCTTAGCGTTCTTCATGAGCTTCTTCTGCTTGGCCTACAATTGGCCTCGCTAGGCACTGTCCCGCCTAAGGCTTAGGCTTTGGGACTTCTGGCCTTAGCGTTGTCTTCATGAGCTTATTTTGCAGAGGCCTGCAATTGGCCTCGCTATGCACCGTCCTGCCTAAGACTTAGGCTTTGAGACTTTTGGCCTTAGCGTTCTTCATGAGCTTCTTCTGCTCGGCCTGTAATTGGCCTAGCTAGGCACCGTCCTACCTAAGGCTTAGGCTTTGGGACTTCTGGCCTTAGCGTTCTTCACGAGCTACTTGGCTTCAACTTGAATTTATATTACAAATGTTTTTCTCATTCTTACATACATTTAAGTTTTTACACATCCCCATTTTGGGAAGGATTTTTACATTAACGCTTACAGCACAAGGAAACTTACTGGAATTATTTCATTAGGAGTTGTGCGTTCCACGGCCTCTTAACTTCTCGTCCATCTAGATGGGTCAGCCTGTATGCTCCTGGTCCAACTATTTGAGTGACTCGATAAAGAACTTCCTAATTCGGCCCTAGCACACCTTACTGGAATTATTTCATCAGGAGTTGTGCGTTCCACGGCCTCTTAACTTCTCGTCCATGTGGATGGGTCAGCCTGTATGCTCCTGGTCCAACTATTTGAGTGACTCGATAAGGACCTTCCCAATTCGGCCCTAGCACACCTTGCCTCGGGTCCTTCGTGTTCTGATTGACTCTTCTGAGTACCCAATCACCCACTTGGAACCGGCGAATGTGCACATTTCGGTTGTAATAACGAGCCACTTTTTGTTAGTATTCTGTGATTTTAGCAGTGACCCCTTCTCTCTTCTCTTCGAGTAAGTCTAGACCTGCACACATCTGCTCGTCGTTTTGCTCCTCATTGAAGTGCTCCGTTCGGTGTGTCCCCATTCCTATTTCGGCAGGAACAACTACTTCGTGCCCTAATGCTAAGGAGAATGGGTTTTCTCTAGTGGTCGTTTTGTGTGTGGTTCTATAGGCCCACAAGACACCAGGTAGCTAGTCCACCCAGGCTCCCTTTTGCTCTCTAAGTCTGGTCTTCAGGAGACATTTTATGGTCTTGTTCGCGGCTTCCACTTGTCCATTGGCTTGCGGGTGTGAGGGAGAGCAAAACTTCAGCTCTATCCCCAGATTTTGGTAGAAGTCTCTGAACTTGCCGTTATCAAACTGTCTCCTATTGTCGGTGACCAATGCATGAGGAATCCCATACCTGTTGAGGGATGCTAGCTTACCGGTAAGACTTTGTATCTCCTCGAGGCTACTGGGGACCTCATTTCCACAACCGCTCTTATCTTCTCCGGATTGGCCTCGATCCTCTGTGATCGACCATGAAGCCTAAGAATTTTCCCTAACCAACCCCAAAGGCACACTCTCCGGGTTTAGTTTCATCCGATACTTTCTTAAGAGTGCGAAGGTCTTTTCTAAATTCCTTACATGCTCCTCCGTGTCTTTAGACTTGGTGATCATGTCATCCATATACACCTCCATCGTTCGACCGATCAATGGCTTGAAGACCTTGTTCACCAGCCTCTGGTATGTTGTCCCTGCGTTCTTCAGACCGAAGGGCATGACCTTGTAGCAGTACAGTCCCTGATTAGTGATGAAGGCTGTGCGTTCCTCGTCTGATCGGTGCATGGGAATCTGGTTATATCCTGAGAATGCATTCATAAAACTAAGCAGCCTGCACTCACTGTAGAATCCACCAGTTGGTCTATTTTTAGCAGCGGGAAGCTATTTTTGGGGCAAGCTTTGTTCACATCTGTGAAGTCCATGCACATTCTCCATTTCCTAGTTGCCTTCTTTACCAGCACCACATTCGAGATCTATTCGGGGTAGGAGACCTCCTTTATGAATCCCGCTTTCAGCAGTTTCTCCACCTCGCAGTTGATGGCTTCGTATCTCTCTTGGTTGACGCATCTCCTCTTCTGCCTCACTGGCTTAGCATCCTTCCGTATTGCAAGCCTGTGACACGTAACTTATGGGTCAATCCCAAGCATATCCTCATGCGTCCATGCGAACACATCCACGTGTGCTCGCAGGCACTCCACCAGCTTTTCTTTCAACTGCTCGCTAATGCCCGAGCAGATCCGAATTTTCTTCTCGGGGTCGTCTGCTCTCACTTCGACCTCCTCCAGCTCATCAGTCGGCTCTTGCCTTCCTTTCCTTGACTCCTCCCTCGAGTCCAGCGAGGTTATCTGTATAGTTTCTCTGGCTGCCACAGCATAGCAGCTCCTTGCCACCCTCTGGCTGCCTTTTACGACCCCTATAGCCCCATTCACTCGATACTTTAGGGCCAAGTAATGGGTGGTAGCACACATCGATCGATCCTCATGAACGGCCTCCCCAGTATCGCCTGGTATGGGTCGGCTTCATCTACCACCACAAAGTCTAACATCATATTCTTTTTAAAAGGCCCCGAGCCCATGGTTACGGCCAGTTTGATGATTCTCAGAGGTATCAGCTTCCCTCCCTCTAATCCTTTTAAGGAAGTGCTCGTCTACTCGAGGCTCTCACTTGTTATTCCCAAATCCTCTAGCGTAGACTTGAAGAGAATATCCACCGAGCTTCCCAAGTCTACTAGTATCCGGTCAACTTCCTTATTAGTGATGTTGGCTTTCACAACCAAGGCATCCTCATGGGGGTACAACACTGCCTCCTCGTATTCCTCTGTCCACATAATGGGCACCTGCTGGACCTTGGCCTTTTTGGTGGCGGAGGCAGTGAACAGGACTTCTCGGCAGGCCGCGGCATATCTGCAATAGTTCTTCCGGGCCCTATTTGAATTTCCCGCCATTGTGGGCCCTTCTGAAATCACCCTTATGGCCGGTGGTTCCAAGTCTATTTCAGTAAGCTCGATCATCTTCCTCAGTCGTTGCTCAACCACCGGATGTCCTCCTTCAATAAACTCGTCCAAATACCGATTCCCGACTGGATCCTCCACCGGTTCTTTAAATCACTGAGACCGTGATGTGGAATGGCCGTGGTCACCATGGAAACAGCGAACCGCCCTTTGTCTCATTTGCCACTGACTTGGCCATTAGGCGCTGGGGCTCAGCAGTCCTCGCTCCTCAGCCACTTGGAGTATCTCTTCGAGAGATACCTTCAACCTTGTGTATCGCCTGTAAGCTGGGCTTTGCTCAATCATCCGTGATCACCCGATCCATTGGGAAACTTCTTGGTGGGGGTGGCAATGGACGATCTGCTCTGCTGTAGTCCACCGCAGGGAGTATATCATCTTCGGGGGTCACTGCACCTCGAAACTGCTCTGCAAATTCCCTACACATCTGTTCGAAGCTCAGAATGCTTCCCTGCGGCAGCCTATAGTACCATTCTCTTGCCCTTCCCTCAAGAGTGAGCGGGAAGGCCCTGCACCTCTGGGCTGCCGACAGACCTTACACTCCTGTCATGTCGTTGAACCGTTCTATATGCACAAACGGATCACTTTTTCCTGAAAACTTCAAATCAGGGAAGCGAAAGTCACGTGGAATCGTGACACCCATAATCTCGGTTGATAGTGGGGACTCGTTGTCTAGCATTATTCTCCAACTTGGGCTCTTTCCGTTTCCCCGGAGGTCCTCCACAACTTGTGCTAACCTACGCACCTCTCCCTCCAGCTCTTCCGCACGAGAGGTCGGGGCTGTATCCTATAAGTGCTGATGGGACCCTCATTCCTCTATGTTTGTCTCCTCCCTCACGGCAACATTTGGTACCCTAGGTCTTTGGGCTTCATCTCCCACATTTTCCCGAATGGGAGCATTCCTGCAGTTGGACTCAGGGACTCATTACATGCTTTTCTCTGTCTATCCCTGAGTTATTATAATATGGAGGTCAGAGTCTCCATTTGTTTCTCCATCCAATCCATTCTTTCTTAGATCTCCCTGTTCTGATCTTCATTGGCCACTTCCCTCAAGGTCACCGATTCCTCTGGGCTCACTCCACTTCGGCTGTTTCCTCTCATCGCTGCGTCATGTATCTTGAACGTGTTGGGAAATCAGGCTTTTTATATTGATCCCCACAGACGGCACTTAGTCTTTGTTTCCTAAAACAACTAATTAGAAAGTGTTTGGTAACAAATGGGTGTTTTGAGTGAAGTACAACACTAATGACGACTTAGCCAAATCAAGGCTATACTAGTTGTTGATGCTTGTTTTCCGCGTCCCTTCAAATAGTGTCAAGATTCTTCTGCTCGCGGCTAGCTCGAGCTCAAGCAGGACTGCCTTCCAATTCCAATTCCTCTGTCTTCACTAAAACAGGAGTTTCTGGACTGCACTCACGTAAAACAAGGTCGTGGTCGCTCGATGTTATTCTGGTGAAAACTCTCCGACGCTCAAGTCGATGATCGGGTTGTTCTTTTGTATCCCTCTTGGTTAGAGAGACCCGAAGGATAGGAAGGGTGTTTTTGTCTTTTTTCTCAAGAAAGAATATTCCAGCCAAAATCTCAATAGAGAAAAGGAAGAAGAAGTAGAACCTGTCTTCAGTTTTGCCAACCTCTGCAACTTACTCATCCGTTTCTTTTTATTCCCTACCTTTCCCGTTCTTTCCTTTTCCAAACTGTCCATTCCCACGTTGGTGGTGTCTGGGTCCCTCTGACAGCCGGGATTAGCGTGATATTCCCTGGGGATGTGCGGCTGCCTTGTTAACATGGGTCACATGGCCAGATCATCATGTCGGGCGTGCGTACAAGGAATGATGACACCGTGGGGGCATGTGCCGGCCATCGGCAACAGTACCGCGACCTTACTATGTGGGCCCTGATCAGACATCGAAAGGTGTGCGGGATTTTGAGGAAACGGGTTGGATTGTCCTGAGCCGAGTCTCGCGTTCTATTTGGTCGATGATTGGCGTGGCCCAGTTGTGCTCGAGGACTTGACTGCAGCGAGCAGAAAAGAGAGCTCGGGTCTCGATCAGCCTCTGAATTCCTCGACCTTGACCAGCCTTGACTGGGCCTGATGACCTCGAGCAGGCAAGAGAGCTCGGAGCTCAGACAGCTCTAAATTCCTCGACCTTGACCAGCTTTGACGTCTAGTGAGACCGTCTTCGTGCCAGTGGTCGGGACTTCTGCTCGAGCTGGATTGACCTCGGGGTATTTTATTCGAGCTAGAAGGGCCTCGAGAAAACCTGCCCGATATTACCCAAACACTAGTAGCTAAAGGATTTCAGCAGGTTACAAGGGTGAACTATTTTGAAACTTTTAGTCCAGTAATTAAACTAGCGCAATCAGAGTTGTATTGAGCTTAGCAGTGATGAATCAGTAGACAATAAGGCAAGTTGATGTCTTCATTAATGAGGATTTAACAAAGGATGTGTTTATGGATCAACCAGAAGTGGTTTATTGATGCTCAGAAACCAGATTTTATTTGCAAGCTTCACAAATTCTTGTACACTCTCAAACAAGCTTCAAGAGCTTGGTTTGAAAAACTTAAAGCATGCTTACTGTAGTGTGGTTTTGCTAATTCAAAGTTTGATACATTTTTATTCCTAAGGAAGATTCAGACATCTATGATCATGATTCTCATTTGTGTTGATGACATACTGATTACAGGACATAATAGTGCAGAATTAGAAGAGCTAATTTATAAATTCAGTTCAAAATTTGGCTTAAAGGATCTTGGCAAGTTGTCTTACTTCTTAGGCATTGAAGTGTTATATAGTATATATTATGTATATCTCTCCAAAAGAAAGTACATCAGAGATTTGTTATGTAAGATTAATATGCTTAATTGCAAAGGCATAGATATACATATGAACACTGGAGTAAAGTTACAAAAGGAGTCACAAAGAGCTCTTGGTCAATACATTACAGATCTTACTCACTATAGAAGCATTATATGGGAATACAGTATTTAATATTGACTAGACCTGGAATTGCATTTTCTGTGAACAAGTTCAGCTAATATGTATCTGCTCCTATACTACAACATCTTATAGCACTGTAAGAGAGAGTTGAGATATCTGAAATCTACTCAGGACTATGGACAAAAATTCAGCAAGCATGGAGAGGTAAAGCTCACTGATGCAGATTGGGCTTGTGACTTAGATGATAGGAAGTCTGTTGGTGCCTATTGTATTATCTTGATGATAATTTGATTTCTTGGTCATCAAAGAAGTAGTCAGTGGTCAAAATATCTAGTGCAGAGAGTGAATATATGTCATTAGCATCTGTAAGTGTTGAATTGACTTGGCTGCAATCATTATTTTTAGAGATATGAGTATGCTGCACCAGAGAACCCATTGTTTGGTGTGACAATATCAGTGCCACTGAATTAGCAAGAAATCCATTGCGTCATTCGAGAAAAAAACATATAGAAATTGATATACATTTTATTATAAACAAAGTTCTTGCTAGAGAGTTAAGCATTCAATATATATTAAGTGAGGAAAAGTTGCTGACATAATGACCAAGCCTCTTTCATTTGCATGTTTCAAATATTTGAGAGCCAAACTCAATGCCCATTGTTGTCCCTTGAGTTTTAGGGGGTTGTTAAAGTAGCTCATTATACAGAGGTTAAGAATGATGAGTCAAAACATTCACAAGTCAACAATGCCACATCATCAAGAGTTGCTGAGCAATGCAACAATACCCCTGCCAGCTCATCTTAGTTAGTTAAGTTTATTGTGGAAACGGACTGTGTTTGTTACTAATATTAGCTGGATATTATAGTTAGTGAATTGTAATTAGTTAAGTTGAGATAGCTAACCAATATGTATAAATAGGATGTAATTGATACACGTAAAATGCATGGAAAGATAATGAAAGTTCCAGATCCATAAAATATTTTTCTCTGAAATTTTCTCTCAAGCCAAACAAGCATTTTTCTTGTTTTCTAGGCACCATATTTTCAGTTTTCTTATTTAGATTAGAAGATTTTATTATAAAGTAATATTTTAGATTTTTCTATCTTAGTAATTTCATAATATTTAGGGTTAGCATAGAAGTGGTCTAAAATCTTAGTTTTGTTTATTCAGACCTTCTTAATAAAAACTTAGTTTCTCTTATCTTTCAATCCTTATATTTTCGAATATATATATATATATATATATATATATATATATATATATATATATATATCCTTTAGTGCGAACACCCTCTTTGTTTTTTTTTCAATATAGACATGCTATTAAGTTGTGCGGTTTAATGAAGTCAGTGCAGAATAATATTAAATTGTACGATTTTATAGTATATTGAAAAAAAAAATTATTAAGCTGCACAACTTAACAATATGTCTGCATTAAAAAAAATAATGAGAGTGTCTGTGATTAGTACTAGAAAGTGTATATTTTATAAAGGTTTAAATTATTATTTTTTCACTTAAAGTATTAATTAATGTGTACATAACTTACATTTTATTTTAATGTTCCTCATATGTAATTTTATGTAAATTATATTTTATTATATTAATTTTTATCTTAATTGTTATATTTTATTATTGTATGTATATTTTGAGAATGAAGAGAGATCAGAACCAAAAAATGAAAAAAAAAGAGCTGCTTTGTAATAATAAATAAATAATATATATTAAAAAATAAAAAAATAAAAAAAATAAAAGATAAAGAGATTGAGTGCACAACACTCAATCTCTCAATTATATATAATATATAAAATAATATAATAATATAATATATAATAATATAATATTATAATAATACAATAATAAATAGTTCATTTTATTTTTTCTATAAAAGGAGAAGTAGCGCAGAGGAAAGGAGTGCCAAGAGGAGAAGAAAAGAGAAGAAAAGAAAGAAAGGAAAAAGAGAAGAGAAAGGAAAGAAAGAAAAAGAGAAGAAAAAAAGGGTGAAGCTGAGTCTTTTAATTTTTCTTCTTCTATTGTTTCAATTTCTTAAAATTTTATTATAATATATTTTAGAAGTTTGTCAAATAAAATGAGTGTTTTTTTTTCAATATGAGTGACTAATTTATTAAGGTAGGGCAAAGGGTGAAACTCAGGGATTTAAATTATGGAATTAATTTATCTCTCAAGTAATTTCAAAGTTTATTTTATTTAATATTTAATATTTTGTATTTTTATTTGCTGAATATTTTTATGTCATATTAATTTATAAACTTAAAATCTTATTGGATTTATATGATATTTTGACATTATGTCGACACTCCAATCAAGTTGTGGCACATTATGTACTCCATTCTCATATTCATCCATAAAATTAGTTAGTTAAGAATTAAATGACATAATATTTAATTAGTAAATAAAATATAAAATATTAATATGAGATAATATTGTGAACATAATTTAAATTCTAAGGGTGAATCCCATAGCCTTAGTACTTTTTAGACAAATAATCTATTTTTTTACTATTAATTTTTATTTAATAATAGACTACTAAATTTAAAATTCTCGTGCTCGACTCCTGACTCACCGGATTATATTATAACTAGACACTCTTATACTTGGGAGTAAATCAAATACTTTTAAGTCGTGTCAAGTTTTTGGCGTCGTTGCCGGGGTAATTTAAAAAATTTAGTGTCATTTTATTATATATATATTTTTTAGTTTTTTAAATTCTGTCATCACCGTCACTTTATCTTTTGTTTTTATTGTAAAATTTTAATTAAACCCCTTCTTTCTCCTAAAATTATAAAAATATTATAAAACATAAAAAAAAATTATTTTAACAAAAAAAACTGAACTGAATTAAACTTAGACTTATGTACTTATGACTTGACCTTTCTTGTACTTTTGGACTCAATTTGGACATTTGGACTAAATGGACATGGACATGGATATGGACTTGGATTTGGTCTTTTAAATTTCTTAAATTTAATTTCCGCATTTATTTTTATGGCTGGTTCAACCGCCTTTATTTTTATTTAATTTTCGTTATTTATTTTTTAATTTTTTAATTTTCTTGTATAATAAATTGTGTAATTTTTATTTCGCATTTATTTTTTATGTTTTATTTTTATAAGGCTGGTTCAATCGCCTACTTTGTTATTTAATTTTATAATTTTATCTTTTATACATTTATATTTTTTGCACATTTAATTTTCAGTTTTTTTATTTTTATTGTTATTTATCTCAATTTTTTAATTTTAATTTTATTTTTTTCATCTGCTTGTGCATTAAAAAATTTCACACACACACATCATCATCATTGTATGAGACGTTGGTCTCGAACTTCAAGTGGCAGGTTAATTCGAATATCTCAATCACTACCATCAATCATGGAAGAAATCCACGGTGAAAACATTTTGAACCAACTTAATCCACAAATTGATCAAGGAGACAATCATTCTCGATAATATGAATATGATCAGAATCAACCATGAACTTTGAGAGATTACATGAATCCAATAGAAACTAAAACACCTTTGTGTATAGTATTTCCTCCTAAAGCATCTCGATTCAATTTTAAACCAAGTATTATGCAACTTTTACCAACATCTCATGGTTTAGAATCCGAGAATCCATACTTGCATTTAAGAGATTTTGAGGAAGTTTGTAATACATACACAGACCACAATTGTAGCATGAATATAATTCGATTAAAGCTTTTTCCTTTTTCACTAAAAGATAAAGCTAAAACTTGGCTAGAAAACCTCAGATCTGAATCAATAAGAACATGAAATAACATGCAAGAACAATTTTTGAAAAAAAATTTTCCACCCCATAGAACAAATTCTTTCAAAAGACAAATCACTACTTTCACTCAAAAACAAAGAGAAACTTTTTACCAGTGTTGGGATAGGTATAAAGAATTACTTAATATTTGCCCACACCATGGTTTTGAAGCATGAAGGTTAGTGTCATATTTCTATGAGGGACTAACATCCCAAAGTAGATAGATAGTTGAAATGATGTGTAATGGTGAGTTTAGAGATAAAAATCCTAATGATGCATTAGATTATCTTGACCAATTAGCTGAAAATGCACAATACTGAAATACTGTTGGTTCTTATGAGTCATTTAGTAAACCTCAACCATCACCAACTGGTGGAGGCATGTACAACCTTAGGGAAGACCATGACCTTCAAGCCAAATTTACATCATTGGCTAGAAAGGTTGAAGCATTAGAGTCGAAAAAGAATGATCATGTTAAATCAGTTCAAGATGTTTCATGTCATATTTGCAGTTCTACTGACCATTTCACGCAGAACTGTCCAACCTTACCAGCTTTGAAAGAAAGTTTGCATGAACAAGCGAATGTCTTAAACAATTTCAAAAGGCCGAATCCCAATTCATATTCACAAACATGCAACACTAGTTGGAGAAACCATCCAAATTTTAGTTAGAGGAATGACAATCATACACAACCACCTTCACTACGCCAAAATTTTCAAAATCCTCAGAGTTACCCACCTTATGTCCCACCACCCAGAAAAACTCTTGAAGACACATTGCATTGATTCATTGAAAAACAAGAGTAAATTAATAATCAAACTATGCAATCATTGACCAACTTGACAGAAACCATCTCAAAACTTACCTCAGCACTTACCATTCATGAAAAAGGTAAGTTTTCTTCTCAATCTGAACCAAATCCCAAAAGTCAAGAACAACCTCATTTGGGTAGTATTGGAAACCAAAACATGAGCCAAGTTAAATCAATTATAACTCTCATTGGCGGTAAAGTTGTCGAAAAACGCATTCTTGATCCTCGTGAAATTGGTAAGGATTTAATTTCAGAGAGTAAAGTAGTGCCCGAAGAACTAATAGTCCACGAAGAAATAACAAACTCTCTTTCTGTACCCCCATTCCCTAAAGCATTGATCAAACTAAAGCAATCAAACCACAACCCAGAGATTTATGAAGTCTTCAAGCAGGTGAAAGTTAACATTCCTTTGCTAGATGTCATTAAACAGGTACCATCTTATGCTAAATTTTTGAAAGATTTTTGCACTGTATAAAGAAAACACAAGGTACAAAAGAAAGCATTTCTTGCAGAATAGGTAAGTTCCATTCTCTCAACTAATAATGCTTTGAAATACAAAGATCCTGGTTGTCCAACTATTTCTTGTATTATTGAGAACTATAAAATTGAACATGCTTTACTTGATCTTGGAGCTAGTGTTAATTTACTTCCATATTCTGTATACCAATAACTCAATCTTGGTGAGTTAAAACCTACATATACTACTCTTTTACTTATTGATAGGTCAATCAAGGTACCAAAAGGGATAATTGAAGATGTATTGGTTTAAGTTGATAAATTCATATATCCTGTAGATTTTATTGTCTTGGAAACTAAACCAATTATTGACGAATGTAAGAAAATTCCTGTAATATTTGGTCGACCATTTTTAGCTACTGCTAATGCTTTGATTAATTATAGAAATAGAGTAATGAATTTATCATTTGACAATATAAAGTTGGAACTCAATGTATTCAACATGTGTAAACAACCTAATGATAAAGAAGATGAAGAAAATGAGACTGAGGATTTTGAACTCATTGAACCAATCATTGAAGAACACATTCAAAATGAGAAATTTTTAAATTCTATGGAAATTTATTTTACTAATTTATTTGAATCAAGTAAAGAATTGGAATATGATACTACTAATATATGTTTTATACTTGATTCTACACAGGTACCCAAAGATGATAACAATCAATTGGACTTTGAAGACTTGAGACAACTTGAAAAGACAAAAGAAAATGAAGCACCAAAGCTTGAACTAAAGCATTTAGCAGAAAAATTAAAGTATGCATATCTCGGAGATCAGCAAACTTATCCAGTGATAATTTCTTCTCAACTCACAAGCAACCAAGAAGGTAAGTTACTTACTGTTTTAAAAAGGCATAAGACTGCTATTGGTTGGACCTTAGAAAACAAAAAAAAGGCATTAATCCTTTAATTTGCACACATAGAATACACTTAGAGGAAAATACTAAAACAGTCCGTTAGACATAAAGAAGATTAAATCCTCACATGAAAGAAGTAGTAAAAAATGAGGTCCTTAAACTACTAGATGTAGGAATTATCTATTCTATTTCTGATAGTACATGGGTAAGTTCAACACAAGTAGTACCAAAGAAATCTAGAGAAACTGTTGTAAAAAATGAAAAAGGTGAACTAATCCCAACACACATCCCATCTAGCTGGCGCATGTGCATTGATTATAGAAAATTAAATGATGCCACTAGAAAAGACCATTTTCTCCTTCCATTTCTAGATCAGATTCTTGAGAAAGTAGCAGGACATCCCTATCACTGCTTTCTTGATGGCTATTCAGGTTATTATCAAATTCCTATAGCCTTAGAAGACCAAGAAAAGATTACATTCACATGCCCATTTGGAACATTTGCATTTAGGAGAATGCCTTTTGGACTTTATAATGCTCCTGCAACATTTCAAATATGTATGTTAAGCATTTTTAGTGACATGGTTGAAAATTACTTTGAAGTTTTTTATGGATGATTTAACTGTGTTTGGAAATTCTTTTAATAATTGTCTTGATAATCTAGAAAAAGTTTTGAAAAGGTGTAAAGAAAAAAGGACTTGTTTTAAATTGGGAAAAATGCCATTCCAAGCCAAGATTATTACGATGGATTTTGCTACTCCAAGAATTCAACTTGACAATCAAGGATAAAAAGGGTGCTGAAAATATTGTTGCAGACCACCTGTTAAGACTTACAAATGAGTCTTCAATTGATACAACACCTATCAATGATTCTTTCCCTGATAAATTCTTGTTTTCTATACACAATATACCTTGGTATGCTAACATTGTTAATTATCTTGTAACAGGTGAAATGCCATCTGATTGGAACTTCTAGGATAAGAAGAAATTCTTAAAAAAGGTAAAAAGTTTTTGCTGGGATGATCCATACCTATTCAAGTACGGTTCTGGTCAAATTTTTTGGAGATACGTATCGAACAATGAAGTAAGTAGTGTCATTCAATTTTGTCATTCTGAAACTTGTGGTGGCAATTTCTCATCAAAGAAAACAACTGCAAAAATATTGCAGTGTGGATTTTATTGGCCTACATTATTTAAAGATTCACATGAATTTTGTAAAATGTACAAGAATTGTCAAATGTTAGGGTCCATTTCAAAGAGAAACATGATGCCTTTAAATCTCATTCTTGTCATTGAAATATTTGATTGTTAGGGAATCGATTTTATGGGCCCTTTTCCATCATAATTTGGATTTGTTTATATTTTGGTTGCTGTTGATTATGTTTCAAAATAGATTAAAGCTATTCCTTGTCAGCATAATGATCACAAAACTTTGATTCACTTTTTAAAAGAAAATCTTTTGAGCAGATTTGGAATCACTCGAGCTATTATCAGTGATGGAGGGAAATTAAAGTCAAGGTGGAGTGGCCAATTTGTTGTAAAATATGTATATCCATACGGGCAGTAGAAATCGAGAATCCAATGAACGGTGACACATTTAAAGTTAATAGTAAAAGATTAAAACCATATCTGGAATTCCAACCACGTGAAAAAGACACCGAAATTAATTTGAGTGACCCACAAAATCTTGATTAAATCTTTAATGTGTGACTAAAATATATATATCTTTAAATTATAAAATATTAAGAATAATGTTTAGATTAGGTTGGAGGGTAGGGATAGTTGATGTAAATTATAAATATATGTGTTTGTTTATTTTCCTTTTTTAAAAAAAGTTGTAAAAAAAAATTCCAAAAACAATAATTTTTTTTTTTGTCTAGGATGGCTGTGTAAAGAGTCACTACTTTTGATATGCATCCTAACAGTCCAGTCTATATTATTTTTTTGATTTTAAAATTCATATTAAGTTGTTTTTGTTCCTTATTCGTTGAATTACTCAAATTTATGAATTCTCTACTTGATAATCATTAATTAAATCTTTTTGTCAGTTATTTATTTAAATAAGTATTATTAAATCATTTAATATTTTTTGCAATTGGGTTGTAAGTTAAATTTTTTTGCAATATTTTGTTCTCTTGATCTATTGGAGATAATTTCTAAGGTAGTGGAAAGTGTGAAAAGTTTTTCAAAAAATAAAAAAGAAAGAGAAAAAAAGAAGAAGAAAAAAACGTGTTTAATTTTACTATATCTGAAACCCGCGTAATTAAGTCCGTGGGGGTGTTTTAACACTTAGTGCCCTAAGGCCAACTGGTCTAGGAGTCATTGGCCCAAAGCTCATTACATGGGTTGCAGATATATTATTTGCTTATTTATCTAAAATCCGAGTAATTAAGTCCGTATGGATGTTTTAACACCTAGTGCCCTAAGGCCAACTAGTCTGGGAGTCATTGCCCCAAAGCTCGCTATATGGATTGAAGATGAAATATTTTAAATTGTATGAATAATCTACTGCCTAATAAAGATATTATCTCTGATAAATCACTAGAATAAAAAAATATTTTTTTCTTTTAATGAAGGCCCATAAGTATTGTGTTAATTTTTCGAGCACAAAAGAAGGTTTGATGATATCTTGGATAATGAGTGAATGACAAAAAGCTAAGATAAATAAATAGGAGAATTTATTTATTTGGTAGTTTAGAGGATAGATGAACAACTATTAACTTGCGGGTGAATTTTATAATTCTTAATTTAAAATAGCGCTTTAATTGCTAGGGACTAATAATAAGTCTGGTTGGAGGGTATGATTAGTGCTAGAAATTGTATGTTTTATAAAGGTTTAAATTATTATTTTTTCACTTAAAGTATTAATTAATGTGTACATAACTTACATTTTATCTTTATGTTCCTCATATGTAATTTTATGTAAATTATATTTTATTATATTAATTTTTATCTTAATTGTTATATTTTGTTATTGTAGGTATATTTTGAGAATGAAGAAAGATCAAAACTGAAAAATGAAAAAAAAAGAGCTGCTTTGTAATAATAAATAAATAATATATATTAAAAATTAAAAGAAAGAAAAGATAAAAGATTGAGTGCACGACACTCAATCACTCAATTACATATAATATATAAAATATTATAATAATATAATATTATAATAATATAATAATATTAAAAATAATTAAAAATAAATTAATTTATTTCTTATTTTAAATTAAAATTCAGTTAAATATTTAAATAAATTATTCTTTTACCAAACTTTTTATACTCCATTTTATATTTTAAATTGAAAAATATATTTTTTAGAAAATTATATGAGTTTAGAGTTATAGAAATATAAGGTTGGGAAAGGAACCTCACACAAGTAGTTGTAAATTGGGTGGAATCAAACTTTTTTTCTCTTTGTGTGATTATAACAAAATGTGTACCATAAATTAATAAGTATAAAATAAATCAACACAATCCAAAGCAATAAACCAACCACAAGAGACAAATTTTTACGTGAAAAACTTAAATAGGGAAAAAAGGCGGGACCGTAGTCCAATATAATCTTCTACTATATTAATAATGAAATTACAACACAAATTTTTCTCTAGATAATACTAGAAGCTAACAACATCAAGAATCTCAATAATCTTGTCTTACAGTAACAACCTAATTTCTGTTTCTCTAATAATTGGATATCTCAAATAACAGCCAACAAGAGGATAAAACGAAAATCAAGACCAGTAGAATTATAGAGAGCGATATAAGAAACTTACTCTCTAAATTTGAGAGAAAATAGAATTAAAATCGTCTTTCAATTGTCTAATTAAAGATTAAAATCATTGCCCTTAAATTAATCTTCACACCACTGTCTTTGTGTCTCTCGTTTTTGCGATAAATTATTATTGCTGCCGCTTGCTTTTTCTTCTTTATATAGCCACTTTTTCAAGTCCAAACTTTAATGCTAATTATACATCAAGCATGTCTTTTTGGACTTGGGGCTTTTAGGCCCTCAAATGAGATGGACCCAACAAATTTTCTCTTTTCGATCATATGGGGGGCACCACCAAGCGCACTCTCTGCATATAGTTTTTCAACTTCTCTCTGGGCAATGATTTTGTTATCATATCTGATCCATTCTTTATCTTGTGAATCTTCTCAAGCATGGCTCGTATCCAATGATACCTCACATTAATATGCTTGGATTTTGAATGATAAGTGGAATTCTTTGCCAAGTGAATGGCATTCTGACTGTCGCAGTACACAACAAAGTTGTTTTGTTTCATACCCAACTCTTGTAGAAAATTCTTCATCCACAAGATTTCTTTGCAATCCTCAGTGATTGCAATATACCATATTTCTGTGGTAGACAGAGCAACATACTATTGAAGTCTGGATTGCCATGAAACTTCTCCCTCTGCAAAGGCAAGCAAATATCCTGATATAGATTTTCTAGAGTTAACATCTCCTGTCATATATGCATCTGTGTATACTTGTAACACATATTTGTCACCACCAAAACATAAGCATGCCTTGGAAGTGCCTCTAAGATATCTGAGAATCCATTTCACTGCTGTCTAGTTTTCTTTGCCCGAATTGAAGAGAAATCGACTGACTACACTAACTGCATGAGCAATATTTGGTCTAGCACAAACCACAACGTACATCAAACCGCCAAGTGCTGAAGTATAAAGAACTCCTCTTATCTCTTTGCTTCTCTTTCTCACTTGTAGGATAATGCATAGAACTAAGCTTGAAATGGCCTGCAAATGGAGAATCAGATAGATTTTGTATTGCCCATGTTGAATCTTTCAAGAACCCTTTCAATATATTCTTCTTGAGATAACCAAAACTTCCAGCTTTTATGTTACAAGTAATCTTCGTGCCAAGAATCTGCTTTGCTGGTCCCAAGTCCTTCAATACAAAAGACTCACTAAGTTCTTTCTTCACATTGTCAATCATACTAGCTTCTTGGCCAACAATCAATATGTCATCTACATAAAGAAAAAGAATAATAAAGTCATTATCACCGAACTTCTTCATGAAAACACAATGGTCATATATAGTCTTACTGAAACATGATTTTCTATAAAAGAATCAAACTTCTTGTACCATTGCCTTGGTACCGCTTTAGCCCATACAAGTTATTCTTCAACTTGAACACAAGTTTTTCTTTGCCTTCAACACTAAACCTTTAGGTTGCTTCATGTATATTTCATCCTCTAAGTCACCATGTAAGAAATTTGTCTTTATATCAAGCTAGCTGTTAATCTCATAATAACTAAAATAAAAAACACATTTACCACAGGAGAAAATATTTCTTTAAAATCAATACATTTCTTCTAACTGAAACCCTTCACAACTAATCTAGCCTTGTACCACTGTTGTGAGTTATTTTCAGACTTCAACCTATAAACCCATTTGTTCTTTACTTCTATATTCCCCTTAGGAAGCTTTAATAATTTATAAGTGTGGTTCTCATTTCATCTCCTCTTGCATGGCCTTAACCCACTCATTTTTATATTGGTGAGACCTAGCTTCTTCAAAACATTTTGAATCCCCTCTATCCGTAAGCATCACATACTCATGTGGAAGATATCTAGTGGAAGGTTGCCGTTCTCTGGTGGATCTCCATAATTCTGGCTCAACTGGTGGTGTAAGTAGTTCTTGAAGTACTTGCTCAATTAGTTCTATTGGACTAACATTATGATCCTCTCCGGCTTCCCCATAAATAAACTACAGATGGAGAAACTGAAGTTAGAATAATAGGAATCTCTAGAGATGACTGAGACTCATCACTCTTCTCTTCATCACCAACTATCTAATCTTCAAGAAACATAACATCTCTGCTTTTGATCAGTTTTCTTGCCACTGGATCTCATAATCTGTACCCAAATTCTTCATGTCCATAGCCTAAGAAAATGTATTCCTTGACTTTATCATCAAGCTTCAATCTCTCATCTTTAGGGATGTGAACATATGCTCTGCAACCAAACACTTTCAAGTGTTTATAAGAAACATCTTTCCTAGTCCAAACTCTCTTAAGCACATCACCATTTAATAGAGCTGAATGAGAAATATTAATCAAATCAACTGTAGTACATATAGCCTCTGCCCAAAAGGATTTAAGAAGCTTGTCATCATAAAGTATACACTTAACCCTCTTTTTAATAGTTTTATTCATTCTTTCTGCAACACTATTTTATTAAAGTGTTTTGTTACAATCTTTTCAAGTCTGATTCCATGGGATCTGCAATACTACTCAAATAGTCCTCTGTACTCACCGCCATCATCTGCTTTGACACATTTTAATTTCCTTCTTGTCTCTCTCTTAACATAAGTATAAAAGAACTTAAATGTACTAAGCATCTCGTACTTAGATTTCCAAGCAAAGGCCCACACTTTTCTAGAATAATCATCAATAAAAGTTACAAAATAAAGTGTACATCCTATTGATTTACTTTATATCATGCAAATATCAGTGTGAATCAAATCAAGGATATATGACTTTCTAGATAGAAAAAAGCTCTTAAAAGTTATTATGTGTGTCTTTCCATCTAAGCAATGAGCACAAGTCTTAAAGGACATACCTATGAAGCTGGGCAAAAATCTTTTTCTGGCAAGAGTTTCTAGCCCTTTCTCAACAATATGACCATGTCTTTTGTGACATGTTTTAATGGTATAATCTTTTATAGCCACATTCACATCTCTTTTCTTAATATTAGCTTCTATCACATAGAGCGTGTTCACTTTTATTCCCTTAGCTAACACTATGGAGCCTTTGGTGAGCTTCCATTTTCCCTCTTCAAATTGGTTAGAATAACCATCATCATCAAGCTTGTCTGTAGAGATCATATTAAGGCGAATATCTAGTACATGTCTGATATCTTTAAGCAATAACTTACAGCCAACATTGGTTTCTAAACAATCTTGGATGCCCCTTCGCTTCCCATCTGAACAGGGCTATAATCACCATTAGTATAGGATGTGAAGTAATCACGATGTATAGTAACATGAAATAAAGCACCCGATTCAATCACCCAATCACTAGTATGGCAAGTGAAATTTACAGAGCTATCATCATAAACAATACCCATGTCACCATCAATTATGGCTGCAATCTTTTTTTTGTCATTTCTGATCATTAGCCTTTTCATTTGTCTGTTCTCATTTCCACAATCTACATACCCTTTTTATATGACCTATTTTCTGACAATGAAAGCACTTAATGTTTCTCCTTTGAGTCTTAGATCTTCCTTTGGGGTTATCGTTATTCCAGCGACGGGAATTTTTGCTTTGGCTTCTCCCCGCCTTTTTTTTTTTTTAAACAAGTGTATCTGACTCAGAGTGAACCACTTTAACACTATTTCTTCTAGATTCTTCATTCCACAACCTATCTGTAACCATATCCGAGGTTAATTTTCCATTCGGTGCTGAATTATTCACTGACACAATCAATGTCTCCCAAGTATCAGGTAAAGAAATAAGCAATAACAATGCTTGCAACTCATCATCCAAAATAATTTTTATAACAGTCAATTGATCAATGAAGCCTTGAAACTCACTAGTGTGCTCAGTTATATTGCGCCCCGCATTGTATTTCAAGTTAACAAGCCTTTTCATCAGATTAACTTTATAATGTGTTGTAGGCTGCTCATAAATTGTCTCTAATTTCTTCCAAAGAATATCAGCCTTGGATTTCTTTGCGATATGGTGGTACACACTTTGATCAACCCATGACCTAATAGTACTCACAGTCTTTTAGTTCAACTAAGCCCATTTCTTATCACCTAAATCGTCAGATCTAGCTTATTCGCCTTCAATGGGTTCATGAAAGCATTTCATGTAGAGCAAATCTTTCATTCTAGACTTCTAAATACCATAATTCCATGCCTTCAATTTAATCATGCATGCCGCAGACTCCTCTATCTCAACCACACAAGTAATAAAATACACAACATGGCTCTGATACGACTCTATTGGGAAAGAAACCCCACACAAATAGTTACAAATTAGGCGGAACCAAACTCTTTACCTCTTTGTGTGATTAAAACAGGATGTGTACCATAAATTAATAAGAAGTAAGTAAACCAACACAATCCAAAGCAATAAACCAACTACAAGAGACATATTTTTACGTGGACAACCCAAAATCTAGAAAAATCACTGAACCGTAGTCCGATATAATCTTCCATTATATTAATAATGGAATTACAATACAAATTCTTCTCTAGATAACACTAGAGGCTAACTACATCAAGAATCTTAGTTTACAGTAAGAGCCTAATATCTGTCTCTCTAATAAGTAGGTATCTCAAATAACAGTCAACAAGAAGATAAAACGAAAATTAAGACCAGTAGAATTATAGAGGGCGATGTCAGAATTGTAGAGGGTGATATCATAAACTTACCCTCCAAATTTAAGAGAAAACGAAGTTAAAATTGTCTTCCAATTATCTAACCAAAGATTGAAATCCTTACGCTCAAATTAAACTTCACAACATTTTCTCTCTCGTTTTTGCGATAGATTATTATTGCTTTTTCTTCATGGAATATTTCATCTAACTCCAAACTTTAATGCTAATTATACATTAAGCAAGTTTTTTTCGACTTTAGGCTTTGGGGCTCCTAAATGAGATGGACCCAACACATAAATTATATAATAAGAAGGAAATAACTCAGTTTAGAATTTTTATATATTTTATAATAAAAAGTTAAAAGAAATATATTTTTAGGTTGAAATTTTATGGGAAAATGATTAATTTAAAAAAAATGGATTTATATTTTATATATTAAATTGGGTGTATTTTGGAAAATAAATTTCGAAAGTAGTGTTATAAGAATTTTGGTGGAGATATTGAAAGCTCCGCTCATATCCATTTTATCACCTTACGTTAGGTTTTGTCTAGCATTTAATTAATCACCTTAAATTTAATTTGTCAAAACTTTATGGTGGACCTCAAATTTCTAGGTATTTGACTCATTTTGACTAGTTTATAAATTCTAATTATGATAATCATAATTTATGATATCAGAATTTTTAATTATAAGACTTTAAAGAGTTGAGAATGACCGTGTATTGTCAAACCCACTGAGAATTTTTGCATTGAGTTATAAGCCCTGCACCACTAAAATCAAAGAACACTGGCCATTTTACAAGAGTTAAGAATCACATATTTTGAAACCAATTTTATTACCTATAATTCAATTAAATAAGACTAATCTAAGTGTAATTGTCTTTCTCTTGGATGTAATAAAAATTTATTGATGTTCTAAACTAATTTTTGCATAGAATATGTAAAAAGAATTTTAGTGCAAAAGGAAAAAAATAAAAAAGAGGAAGCATGAAACTTGAGTAAAGATTCACGGAGAAAATGAAGACATAAGATTAATAAAAAGAATTTTGGCTAGAATACAATAGACTTCTTGTTGTTATATTACCCAGACTCCAGGTTTAGAAAACAGCCATAACTACTAATACTTTCACACTCTATAATGATTACAATTTTCATTATCAGACACAGAAAAGAAAATCAATTTAAAATTTTCTTTCGGTGAACCTAAATGGTACTAGGGAAGCTTTGTTGAATAAAAATAAAAAGGGTACATCTTATTAGAGAAGGACAGAGCTTTGCCTCTAGAAAGTAAACCACGTAAAAAGATAAATAAATAAGAGCAAGAGCAATAACAAAACCTGTATGAAGGATAACCATTCAAGTCTCTGAAAAGGATAGCTAACAATGAAGAAGAGGCATAATCAATTTAAATTTGATTGTCTTGTATGTCTGCCTCCAACATTTCTAAGTAACAAGTCTCTAATTTTTAAGAGTCTTGTTACAATTTCTTTTGCGTTGATTCTCTGCGCAGGGGATTCTACAGTGCACTCCATAGCCAAATTGAAGACAAATGACACACATTGCTCTTTTGCAACAAAATGTATGTCCTCTCGACTTAGCAAATTTGCATCAACAACTTCCATAATTGAAATGGGTAGCCAATCATTAATCCAATGCTTTAATGTCATTTCTCCCTTAAAAATTTCGTCTGTGGGTTTCTCCCTAGTAAAAGCTTCCATTAACATAACCCCAAAGCTATAAACATCTCCATTTGCTGATATTTGTCCTTCTCTTCCATACTCTATGAATAACAACAGTTACATAGTAAGATAAATCATTAATAATAGTTTCTTCATCCAATGAAGATCATGAAACTTAAATAACTTTAGGAAGTTCACAATAAATAGAAAATATTGATATTGAACAAACCTGGTGCCATATAGCCTATTGTGGCAAGTGTTTGTGTTTGAGTCATAGATTGATCTTCTCCGATTAAGAGCTTTGCAATGCCAAAATCACACAAATGAGCAACCATATTATCGTCTAACAATACATTGCTGGGCTTTAAGTCACAGTGAATTATAGGAGTTGAACAACCAAAGTGCAGATATTCCAAAGCTGATGCAGCATCTATCATTATGTTTAATCTTTGAAAAATATCCAAAATAGAGTTAGTTGAATACAAATAGTCCTCCAAACTTCCATGAGGCATGTATTCTAATACCAATGCTTTAAACTCTTCATTTGAACAACTGCTGATAATTTTGATAAGGTTTCGATGGCGAATACTTTTCAGCATTTCACATTCAACATCGAAACTCTTAAGCGCTCTTTCAGATTGTAGGTTGAAAACCTTCACTGCAACCTCCATCTCGTCCCCAATTTTTGCTTTGTAAACAGAGCCAAAAGCTCCTCTACCGATTAGATTATTTTCATTGAATCCATCTGTTGCTCGACAAAGTTCTAGGTATGAAAACCTTCTCCACGTTGCTACTGGTGGCACATTAGAGTCATTTGGTAGCTGTTTTCCTCTTTTTTGATATCTTACAATCAACAAACTGACCACTATCACAATTATTATACTCAGTGGCAAGACAATCCCTAGGAGAAGGGCATTTCTCCATGATCTGTGGTGGACGCTAGTTTTGCATGGTGGGAGTTGTAAATTGGGTGAACCACATAATAATTCATTTCCCTCAAATGATTTAGCTGAGAAGTTTCCAAAAGATCCTCCCCTAGGAATTTCTCCTTCTAGTTTGTTGAAAGAAAGATTTAGATCTTCAAGATATGAGAGTTTCTCTAAAGATATAGGAATAGCCCCAGAGAGATTATTATTAGACAAATCCAAGGATTTCAAGCTTATCAAATCACCAAATGATTCAGGAATCGAGCCTTGCAATCTATTATATCTTACAAAGAGAGATTGCAGATTTCTTAAGCCTCCAATTGCCATTGGAATAATACCTGAAAAATTATTCATTGACAAATCAATTCCTACCAAAACCTTCAAATTTCCAATCTCTGATGGGAGTGGGCCAGTAAAAAGATTTAATGAAAGGTTGAGGGACAACATGTCCTTAAGGCTCCAGAAAGTTAAGGGAATAGAAGTTAACTCATTGGAAGCCAATGATAGTTCCCCCAGAGAAGACAAATTACTGAAGCATGCAGGGATTGATCCAGCAAGCTTATTGCCGTCCAACGCCAACTTATACAGTTTAACCAAACGACAAATATCGTCTGGGATTGATCCTTCTAATTTGTTATCTCTAAGAGTCAAACCTTGAAGCTTTTGTAATTTGCCGAGAGTAATAGGAATTGATCCATTCAATTTATTGCCTTCTAAAATAATGGTTGTCAAGTTGGTCAAGTTGCCGATCTCTTCAGGGACGCCGCCACAAACATTACAATAGGACATGTCAAAGATTTCCAACGAATTAGAAAGATTACCGATAGAGGTCCTAGGAAGAATGCCATCTAGCGGATTATGTGCTAAGCCAATAGCTCTTAAAGACTTGCAATTTGACAACGAGGATAGAAAGCTCAATTCTGGAGTTGAAGATGTCAAATAATTATCATATAAAGCCAGCCACTCAAGGTTTCTTAAGTTGCCAAATGTGTTGGGAATAAAACCGGAGAATGAGTTGTCTTCCAACGATATTATAGAGAGCTTAGAAGCATTAAAGATGAAACGAGGAACTGTGCCACTGAAATTATTAATCCATATGCGAAGCTCTTCAAGATTTGGAAGTCGGACGTCTGCGATGGACGAAAGAATTCCTGAGAGAGAATTATTTTGAAGCCCAAGTGATTTGAGTGTTGACATATTGAAGATTGCAGCTGGGACAGTACCAACTAATATGTTATGACCAAGCCCCAACTCCTCCAGATTACGGAGATTACCAATTTCAGGTGGTATTTCCCCTGTATTTTAAAGAGTTATATTCAAATTATTTTTCAGATAATAAATAATATATATATATATATATATATATATATAAACGGGCACATATATATAATAAAAGTCACTTATAAGCCACACAAAAGATAAACCACTCATGAAGAATTGGAGGCTACACTCCGTCAATGCTTTAGTTATTATATACAAATTGCTACACATTTTCTTTTTCTTTTAATTTTTTACTTTTTTGGTATAATATGTATGTGATTTAAGTGGTTGATAGATTCTGTGGCAAATTAATAGGGAGGATTAAGTATTGATAATGGACATTTGGAGAAGTTATGAGGGTGATGTAATAAAATATATTTGACTAATATTTGTGAAAATAAGTAGGTAAAATAAGTATGCGATTTAAGCAAGCAAGAGGTGAGGGATAGATAGATCACGTGGTTTTAATGAAAAGATCAAATTGTGTGGTGAAAAGTAAAAGTCTAAGTCGGTGGCTGCTACTATTAAAGTAAATCAAGCGACAGTGATAGCCCAAAAAAGGAAAAATTAAATTTCAATTATAGCAAGATAAAATAATTTAATTCAGAAAATTAATTTCTTTTCAAATTTCTCCTTACTAACATGGAGATTCGAAGTTATCAACGTTTAAAGTTTTCCAATTAATTTATTTATCAGCATATCAACAATTTCTAATTTTCCTACTAATCTTCACAATATTTTAAGAGTGAGCATCATTAGTTAAGGTATAATATCACTGGGTGATGGGTAAAAATATATTTAGATAAACAATTCTGTTGTGATACCTTGCTTGAAGTCTATTGTAATGAAGATACAACTCTTTAAGATTAGTAAAATTGTCGATTTTTTTTGCTATGGTATTTATTAGTAATGGCATCTCCAATTAGTTAAAAGATAATTAGTGATTCCATGTAAAATACTTTATGAAATTGTCACACATACATATCATTAGTGAAGCCTACCTGTCAAAAAATTATTTCTTAGCCATAATGTCTCCAATTTTGTAAGATTTCCCAGCTCCTGTGGAATTTTTCCTGGAAATTAACATATGCCTTAGTTTAGGAAAGATGACATCTAGTTGCTTAAATGTATACATACTCCCGAGATTTGAAAAATGATCATACAAATTCATTTTTGACTATTATACCCTTTGATTTTAGTAATTAAGAAAATTTGAATCCAAGGTTTATAATAAATGCAAATAATTTTTTTTTTCAAAATATAATAACACTTATTTTAAATATACTAATATAAATTAAATTATTTTTCTCAAAGCATTTTATTGATAATGGTAAATTAGAATAAATATACACTTTTATATCACGAAATGAATATGTATAACAAATTTTGTTTAAATATTCAATTATTATATATAGATAAAATGTTTACAAAGTAGTATATTTATATTTTTATTGAGTAATTCCAATATTCACGTATTGTTAATTAAAATAACATAGTGATAGAAACAACATATTTTAATATTAATTTAAATTAGTAATGTAAATTTTGTATGAACATGAGAATGTAAAATTTATATGAACATAATTTAAATTAGTAATGCTGGCTTTAGTATGCTTTAGTTATTTATAAACAAATTGCTACAACATAATTGGGAAGGTTAAGAAATTATCAAATATGTGGCAAAAATTAAAAGCCTAATTGTAAGCGTTCGACCGTGTAATCAAGCCCGAAGCCGAAGCTAAAATACTTACACAACAGGCCTAAGTCATGTGTACTGTATTTCTCCTCTCTTTTTAACTATTATTTCAGTAAAATAATTTCTTCTAGCCTATTTATCATATTATCTGCTGAAATACTAACGAGGATCAGTCCCCAACATTTATTTCAAAATTTTCAAATGCAGTGTTTAAACACTAAATTAACTTTTCAGCAAATCAAAAATTTCTAATTTTCCCAGGTACTAACCTTCAAGATATTCTAAATTCTAAGATTGAACAACGCTCGTTAAAGTAAAATATCACGCGATGATGACTAAAAAATTAATATTTTCTACCATCCTTCACAATATTCTAAGAATGAGCATCATTTAATTTATTAAGGTAAAATACCACAAGTGATGACTAAATATTTATTTAGATAAAAATCCTACATGATACGTACCTTGAAGTCTATTGTTGTCAAGATATAACTCTTTAAGATTAGTAAAATTGTCAATTTCTTTCGGTATGGTGCCTGTTAAGAAATTATTCATTAGTGATGACATCTCCAATTATTTAAAGATAGTGATTCCACGTAAAATATTTTATGAAGTTGCCACACGTGCATATCACTAATGAAGCATACTTGTCAAGATAATTTTTAGGAAATCAAAATTTAGTAAAGAAGAAAGAATGACGATTTATTTCAAGTGTTTTTATTTTTTTTAACTGCTACAAAATTTGCATAAACACATATTAAATTCTGATTAAAAAAATGATATGATGTTAGATAGTGGTAACGATACCTCCCCATATGAGAATGTAAAATGAGAGATGTGAAATCTTTCAATTAAGAAGCAAAAGATGTCACATAGATATGTCGTAAGAGAAGTTACCCGTCAAATTATTAATTGACAATTCCAAATTCAATAGAGAAGAGTAATTTGTAGATAGATGAAGGAATGATACCAGTCAGAAAATTATCGGACAGCTCTAATATCTCCAATCCTGCAAGATTCCCCAGCTCCTGTGGAATTTCTCCTGCAAATTAAGAACATATATATATATATATATGCGCAAACAATTTGATAATTCATATCTAAAGATTTATTGCCTGAGGAATATCATAATAACAATGAACTCCTCAACTATATAAGAAATTGGCTGACAGGAATAAGAATGAAACATCATTAATTTTGATCAACTTGCGGCAATATGGCGAAAGAAAATCACAAAACTTTTTTTTTCATCTGCATAAATTAGCGAAAGAAATGAGTGAGAAGATACAAAGAGCTTTGTTTCTATCTGAAAGAAAAACAATAAATCATAGCATAATTAAGAACAAGCAAATGAATACAGAGCAAGCACAGCCAGAATAAAATTGCCAAAAGTTTATAATCATACCTTGGAGTTTGTTTTCTGATAACGACATCAGCTCCAGTTCGGCAAGATTGCCAAACTCTCGAGGAATTTCTCCTGCAAATTAATCAACGTGTGTAAATTGTATTATGGAACATTATTCATATTACAACTTATGGAACAATTTTCATAATCAAACTCGGTGATCATACGCACCTTGGAGTATGTTACGGCCAAGATATAATTCCTTAAGTTTGGTTAAATTGCCGATTTCTTTAGGTATGGCCCCTGATAAATCATTGTATGACAAACCTAAGATTCTTAAATATGTGCAATTTGATAGAGTGGACGGTATTCCGCCATGGAACATATATGTTATGGAACAAAGCAATGTATTCCAGAAACGGAAGATTGCTGCAAATATTTGCAGGAATTTCACCTGACAGTGTATTGCGACTAAGATCAAGATGTTGTAAAGAAGACTTGTTGAAGATGAAAGAAGGGAAAGCGCCAGAGAGCTGATTTCTGAAGAAACTAACATATTTCAGTGTATAAGTGGTGAAGATGGTGGAGGGAATGGAACCAGAAAGTCGGTTAAAACTGAGATCGAGTGATTGCAGAGAAGAAAGATTCCCAAGTTGAGAAGGGATGGTGCCTGTGAGATTTAAGCGAGAAATATTCAAGACTGTGACTCTACGGCTGTGGACATCACAAGTGACGCCTCTCCATTTACAGAGAGGAGTACTTGTGTTCCAATTTTGGCCAAGAAATTGGTTGGATCATGAGTAATGTGAGCTTTCAGGTCAAGCAGAGCATCTTGGTCTGTGGTAATAGTACTGGTGTTGGCTGTTGCAGCTGCGGCAAATAAGGAAACAGGAATCAAACAATGGAGTAAGAGAAATGTGCTTATCATACTGAGAGAATGAACTCTTTCTATGAGATGAAAGTATTTTAGATTGTAAGTGTGTGCTTAATTAGATTGGTAATGCTAGAACATGAATTTGCTATATACTAAGAATTTATAATGAAACCAAAATTTATAAGAAATAGAAGAGAAAAAGACCCGCATGCACTAAGGGAAGCCTCGGTCAACAAAAGCCAATCCGCGTGCGTTAACTATTCAAAGACTGAATATGAGACAACAGATGTTGAAGTGTTTTAGCCATTAATTAGATAATTCAAAGACTCACAAGTGCCATGAAGTAAAACAAGAAAAATTGTGTGGATTGATCATTATTGCTTTTGTGAGGAACACAAATTTCTGATCATTAACTTGAACCGTTTATTTTTTATTTTTCCAAATTATATTTCTTTTGAAAATTCTTATTACTTAGTTTTGGCTAATATGGAAATCTTTGAGTTTCCAATTACCTAGCTGCAATAATTCTCTTTTACGAAGACGAAATTAGTGGCCAATTGATCGGTATGAGTAAAACTTCTCTTATTGTCAATCCTTGGAATGAGGACTACTTTCATGTCACTGTTATGTGATGATGACGAAAACTAAAATTTTGATATGTTCACCGAAGAGAAAAAGAGAAAATGTAAAAATGTCGTCTACATGCAATTCTACAAAAGCTCATAACTAATAAGACCGCCACAAACTTGCACAAGATTGATATTGAATATGTCCCTGAAAAACAGTCAAGAGTAAAGGCCGGAGTAAATGAAAGGAAGCTCGTAAGCAAAGAAAATAAAGATGCTTACTTTTAAATACATACATATATATAAGTTTGTCAGTAGTGGATCCTAACTTTTGTCTTTTAATTTATCTTAACTGTATTAAAGTTAGGGATCCCTGATTAAAATATTTCTGTATATATATATAGAGAGAAAATTTTATTTCCTATGTGATTGAGAATGAGATTATTGAAGTATTGTACTTTTAATTCATTTTTCTGATGTTTGGTTCGACGAAAGAAAAATGAAGGAAAAGAAAGAAAATGAGAAGAGAGGAGAGTACAATATTTTTCTAATGTTTACTTTGTCATAAAATTATACAAAGAAATGAAATCTTTAATTGTTTATTCAGACAATTTTAACCTTAAATGAGTAAATGTTAAATTTCTAATATTTATTATGAATATAATTAAAAAATAAAATAGTTATTTGATTTTATATATTTACATAAATAACTAATAAAAATTTATTTTAAATAACTATTTATATTTATAATTAAATTGTAATTAAAAAATTTGTTAATATAATTTTATTTTAAATAAATTTTGGGGATGGTCTACCTGGTTCCAGCAGCAGTCCAGCGGCGGTCTGGCAGTGGTCAGGCGTGCTCTGCGAAAGTCCAGAGGTAGTACGGTGGAGCTTCTGGTAGCAGTCCGGCAGAGATATGGTGACAATCCAACAATTGTTAGTTTATGTTTTTATATTTTATATTAAATAAATATTTATTTATTTTGTTAAATTTTTTAAATCATTACTTAAATTTAATTAATATAAAATTTTTATAATATTATAAAATAAAATTATAAATAATAATTATTTGATAGCATTAAATAAATTAAAAAGTTAAAGGAATAATTTTGGAAGCTTTCGTTTTTAAGAGACAATGAATTTGAATTCTTCACTCTTTGGTATGAAATTAATATTCTACTTTATGATAGATATTAAATTATAATAAAAATTAAATTTTTATATATTTTATCTAACAAAATAACAAAAAATAAATAAATATTTAAATTACTTCCCTTTACTCCATCCTCTCCATCCAAGCAAACACCAACGAAGAGTATTTAATTTCTTGATTTTTCTACTTTATAAATTCTGTATGAAGAATTCGAGCGCTCTAATTCTGTAAGATTCTGTTTGGCTATTTTAAAAATCAAATGACCATCTAAACCCAATTATTTTGGAATATATAATTGATAATCTTATTTTAAATAACTAAATAATATTTTTCGTCCTCCTCCTCATCAAACTCAAGAATCGACAACTAATTCATTATCACCCAATAAAATGATCAATTAATTTTAACCCGACTGAAGAAAGTTTTTGCACGTCAAATGGAGAAGGCAGCCGGCGTCTACTGTGCCAAAGTCACGAATTGACAGAGTCAATGGAAGAGAAGATAAACTAGACTAATTAGCCCCATTCACAAGTCTCAAGTCAATAAACAGAGAGTACGTTGTTTCTTGAAAGTAATAAGACAAACAACAGTTTTGTGTTGGTAGAAATAGATAGCTAATACTCCGGAAAATCTGATGTATGTAAACGCAGGTTGAGCAGATTACCAATAAACAATTTCAAAGAAAATAGATACAATAATTTACGTAGTTCGGCGTAAAGCCTACATTCACGGACAAAGACTGGAAGATAATTTTACTAACAAATGGAAATTTACAAATTGGGAAAAACTCTCAAAACCCAATACTCCAATACACCCAAATGAATTCTCCTAGCACTCAAGTGGAAGCTCTCTCAACTCTCTCAATTGCTTCACTCAACTCTCTCAATTGCTTCACTCAACTCTCTCAATTGCTTCACTTGCAATTGCTCTCAATTGTGGGATTCCTTAACAAATGAAGAACAATAGCTATTTATAGGAATGCATGGTAGTATTATTTCACCAAACCTTTAAAATTGTCAAAGTTTGGTTGGTGATTACCTAATTTTTAGCCAAACTTTGAATAATTTGGCTTTGAACAATTTTGGCCAAACTTTGAACATGTGCTTTGCCAAACTTTGAACAATTTGGCTTTGAACAATTTTGGCCAAACTTTGAATATGTGCTTTGATTTGAATTTATCAACAAAATCAATGATTGGTGGTGTTTGGGAGTTGGGAAAATGGAAGAGAAAGTGAAAGGGGAAAAAAAGAACAGAGAAAATCTTTATTAGGAAGTAACAGAAACCTAAAATACTAGTTACACGTCTTAAGCTCAAATGAGCTACTTATTAGAAGGAATCAGAATACTCTAGACTATTTGCTAATGAGTGATGTTACAAAATTACACAAAAACTCTAGAGAGCAAGAAACATTTCACTAAAAAATAAAATTTATTCACTTTATTAATCTTGTCTTTTATACAATTATCCTGTAAGTTTAAAACAGTGAGAAAGCCATAGATTAGAAGATGATTTAACATATAAGAAGTTTAATATATTTAAAGTTAAAGTAAAAATTTGTTGAAGTTGTGGCTTGAACAAAAGAAAAATTAAAAACATGAACCAGCGCGGTTGGTAAGCATTAAAGAATTCAGCAAGTGAACAATTGGTTGCTAACCAATTCTGATGGTCAGCCACAATGTCCATTATCGCCATTATAAAATTAACAATTTGTTGAAGCCGAAACACTATAAATAGGCTTCATTTCATGAGAGTTAAATCATCCCAAAATTGTGAGCTTCATTTTAAGAGAATTGAGAGCATTTATAAGCAAGCTCTTCAAGAGTGTCGAGAGAGCATTTTTCTTAGAGTAAAATTATATTTCTATCTTTGCTCGTTGATGTAGGCATTAAGTCGAATCATATAGATTATTATGTTTTTTTTTTTTTTGTATCTATTTATTACCACATTTATTTTTCTCCACAAATCACAATCACTCTAATATAAATAATTACTCAACTCACACTTCCGCAACAGGGTAACCATAACATAACTATATATATATACATACTTACACACACATACATATATATATATATAAATCTGGATGCCTAAACGTGGATTTTGTATAAATCCGCTATTACAACGTATGGTATAATAATTAATTAAACAACAACACTACACACACATTTTATAAAATGCGGTGGACACACTGTTTACAATGCTAATTTTATGTTATAACCAACTTAAGTTTATAGTTTAATCAGTATCGCCTTCATTGAAATAAAACCCTGATTCTGCCACTAGGAGCACCTAATTTTTTTTCTATAATGGAGGTCACAAAGATAAAAATTTAAGTGAAATAATCCCGCAATGTCACCATAATGACATGGTGAGATTTTCAAATTTAAATATGACAAGATTGGGACAATAATGGTGGGAATGCTCACTTGCAATTTAATGGACGGTCCCATCCTTCTCTCGCACCTGTCCATATTAAATTGAATAGTTTAACGTGAGTTTTTCTCAACAACATGACAATGCTTGCTTTAATGACAACAGATGTGGAAGTGCTCTTGGTATTTGTTTGATAAGTCAACGATTTGAATAAGTAGCATCATAAGAAAAATTGCGTGGCTTGACGTGTGTTTGTGATAGCCACTCATTGCTTATGGTGTATAACATGAATTATTAGCGGCTCGTACTTTATGGGGTATAACATTTTTGTCAATCCTTAACCCGACTCAGAAGTCACAGCTGCAAAGTCAATGAAAGAAAGAACAGTTGGACAGTCACTGATGAATAACGGGGTGAAACTAAATCGATTATTTATATCACACAGATAAATATTATTAATTCAATCTAATTTATTATGATTATTATCATTTCTAATGAAAAATAAAATAATTCTTAAGGTGTCTAATGGATAGTACTTTTTCGGGCGCTTCGTAATGATAAGAAACAGAAACGTAAAATACAAGTAACAGGTTTTTAGTTGAAATGAGCTATTTATAGAAGCAACAATCCTATATTTACTCAATTTAGAATATAAAATTACGTGCATTAAAATTTTTAATCTTCTACATCCTACAAAATATTTTTAATTTTCCAGACATCAATTAAAAGAAAAATAATAATTAAATCACTCTCGTCTGATTATAATAAATGGAAGACTAAATTTTTCCAACAAACTCTTCACTCATAATTGATCATGAGTCAAATTTCTAAAAATTAAACAAAATGAGGAACAGCACAAGTCGGCAACTACTTTTATGGACAAACCTACACGGCTACACTAAATGGATTCACACTTCAAATTTCTAATACAAGCATTCTATTTTCTATCGGAAATTTCATTCAGTGATAGTAAATATGACATATATCAATCATCTAAATATTGAAAAGAATAACTTTCTTATTAAAGAATAACTTTATATTTAAATGTTATTGTGATAGTTTTATCATAAAATAATTCCACTAATTTAAAAATTATTCTATAATTTTATTGTCGTGGTACGTTAAAATATGACATACATCAAATATCTGAAAAGTTGAAAAACTTGACCATTGTGCTACACTAATTCCTTGAAACTTGAAAATACTTTTGGGTAAAATGTTGGAATTAGTGGTGTTCGATAATTGCAATTATTTTTTTTTAAATTGAGATAATTTACTAATCCTGAAAATTATACAAATCAATGATGTCACATTCATCGAATTATTAACTTTTTCATATCATATAAAAGCCTTATTACCTGCGCAGACGAGAAAAATTGACCGCAAATTGCCCAAGTCAAGTAAAAAGGACAAAAAATGGGGTTATTTGTTTTTCATGCATCAAATGAGTCCAACTGCCCCACCCGTCTCTTGCACTTATCAAAATTAAATTGAACGGTTGAACCTAAGTTTTCCTTAACTACATGAAATTAATATTTGTGGACAGTATGATATCGACGAGCCATTTATTTTTTTAACGGTGAACCAATAATTGTTAAAATGTGAGTTTCTTCTTTCAATGATATGAGCGAGCCGTTACCCTCCAGTAGCTTGGTCACCCGATAATTAGTTAGCAGTGATCCATTTACGTAATTATCGGCAAACCATTAACAGATAGAACTCTTGTTTATAAAGCTTAAAGTTATCGACTACGTGATTATAAAAGTAGCAGCAAACTGTTATCCTCCAAAATGCTCATTTAAAGTCTCTTATAAAATTATTTCCCACATTATTTTAATTTTTGGCCAAATTATGAATTGCTTCAAATTTATTTCTTGATCCCGGAATATTTTAATGGCCATTTCATGCATTATTTATGAATGCAAAGATAATTAATCATGTGAAACACAATCAAGAAATCAAACAATGAGATTGAACACACCAGAATGATAGATTAATATGAAATATTAATCATTCTAAGTTCATGCCTAATCTTTGTGAATTACTCTTTACTAAAAGGTTTTGTAAAGATATCAGTAAATTGATTTTTAATGAAAACAAATTTAATCATAACATCTTCCTTTTGAACATGATCTCTTAGAAAATGATGCCGAATCTCTATGTGATTAGTTTTTTTTTTTTTTTTTAAAAGGAGAGGGGTGGGCAAGCCCAAAGAGTTTTTACCCCCTCCCCACCCCCAAGACTCGAACCTGGGTCGCTACGAATCTAGAACCGACTATGGCAGCCAACCCGACTACGGCCTTGGGGGCTCTCTATGTGATTAGTTCTAAAGTGTTGAATTGGATTTTTTGATAAATTAATAGTAGTGGTTTTGTCACATCTAATAGGAATATGATTTAGCTTAATGTCATAATCTCTAAGTGTTTGTTTCATCTATAGTGCTTGTGCGCAACAACTTCCCGCTGTAATATATTCTGCCTCAGTAGTAAAAAGTGCAACTGAATTTTATTTCTTACTAAACCAAGAGACTAAAGAGTGTCCTATAAAATGGCATGTACCATTAGTGCTTTTCTTATCAACTTTATACCTAGTAAAATCAGCATCCGAATAATATGTTAAATCTATATGTGTTCCACTAGGATACTAAAGACCGAGATCAATAGTGCCAATTAAGTATCAAAAAATTTGTTTAACAACAAGTAAATGAGACTCCTTAGGACATGATTCAAATTTAGCACACAAGCATACACTAAATATAATATCAGGCATACTAGCAGTTAAATAGAGTAAGGATCCAATCATACCTCAATATGTGTTGATATCAACTTCTTTACTTTTTTCATCCTTGTCTAACTTGATCGTTGTGCTCATTGGAGTACTTTTTGCTGTTCCATTTTTATAACCAAACATTTTGAGTAAGTCCCTCACTTGGCTTGGTTTATGAAAATCCCTTTCCATTTTGTGTTATTTGTAGTTTAAGGAAGTACTTTAACTCTCCCATCATGCTCATCTTAAATTCTTTGCTCATACAAGATGAAAATTCCTTACACAATAGCTCATTAGTAGAACTAAAGATAATATCATCAACATAAATTTGAATTAAAAGAATATCTTTGTATCAGTTTTACCCATTGAGAAATTATTTTCCAGCATGAAATTTTTAAACCTATCATACCATGGTCTAGATGCTTTTTTCAACCCATACAATGCTTTTGTCAACTTATAAACATGATATGGAAAATTTTTATTTTCAAAAGAGGTTGTTTCACATAAACTTCCTCTATATTAATTCCTTTTTGTTAGTTGTAACCTTGAGCTGCTAATCTAGCTTTATATCTTACAACTACCCTAGTTTTATCCATCTTATTTCTAAATACCCATTTAGTGCCTATGACATATTGGTGTTTCGGTTTAGGAACCAATTCCCATACATTATTTCTCAAATTGATTTAACGGTTCTTGCATATCCATAATCTAAGATTCATCTTTTTCAGCATCTGAAAAGGATTTTGATTTAATTTGAGAAATGAATGTATCATGTTCACATGTGTTTATAAATGATAATCTAGTAGCAATTTCTCTAAAGGGATCATTTAAAATTAAATCTTTTGGATGAGAAGAGATATACCTCTATTCCTTAGAGAGTGCTTAAGAAATACTTTCGTTTTGTTCTATATTTGTTTCTTCTTGTTGTTCCTCTTGATTTTCTGGTGGTGCATCATTTTACTTGTCCTTTAATTTCTCTCCATGTGACTCTTCATCTGCATAATTATCAACAATAACTTGCTCCGAAGAGCAGAGATTAGATTCATCAAATATGACATGCATAGATTCCTCCACAACCAAAGATCTTTTATTATAAACTCTAAAAGCCTTGCTTGAGTTTGAATATCCAATAAAGATACCAACATTAGATTTTGGATCAAATTTACTAAGATTATCTTTTGTGTTCAAAATAAAACATTTGCATGCAAAAATTTTGAAATAACCAACATTCGGTTTTCTATCTTTCCAAAGCTCATACGGAGTCTTATTAAAGGTTAGTCTAATTAATACACAATTTAAAATATAACACGCCAGTATGGATGGCTTCAGTCCAAAAATATTTAAGCAAACTATTTTCGTTTAACATGGTCCTAACTATTTCTTGAATAGACATATTCTTTCTCTCAAGAACTCCATTTTGTTGTGGAGTCCTAGGTGAAGAAAATTGATATTCAATGCTATGCTCATTGCAAAAACATTCAAATACATGATTTTCAAATTATCTTTCATGATCACTTCTAATGCATACAATCTTACAATCCTTTTCATTTTGAACTTTTTATAAAATTTTAAAAGCATCCAAAGCATCATCTTTATTGACTAAAAACAATACCTATGTAAATCTAGAGAAATCATCAACAATAAAAAAGCATAATACTTTGTAATATAAATGTAATTTTTGTTTTTAAAAGAGGTTTTGATTTATTTACCAAATTGAAATGCTTCACAAACTTTATCCTTTTGAAATCTAATTTTAGGAAGACCTTTAACTAGATCAACATTGGAAATCTCTAAAATCAAATCCATATTTGCATGTCTTAATCTTCTATGTTATAACCAACCATCCAATGCAATGCAGACAAACATTTATCATATGAAGATGCACATCCAATATCGATGGTATACACATTGCCATATCTATTTCCAACAAACACAATTTTACTATCATATGCATTTTCTATAACAAATCTAGTTTTATCAAAGATAACTTTATAACCTTTGTCGCATAATTGACATACTAATCAATTTGTGTTTTAAATTCTCAACCAAATACACATTTTTAATAAGGGTAGAGGATGTATCACCGAAATTACCAATTCTAATAATCTTCTCTTTTGAATTGTCTCCGAATGAAACATCTCCACCATTTTCAATCTTGGTAAATCTTGAAAATCAAGCATAGTTTCTTGTCATGTATTTTGAACATCTACTATCCAAAAACTATTTATTCATCTTATTCTTTAAACCATACAAAGGAAATCTCAAGTCTTAGGTACCCAAACCTTTTTGGGTCCTTGAGTATTAGCAATGATTATTTTTGAAACCCAAATACATTTCATTCCACAATACGTATTTTTCTTGACAGAACATCTATTTTTCATATGACCATTTTGATTGCAAAAATGACATACAACTGATCATTAATAGGATTACTCTTCACAAAATAACTCTTATAATTCTTTTGTTTCAAATTTGGCTTATAGCTAATACCTCCCTTGTCAAACATATATTTTTGTAAACTAAGTAAGTTATCTAACATCTTTTAAGAGTTCTTTATTCCTTTACTTGAGCATCTTATTTTTCTTTATCAAATCATCTACATATGATTCTATATGCTTAAGTGATATACTAGATTTCTCATTTGACAAATTAATCTTATCATGCAATGATTTATTCTCCAATTCTAGACATGTAATTTTAGCATCTAATGATTTATTCTCATTTGTGATTTCTATCATTTTCTTTTTAAGGCATGCATTCTTCTTACCTATCCTTATCCAATTATCACGCAATTCCTTAAAAGCATCATACAATTCATCATAGGTATGAGAATCATTCACGTCATCAAGCTCGTTGAATGATTCATCCCCAAATGCCATAAGAATTAGGTTTGACACTTCTTGATGCTCTTTATCATCACTTAATTTCTCATCACTATCATCTCATATAGCCACCATAGCTTTCTTTTTAAGTTTGTTGTGGAGAGGGCATTCCGATTGAATGTGTCTAGGCTTATTACATTCATAACAAGAGATAGGTTCCTTTTTTTTTCATTTTGATGCTTGCAGTTTCTGAACTTTCTCTGTTCATTTATTTTCTTGTAGAATTTTCTGAATCTTCTTGCTAGCATACTATGTCTTCATCATCCAGCTCGCTTCCCTTATCAGTTTCATGCTTTGAGGCTTTGAGTACAATGATCTTCTTCTTATTCTCCTTATTGGCTTTTTTCAGCTACTAAATCTTCCTCATAAGAAATAAGAGAGCCAATTAAATCATTAATAGGTAAAATGTTTAAATTCTTAGTTTCTTATATGACTGTTCTCTTAGGTCTCCATTTAGTAGGAAGTGACCTAATGATCGCCTTAACTTTTTTTCTATTTGAGAAAGTTTTTCTTAGAGCTCCCAAAGTGTTCACCATGTCTATAAATTTAATATACATGGCATAGACACTTTCATTTTGTTCCATTTGGAACAGTTCATATTGTTTAGTGTACCTACTAATTTGAGATTCTTTAACTTGATTTAGTTCCCTCATAGATAACTTCAAGTTTAATCTAAATTTTCTGTGCATCTCACAACTAGACACTCTATGAAATTCTTTCTTATCAAGTGTACAAAACAAAGTATTCATGGCTTTGGAGTTTAGAGACCATTTTCTTTTCTATTCCTCATTCAATTGGCTGGATGGCTTAAGGATATCTTCTCCTCTTTTATTTTTCATAACAAATATGAATGGTCTATTATTAACAATCTCCCAAATTTCATAGTCTAAGGCTTATAGGTAAATTTTCATCCTAGTTTTCCAATAAAGATAGTCATTACCATCAAAGAATGGTGGCTTAGTAGTAGATTGCTCTTCCCTAAATGTAGAATCATATTGAGTTGCTATAGATCGTTAACTCTAGACGGTTAAGTCGATAACAAGAGCATCTTGCTTTAATACCAAATGAAATACTAACTAAGCAACCCAAGAGAGGGATGAATTGGGATTCTAAAAATATTTTTAAATTAAGTCCTAATTTACTCTCAATAAGGCAAATAAATTCGAAATACTCAAATTTAAAGTGTATTCAATATAAAAGAGTAAGGGGAAGAGAAATTCAAACGCGAGGAATTTTACGTGAAATGCAAACACGAGGAATTTGACATGGTTTAGTCAACTGTGCCTACATCCACTCCTCGAAGCTTACCGAGCTTAAGGTTTCCACTAAGCACACCTCCAAGGTTTCAACAACTCTTACGCTTGACTTCCTAGGTGTGAATGAACCTTTACAACAAGAGATTAACTCCAATCTCTTAACCTAAGTGTACTTCAACACTTACAATTACCCAATTTTATGTTTTCAAGAAAAAAAGTTACAACACAACTTTACTCACACTATATAATCAATTACAAGATGAATACTCAAAGTGTAAACAAAAGATTACAAGAATTTAAACTTTGATTACTCTTGAATGCTCAGTGATATGTGTAGTTGTCCAACCATCATTGGAGTTGAAGACGTTATAGACTTTTTTGAGTCTTAAAAGTTTGCCGTTAACTTGTTGTCGGATCGCCATTTTGATTGGAGCAAGTTACAGTTGGGTTATTTTTTTTCAAACAGTAGGTTAGCCATTTATAATTCTCGGTTCACCATTAACTTGTTGGTTAGCCATTTTCCAAATGTCGGATCGCTGTTAACATCAATTAGAATATGCTGCCCTCTGGACCTTGTCAGTGACATGCTAACTTTTTTGTTGGTTAGCCATTAACTTTAAACAAAATGTGTTGCTCTTTGAATCTTAACAATGACCTACTAACTTGTTGTCGGTTCGCCGTTATCTTTGACTAATACTCTCTAGACCTTATCAGTGAGCTGCTAACTCTGGCGTCGGTTCGTCGTTATCTTTGAACAAGATAAGTTGCTTTTTAGACCTTATCGGCAACCTGCTAAATATATTGTTGGTTAGCCGTTAAGCTACAGTGCCAAATTTTCCTGAATTTTATAGTTTTTTCTCAATTCTTTCTAAAACTATTTTAAAGCCCAAAAACATATTATGCATTTTCAAATAAGTCTATTTTAAAATTTTAAACAATATTAGAAGATTTCAAAGTTTTTAATTGCTCTTTAAAATTATTCCAAAATCTTTAAGTTTCATCAATTCAAAAATATATTTGTTATCATCAAAATCATAATTATAAAAATCTATATATTAATAGTGATAATATAAGTTAAGTTACAAAAATATTTTAACTTACAAAATTGAAACTTATTTAATCTATTTTTGTTGTAATATCTACATGTTTTCCCTTATCGAATACCCATTGCATTATTTCAATTAATTCTAATTATTTATCTTTAAAATAAATTTAATAAAAATTACTTAATTTGTATTAAATTTTTACCACTATTTTCTTTTCAAAATAGTTTCTTTATTTTCTCATCACTTCAATCAAAAATTCAAAATTAGTAGTATTATTATTTATTTTTGTACTACTACTACTATTATTATTTATTTTTTTATATGACTATAACTATTAATGTTGCTATCATGCCTCATAAGATTTATAGTTAGATATAATAAGAATGTATATATGTTGTCCATTATTGTTGTGAACAGCAACATGGTTTGCATACGGTTTGAATAGTACAGTTTGAATAGATTTTGCATTGCCTATGTTAAAATCTTTCAAAAACCCTTTCAATATATGCTTCTAAATAGATTTTGAAAATGATTTTAAAAAATAGGGTTTAACCATGTGTTGAACAGCAATTATGCGGTGAACAGTAACATAGTTTGCACACGGTTTAGATAGTACTTGGTTTGACCACACGGCTTGAATAGTCACATGAACAATGTTCTATATTTTGTTATAAATAGAGGGGTTCTTCCCTCTCATTTTGTATCCCAAGCTTTCCAATCCAAATTTTGTGAGATGAAATCTAAATTGAAAGTAGAGAAATATTCTTAAGCATGTAGATATATTGTAGAAGCATTTGACTCCTTAATATGGGTATTACGGGTGCGCTTTGCTAAAGAATATTTCTCGGGATCATGCATTTAGGGCTTGGGTGAGAGAAAGTTATTTTTGAGAGTGTGGTTGTAATAATTTTTCACATAGTGAATATTTTACGGCCATAGATTTTCTCTAAATTTAGAGTTTTCCACGTAAATCCTTTATTGTGTTATTGGTATATTCTCCATTTAATTTTTCTGTTAAATTGTTGCTTGACAAATTTGCTTGGAGAGATCGTGGGAGAGAAAGCTAAATTTTCTAACAATGGTATCAGAGCTAACGGTTCGTATTTTGGGGTATATGATATTGTTTACATATATGATACTATTCACATGTACAAGTACTATTCACATGAAGTAGTGAGAGTCAATCCAAATAGTTTATGGTGAAAAGCAAGGTCAAAGTGAAGGACTTGTTAGCAATTAGTGATTTTCAAGCTTGGTGGAGTTTGATGTTGAAAAATTAATGCGAGAATGTTTTTTGGCTTAAAGTGGATTTAAGTCAAATATATATTCAATTTGGTATACACAATGATTTGAAGATCTGAACAATTTTAGCACCTTAAGAAAATTGTCAAAAAGGTAGAGAAGCCTCTACAAATTGTTCCAGAATCAATAAATTGAGATATTGGTATTGGCGCAAACAATAAGTCTCTTTTCTCTATAAGAGATTGGTTTAGTTCTTTTGACATGTAAATCTCTAAGTTGCCATAAAAAAGAATATGTTACTATTAGCAGATCCACAAGTTTGCACACATGCATTGGCTTAGTATAAATGCAAGGTGTGTGGTGGAAAAATTATGTCGTGGCTGAAGAATTCTCAAGGAAACCAAGCATGAGAATTGCACCATAATTTTCAGCTAATTTATTTGACATGTATCAAGGGAAAAATCTTAAAATGATTGATTCTAATGGTATACTCTTTATGGTGAAGTATGATAATTCTCTATGTTGAGATTTATGACTATTGAACTGTCAATAGTTGCAATAATATTTTTAAATCATGGTGGAGATTATTGAAAATGATTTTAAAAAATAGGGTTTGACCATGCGGTCAATAATAACATGGTTTGCACACTGTTTGAATAGTACACGGTTTTATTAGTCACATGAATAGTAACATGAACAGTGTTCTAAGTTTAAATGTAAATAGAAGGGTTCTTTCCTTTCATTTAAGCTTTCTAATCTAAATTTGGTGAGATGAAATCCAAATTGAGAGTATGAAAATATTTTTAAGCATTTAGATATATTGTAGGAGCATTTGACTCCTCAATATAGGTATTACGGGAGTGCTTTGTTAAAGAATGTTTCTTGGGATCATGTCTTTGGGGTTTGGGTGAGATAATATTATTTCTGAGAGTGTGGTTGTAACAATTTTTTACATGGTGAATACTTTTCTCCGGTTATCTTTTGACAACGGTAGTAGTTTTTCTCCGGATTTAGAGTTTTCTACATAAATTCTGTGTTGTGTGATTGATGTATTCTCCATTTAATTTTTCTATTAAATTGTTGTTTGACAAATTTTCTTAGAGTCATCTTGGTAGAGGAAGCTGAATTGCCTCACAAGTTAAACAAAAACGAGGGAACACAGTCCCTATTCCATCACTAAGCAGCCAAAATTGCATTCGTGGGGGCAGTTGAAAGAAATGGAAACCAAAGGGGAGAGTGAGAGCCATGCCCGCACGGAAGTTAGCAGCAAAATTTGCTTCCCTATACACATGATGCACTGAAACCAACCAATCCCTACTTAGCAAATCTTCGACTCCCTAAATTAACGAAGAAATAACATTATGCTGCACATTTGGAGCAGCTATAATCTGAGTGACGCCCAGGTTGTCAACTTCTACCATTAGGAGCCGGATACCATTATCCCAAGCCATTTGTAACCCGTCATAAAGGCTCCACAACTCAACTTCCATTATAGAACAACTTCCAAGATTTATGATGAAACCACAAACCCACTCTCCACAAGCATTCCTCACTAAACCACCAGCACTAGCCAAACCCGACCTTTTCAATGCACGTTAGTGTTTAGTTTGAAGTATGGCCACTTCTCAGTTTTATCTCAATCCATTTCTCAGTTTTAGTAGGCTGCTTTTTGTTCAAATTATTGTGAGTCAAGATGATTTCCTCGGTGTGACAATTTATATCCATTAGGATGTGTTTGGTACACTGTATTGTATTATATTAGCATTGTATTATAATAATATTATATTATATTTGGTGCAACATTGTACTGTATTAACTTTTTGTGATTAATTCAAAATATATATTTAGAAAATAATATTTAACTAGTTATATTAAATTATTATTAAATATTTATTATTAGTTATATTAAATTATTGGATAATAATCAATTTTTATATATAATTGCTATTTATAATTAAATAATCTAATATTATGTTATATTTTTATTTTTATATATTATTTATTATTAGTTGTATTAACTTATTAAATATTAATCAATTTTATATATTAATTATTATAATATAATTAAATAATAAATTATTTAGATATATTTTTAATAAAATAAAAATTAAAATATAATATAATATTATTAGATAAGCAATTATAAATTTATTAATTTATATTAATAATTATAATGTAAAAATAAAAAATATTATATTATATTATATTAAAAATTATTTATTATTATTATAAAGTATAAAGTAAGTAAAAAAAAAAAAAAGGAAAGTTAATGCGCCAATTTGGCGCAAAAGGGTGCACTATTGCAACCCCATGTAATGTGGATACCAAACGTACCCTTAACACATTCCAAGTACTGCTTGAGTTGTTGGCATGAGTAAACTGGTTATGCCAATACCACAATCGCCATACGGTTACCCCAAAAAGCACAGACCAGTCTCCAGCTGTTTTGAGGGGCAAATTCCCTCATCTACAAACAACTTTGCTTCTCTTGGTCTCCTGAATCACCTCCCCTGCAACTCACCTTTCCATATCTTCTGTAAGGGCGAATTCTCATAATTTAATGGCTTATAATTGCATTCATTTTAGCTTGCCTCCATGATGTCTTTCAGCAATAGTGCTATTTAATTTAGACATGAAAGTGGACTATGTTCTACAGGTTTAATCCATCCCAAGTTTTACAAATACATTAAATTTTGGTTTTATTTATTATTATTACTATTTAGCTTAAGAGTGGGAACAAGGCACGAGGACCGGAATAGCAGCTGTTGGAAAGATTGATGCTTTGCGCAAAGAGGCTGGGGCAAATGGATATGCAAGCGTTGTGCATAAATTTCTGACCGCCTTAGTCATCCTGTTTCCTGGATCCGGGCGTTTTCTCCTGCTATGTACTAAAAGTGAATATTGCTACTTCATCATGGTTCCTGTTCACTCACAAAAGGTTATATAATAGAAACAAGATTCTTCTCATCTGGTAGTATGTATTTTAGTACTTTTATTCATATAATCATGACACGTGATTAACAACTTTTCGATTTGTCATGATTAGAAATTCACAAACAATTGAGTCTCGTTACATATATTTTCTGATCCATTAAATGTCAAAGTTATAGTTTGGTTGGCACCACTCTTCTAGACGGGCGGTGCCAACCATTTCAACACAACCCGTCATTTTTTGTGGTGTCGTGTTGAATATTTAGAAAAAAAATAACATAATAATAAATAAATAATAAAAAAAAAATATATGAACAGTAACCAAAATGTGGCTATAAAAAAAGAGCCTCTTCACTCATTTCAATTATCCCATAAAATTTATTTCCTCTTATATTAGAGAGAATTTTGAGAGTTAAATAAGTGCTCTTAGTATTGGGTGTAATTGGGATATTGGGAAGTGAGAATAGTTTTCTCTTAGTTATAGAGAGAGTATAATTATTCTCTCATATTATTAGAGAGAATTTGTAATTTTTCCAGTATAGTAAAATTATTTCCTTCTGTCTTTACCCGTGGATATAGGCTATAAGCTGAACCACGTAATTTCTGCTGTCCAAGTTTGTGCTTGTTCTTTATTTTCTTCCAATTTCATTTTAGTTGTGGTTCTACTTTACCCATAAATTCCTAACAGTGGTATCAAAGCCTTAGTTGCAGCTTTTAGAATCGAGTTATTGTTCACGTGAGGCTACTTATTCATATATATAGTGATTGTTTACGTATACGATTACTATTCATGTATACGATCATCGCTCACGTGAAATAGTGAGAGCCGTTCCTAACAAAGGTAGTTCGTGGTGAAAATAATGACGGTAAAATACGAGATTGAGAAGTTCAATGGGAATAATTTCTTGTTATGAAAAATGAAGATGAAAGCTATTCTGAGAAAAAACAATTGTTTGGCAGCAATTAGAGAAAGACCCATGAAAATAACTGATGATGCCAAGGGAAACGAGATAGACGATAATGCAATTACTGATCTACACTTAGCACTTGCAGATGAGGTGTTATTTAGTGTGGCAAAGAAAAAGACAGTGAAGGAAATATAGGATACTCTCACAAAATTGTACGAGGTTAAGTCACTGCACAACAAGATCTTTTTAAAGATGAGACTTTATACTCTTCGCATTGTGGAATCTACATCAGCGACCGACCATATCAACACCTTGAAGGCTTTATTTTCGCAACTCACAACGTTGGGTCACAAAATAGAAGAAAATGAACGTGCGGAGCTTCTACTTCAAAGTCTACCAGATTCGTATAATCAACTCATCATCAATCTAACAAACAACAACCCGACTGACGATCCTAATTTTTGATAATGTTACAGCCTCCATCTTAAACGAGGAAAGCAAGCACAAGAACAAGGAAGATAGACATGCAAGTTCGCAGCAAGCAGAAGCGCTAATGGTGACGAGAGGGAGATCAACAGAACGTGGCCCTAGTGGGAGTTACAATCATGGTAGATCAAAGTCCATAAGTAAGAAGAATGTGAATGCTACAATTGTGGTAAGAGAGGGCATGTAAAGAAAGAGTGTTAGTGCAATCAAAAGAATAAAGAGAGCAAAGCACCGAGTCATCAAATGCTCGGAGTTGTATGGCTAGTACTTGGATGATGCCGAAATTCTCTATAGCGAGGCGAGCAATGTTACGTAAGAAAAAAATGCATAGTGACGTCCGACTTATAGACTCATGAGCAACATGGCACATGACCTCTCGGAAAGAATGGTTCCACACATATGAACCTATCTCAGGAGGATCTGTGTACATTGGTACTGTCAAAATAAAAATGTATGATAGTACAGTTCGCACAATTCAGGAGGTACGATATGTCAAAGGCCTGAAGAAAAATATATTGTCTTTGGGACAAATAGATAGTCTTGGGTGCAAAGCCCATATTGAAAATGAGATGATAAAAATTGTCAGAGGAGCGCTTGTATTAATGAAGGCAGAAAAGATCGGTGCGAATCTATTCATGCTTCAAAGAGAAACACTACAAGAAGTAAATGCATGTGTCGCATCAAATAGAGAAGAGTCAGCGATGAGGTGGCATCTCAGACTTGGTCACATGTCAGAACAAGGTTTGAAGATTCTCTCTAAGCGAAAGCTGATTCTAGGACTGAAATCGGTAAGTTTACAAGTAAGCAGCATAGATTAAAGTTTAGCAGATCTTATGCTAGAAGTAAATGCATTCTAAACTTAGTTAGTTCATTCTGATGTTTGGGAGTCACCGAATTTATTCCAAAGAGGTGCAAAGTACTTCGTTATTTTTATTGATGATTACTCTAGGAGATATTGGGTGTATCTAATCAAGAAAAAGTCAGATGTGTTTTCAGTATTCAAGGAATTCAAAGTGCGGGTTGAACTTAAATCTGGGAGAAGGATCAAGTACTTAAGAACAAATAATGGTGAAAAGTATACAGACGGTGCATTTCTTGTATACTGTAAGCAAGAAAGTATTCAGAGGCAGTTTACAGCGGCATATACTCCTCAACAAAAAGGAGTGGCAGAGCGGATGAACAGAACTCTTATAGAGAGGATAAGAGCTATGTTGAGGACAGTTGATCTACTTAACTCATTTTAATGAAGCGACCAAAGCACTCGTTATATAGTAAATCGATCTCCATCAACAGCTATTGAGTTGAAGACGCCGATGGAGATGTGGACAGGTAAGCCAGCTGATTACTCTCATTTACATATATTTGAATGTCTTGTATATATAATGTATAATGCTCAAGAAAGAACAAAGCTAGATCCAAAATCTAGGAGGTGTATCTTTTGGGGTATGTTGATGGTGTAAGGGGTATCGTCTGTGGGATCCCACTGCCCACAAGATTGTTATCAGCAAAGATGTTGTTTTTGTAGAAGATCAACTGCAAAATAGAGATATAGATGATAGCATTGTGAAAGAAAAGTTAGAGACTGTGCCGGTATAAGTAAAAAATAATTCAGAAGCTGAAGCAGTACCAGAGCATGATGAACAAGAACCAGTCGAGTCTGAGGCTTTAGAAATTCATCGGTCAACTCGAGAGAGACGACCACCAACTTACCACTCAGAGTACGTTACAGAGATCAATGTTGTATATTGTCTTTTAACAGAAGATGGAGAGCCATCGAATTTCTATGAACCTTTAAACAGTTCAGATGTTACTTTGTGGATGGCAGCAATGCAGGAAAAAATTAAAGCTCTACACAAGAACAAGACATGAGAACTTGTGCCACTACCACATGAAAGAAAAGCCATTGGAAACAAATGGGTCTACAAGATCAAACGTGATGGCAATAATCAAGTGAAGCAGTATAGTACAAGATTTGTGGTAAAGGGATATGCTTAGAGAGAAGATATTGACTTTAATGAGATATTTTCTCTGGTAGTTCGACTCATAACAGTTACAGTAGTCTTGGCAATGTGTGTTATATTTGAACTACATCTAGAACAATTCGATGTAAAAACTGCATTTCTTCATGGAGAACTTGAAGAAGAGATTTATATGCTCCAATTAGAAGGTTTTGCTGAAACAGGAAAGGAGAACTTGGTTTGCAGATTGACGAAATCTCTATACTGAGTCTCAAACAGCACCGAGGTATTGGTATAAGAGATTTGATTCCTTCATCATGAGCCTTGGATACAACAGACTCAGTTCAGATCATTGTGTTTATTACAAGGGATTTGAGGATAATGATTTTATCATTTTGCTGTTGTATGTAGACGACATATTGGTCACAGGCTCCAACATAAATTAAGTCCAAGAATTAAAGGCACAGTTGGCTAGGCAGTTTGAAATGAAGGACTTGGGACCATCAAACTAGATTCTAGGGATGCAAATTCATCGAGACAGAAATAATAGGAAGATTTGGCTTTCACAGAAGAATTACTTGAAGAAAATCTTGCGACGCTTCAACATACAAGATTGCAAGCCAATTTATACCCCACTTCCTGTTAATTTCAAGTTATTCTCAAGTATATGTCCTAGCAATGAAGCAGAGAGGAAAGAGATGTCTCGAGTACCATATGCATCAAGATGGGAAGTTTGATGTTTGCTATGATTTGTAAAAGACCAAACATTGCACAAGCATTGGGAGCGATTAGTGGATACATGGTGAATCCTGGTGGAGAACATTGGCAAATAGTAAAGACGATTCTAAGATACATCGGAGGAAGCTCGGATGTTGCATTATGTTATAGAGGGTCAGAATTTCATCGTCGAGGTTACGTGGATTCAGATTTCGCAGGTGACCTTGATAAAAGAAAATCTACTACTGGCTATGTGTTTACACTTGCGAGAGGAGCTGTAAACTGAGTTTCAAAACTACAAACTGTTGTAGCTTTATCTACGACAAAGGCAGAATACATGGCAGCTACACAAGCATGCAAAGAAGCTATTTGGATACAAAGGTTACTTGAGGAGCTCGGGCACAAACAAAAGAAAATTCCTATGTTTTGTGACAGTCAGAGTGCTTTGCACATTGCAAAGAATCCAGCCTTTCATTCTAGGACAAAACATATAGGGTTCAATATCACTCGCTCGAGAAGTAGTGGAAGATGGAAGTGTAGATTTACGAAAATCCATACCAAGGAGAACCTAGCAGATGTTATGACTAAGCCAATCATTATTGACAAGTTTATATGGAGTAGATCCTCTTGTGGCCTAGCAGAGACGTAAGCAATATGTCAATGGCGAAGCAAAAAGGATGGTGTGGAGATTGATTGGTTCTCAATCAAATCTCCAAGTGGGAGAATGTCAAAGTTATGATTTGGTTGGCACCGCCCTTCTAGATGGGCGGTGCCAACCATTTCAACACGACCGCCATTTTTGTGGTGCCGTGTTGAATATTTAGAAAAATAAAATAAAATAATAATAAATAATAAATTAAAATTTAAAAAAAAAAAAAGAGGCATGAACAATGAGCCAAAATGTGGCTATAAAAAGAAAGCCTCTTCACTCATTTCAATCATCCCATAAAATTTATTTCCTCTGTATTAGAGAGAATTGTGAGAGTTAAATAAATACTCTTAGTATTTGGTGTAATTGGGGTATTGGGAAGTGAGAATAGTTTTCTCTTAGTTATAGAGAGAGTATAATTATTCTCTTCTATTATTAGAGAGAAGTTATAATTTTTCCAGTATAGTAAAATTATTTCCTTCTGTCTTTACCCGTGAATATAGACTATAAGCTGAATCATGTTATTTCTGCTGTCCAAGTTTGTGCTTGTTCTTTATTTTCTTCTAATTTCATTTTAGTTGTGGTTCTACTTCACTCATAAATTTCTTAACATTAAAGCTGCAGCATGGATGCCGTAGATCTTGCACATTGTTTCCATTGCAATGACTTCACTGAAGATTTTTAAGCTACTAGAACTTGAAAGTTTGAGACACTTGAAATGGAAATATAATGACGCTAATTTTAATTTTACATTTGTGTTGTAGCTACACGATAACAATATTATTTTTTCTTCCCTCAATTTATCTGCTAAATTTAATTTATCTGAATTTTTTTAATAAATAATTTATTTATTAGCATTCATATTTGCATTGGAAAAAATGAGTAGGAAATAGCAATCCTTCTATCCTATCCTCTTGTGCACACAAAAGAAAACTGAAAATTTTGGAGTGCACAGCTTATTAAAGAGGACCCATGTATGCCTTCCGTTAAAGGGAAATTCAACTCTTTTGCTTACTAAACGCTCTGTTTCAATTGATACAGTTAAGTTTTGACGGTTCTTATTTAACAATACAAATGTATTAACTGGGACTTTCTAAAGGACAATTCCTTTATCATAGCAATTTTTTCCCTAGATTGACATAAAGCGTTGCTTCTGCCTCCCATGTGACTAATAGTCTTTCTACAAGGTGAAGCAAAACAAAACTTCAATTTGCTTATAAAACCCATCAAACTTTTTCTTACCACTGCATGTTTCTAAAATCCCTTTTGGGTATTTGGTAGGTGGCACATAGAAATCAAGATAAAGCTACTACTAGCCAAAATGACTACCAAGATCTTGATTCTTCAAATTCTCACATTATGTTCCATCATTTTACCTAAGGAAAATTCAGTTGTTTTCAGCTATCCCGCTGTTTTCAACTTTGGTGATTCAAATTCAGACACCAGTGAACTTGGTGCTGGCACCTTTGAACCCATTTATGGACAAAGTTTTACTTCAAGGCTTTATTGGAAGATTTAAGTTTACCCATATTTAGCAACTAGTAAAACGTTTCAAGTCTAATGTATTAGGTTTTAAAATTTAAAATAAAGGTAATAAAAAAAATTAAAATAAAGGTAGCAAAGATTCCATGAAAAAAGATTTCGAAATCTGAACTTTAAGACGGTATGTTAATGAAGTTGTACCACGTATTGATGTATAACTAGCTGGAAATCAGACAGTACCATATCTGATGGGCTTTAGGCTCAACAGTCAACAGTTATGTGCACTGTAATATCAGTAAAATGATATAATATATCTTATTATCATGGTCATCGAACCAAAAAGGTAACTTTTCTTATTTTGGGATTCTGTGATTTGAAGCAATCTTTAACAGGACACATCCACCAAACTTCTTTCAGTCACAACAGCCTACATTATATTATTTATAGATAGTAACTAACATGCAGCAAGTGAAAGCGACAAGCCTTCTTGTTCTTCAATGGCTGCCAATATTTTCATTCTACAAATCTTCACTTTGATCTCCTTGTTGTTGCCTGTCATTCTATTGAATTCAAATTTCCCTCTATTTTCAACTTGGGAGACACAAATTCTGACACTGGTAATCTTAATGCTGCTGGAATTGAAAGCCTTGATCCACCTAATGGACAAACTTACTTCCAGAACCATCAGGAAGATACAGTGACCGCCACCTGGTTATTGATTTTCTCAGTAAATATCCCATCTGAATCTGTTGACAAATTCTGCTATATTCTCGACAACTTCGGTTTCCTACAGTTTTTCCCCTGTTTTTCTCTGTTTCCCCTGTCTTCAGGAAGAAAGTTTGCTGGCTTTTCTTGATCAATTTGTGAAAGCCTTTTTTTATTTATGGTTTGCAGTGGATGCAATGAAGCTGCCATTTCTGAATGCCTATCTTGATTCAATAGGCAGACCAAGTTTCCACAAAGTACAATACATCCAGCTACTCCAACATCTGTCTGTTCATTTTCATTGGACATTGAAGTCAACCAGTTCCCTCATTTCAAGCTCGGTTTGTTGAATTACTAGCTAAAGGTTAATGCATGATCAGATTGAAAGCATGTTCAGATAATATTTTTAATGTATAATTTTAAGAAGCCCCCATTGGCATTATTAGATTACTTGGATTAAGAAACTTTTTTATAGAAACCAGTTTCTGCAATATAATTGCAGGTAAATGTCTTGACAAATACATTCCAGCAGTAGATTATTTTGCGAAGGGGCTGTACATGTTCGGCATAGGCCGGAATGATCTTCTTGGTGCATTTTATTCTAAAACAATAGATCAAGTACTTGCTTCAATTCCAAAAATTTTGGAAGAATTTGAGACGGGATTAAGGGTAAGATTATATGAAACTTGTTCAGTATTTCATTCTCAAATAATGAGTTAGCTTGTACCTATATTCTTACTCTTTGCTTCATACATTGGAATCTCCAGAGATTATGCGATGAAGGGCCTAGGAACTTTTGGATTCACTGTTAGAATAATTAAATTTAGTGAAATCCATCACCTAAAATCCAGGAACATTTACATTTTATCATCAAAAATTAATAATTAAATATACGGAAGCGTACCTGAATTCATAACGATGAATTGCCCTCTGGAGTAGTGTGTAGTTGGCCTTCCAGATCAACACGTATATCCTAGAGAATCCTTTAGTTTCTCTGTGCATTATTTCTGATGATGGGATACCATAAAGAATAAAAAAGATATGATACGTGTGACTTGGAAACTATAACCACTTATATAGACAATATTTCCTGTTGTCACTAAATATTCTTAATTCTATCCATCATAAAATTAGAATATCATTAAGTCTCTACATATTAAAGGCCTATACCCTATTGCATACATTAAAGCCCAAATTACTAAAAACCTAATTAGATCACTTTTAATTATGATTAACCTTATATAATAATCCGCAATACATAATTATTTACATATAAGTCTAACGTTGGATTAAGGATCTAACATTATTGGATTAAATATCCAACAATCTTCTACTTGGCCTATATGTGAAACCTTATAATTATGTTTTGCAAAAAATAACTATATGAACTAAACTTTACTGTCATTATCAAAATGTATCTATAATAAATCCGGTCCATCAATCATATCAACATAGAATCAAAGCGGCCTTCGTAATAACTGTCGTAACTCAACCCATCAATAGTCACTAAGCCAATACAACTGAATGCCATGGATTATGATGTAGATGTGTAGCATAAAAATTTCATGCAATGTGACCTTAACACTCCTATTTTCAACTGGTCCACTTTAAACTATAGAGAGATCAAACAGTACCAAAATCATAGTGTGAATAAACCAAAACTTTATTTCTGTAAAAAAAATAACCTAAAATAACCATAAACTGAAATAACTGAAAAATATTTATATCATACAAGTATCTAAAATTACAAACTCCCACTAAAACTAAATATTCTTAAATGACATAACACTCATACGAGCAATGTGCTCATGAAACATTTTGGGTAGTTTGTGCCAACATGCTCTATGGACAATGTCCACTCTGAACTCTTTGTATAACAACTAGGAACTTAATGTCTATGTGCTTCGACTTCGTCGAGCTCTTGTTGTTATTGGAATACATTACTGCTGACTTATTGTCATAAAATAATCTGAGTGGCTATCAATACCATCTGTTATGCGCAATCCTATGAAAAATTCCGCAACCATATCCTATGATTAGATGCCTCACAACATGCTGTAAACTCGATTGCCATCGTGGAAGAGGCTATAAAAGATTGTTTAGCACTCTTCCAAGAAACATCACCTCTAGCTAGCATATAGATGTAGCCCATCATTGATTTTATACTATCTTGCCATCTAGCAAAGTCAAAGTCAGTATACCCAATGATCTCAAACTAATCCAACCTCTGATATGTGAGCATGTAGTCTTTTGTTCTCTGTAAGTACCACAAAACTCGTTTAGCTGCTTTCCAACTGTCTACTATTGGATTATTTAAACATCTATCATATATCCCAGTAACGTAAACAATATCCGGTCGCGTACAAACCTGGGTATACATTAGACTTTCCACTGCAGACACATAAGGAATCTTCTGTATCTTCTTTTCCTCAAAATCATTCTTAGGGCGTTAATTAAGACTAAACTTGTCTCCCTTAGCCACAGAGGTATCACCTGATTTACAATATTGCATGTCATATCTCTTGAGAACCTTTTCTATATAGTTCTTTTGAAATAATCCAAGAATATCTCAAGAGCGATCCCGGTATATCTGTAGGCCTAATACAAAAGAAGCATCACCAATATCTTTCATATCAAAATTCTTATCAAGAAATCTCTTACTTTCATGCAACAAGCCTATATCGTTGCTAGTAAGTAAAATATCATTGATATATAAAACTAGAAAAATGTACTACTCCTATCAAACTTATGATAAATGCAATCATCGACCAAATTCATCTCAAAACCGAACGAGATGATCACTCGATGAAATTTGAAATACCATTGTCGAGATGCTTACTTGAGCCCATAGATGAATTTCTTAAGTTTACAAATCATATTCTTTGGGTCTACTGACACAAAGTGTTCTAGCAGCACTATATAGATCATTTAATCAATGTCACTATTAAGAAACATTGTCTTTACATCCATTTGATGTAACTCAAGATTGAAATGCACCACTAATGTCATTATAATCCTGAAAGAGTCTTTCGAAAAAACAAGATAGAAAGTCTTTTTATAATCGATGCCTTCTTTGTACCTTTTCACATTGCCTTTCGAATCCCTCTTGGACTTGAATATCCATTTGCAACCAATAGGTTTCACATCTTCTCGTAATGGGATAAGATTCATACGTCATTATCTTTCATGGACTTTATTTCCTCATTCATATCATCAATCCACTTCTGAGAATTAGAACTTTTCATGGCTCGATGAAAATTGATCAGATCATCTTCCATCACTCTATTGTCTACCTCATGTTCTTGAAGAAATATAATATAGTCATCTGACACCTTTTCATTTCTCTAGTGGATTTCTTTAATGGCATAGGTTCTTAAGGTGGTAGAGTTTGTTCTTCTATAACAGTATCTGGTTCTCCAATATTGTCTTAATCTATTGTATCTTGAATAACGTCAGAAATGAGACCTTAATCAATGCCAATGAAACATTTGGGAATATTAACATATTCATCTTCAAAGACAAAGTCTCTAACTGCATCTCCACCCACAAACTCGACATTCTAAAAAATATGTGCATTTCTTAACTCGAAAATTGATTTATTCGTAGGATCATAAAACTTGTACCCCCTAAATCATTCAAAGTACCAATAAAATAGCAACTCACAATCCTAGAGTCGAGTTTCTTCTCACTAGGCCTATAAGATTTTGCCACAGCCGGACGTCTCCAAATATTTAAATGCTTTAAACTAGGCTTCTTACCTATCCAAAGTTCATAAGGGATTTTAATTACCGCTTTAGTTGGAACCTTGTTAAGGATATATACTGCAATCTTAAGTGCTTCTCCTCACCACCATAGTCAGATCTGACACTTTTGATTCTTTTGTTAAATTAATTTTTAACTTCAACCTTAAAATTTTTTAAAATATCCAAAAATTATGATTTTTCATGAAGGAGATATATGTAGCCAAATCTAGAAAAATCGTCAATAAATGTCATAAAATATTATTGGCCACTCCAAGCAACTGTAGGGAATAGCTCACAAATATCTATATGCATAAGTTCTAAAACGTCTAAAGTTCTGTTGGCTTCAAATCACCTTTTATTGGTTTGTTTCCCCTTGATGCACTTAACACAAAAATCAAAATCTATAAAATCTAAGGGGTCGAGAATTTAGTCTGACACGAGTCTCTCTATTCTCCGTCTGGAGATATAACCCAATCTCTTATGCCATAATGCAGTTGAATTATCATTAGTTAATTTTCCCTTTGTATCTTGCATACTCAATTATAGAGATTCATGAAATGAAGCAATCGTATCAATTAAATAAAGATTATCGTTGCCTGATAAAGAACCAGAACCAACGAATTTTAAATCATAAAACAAACTGAATTTTTTATTTCTAAATGAACAAGAACAACCAGAGTTGTCCAAAGCGAAAATAGAAATAAAATCTAGTTTTTAATAATAATCTAAATTTACCTATTACTTCAACTTCAACTAATTATCTTGCCATCATCCACGTCGATGTATCTTTTACCATCACTTGACTTTTGATAATTCAAGCAACCTTGTATAGACATACTGATGTAAGTGGCTACATCAAAATCTATCTACCATGTGTTTCTAGACACCGAAATTAAATTAACCTAAGAAAAAACTAAATTAAGAAGCATACCTTTCTTAGCACGCCATACATGATAGTTGTTGCAATGCTTATTCTTATGTCATTAAGCTCCACAAAAGAAACAACTAGTACCTTTCGGATCATCGAGTTTCTTTTATTGTTTCTTTTGAGGTGTTATATTTGCAGCTTCTTTATCCTTCTTCCTTTTTGCCCTTATCCTTGCCCTTAGAGGTGAAGGTTAGGTAAGCACTTTCTACTTTAACTTTCTTAAGCCTATCCTCTTATTAAACACAGTGTGATATGAGCTCATTCAAAGACCAAGTCTATTTCTGAAAATTATAACTCACCTTAAACTATTTAAACTATGGTGGTAAGGATATTGAAACCAAATACACTAGCAAGTCATTAGAGAGTTCAAACTTAAGTTCTCTCAACTTAAAAGTAAGATGAGACATCTCCATAATATACTCTCTAATATTATCTTTACCTGTATGCCTCATTAAAATTAGATTTGTCAAGAGCGTACCTATTTTAGCCTTTTCATTCTTGACAAACCTCTTTTCAACATTCGCATGAACTCCTTAGCAATAATTATCTTGTCAGATATTGAGCCCCTGAATGGTTTCGGAATGACTTTCTTCATGATCATCATACACATATGATTTTATTTCTCTCATCTATCTAAATCCTTCTTGTCATCAGAAGTACTCACATCCGTAAGAGTTGAGGGAGAACCAACCCTTAACGCAAGGCCGAGATCTATGACTGCAAGAATTATTAAGAGGTTCTCTTACCATGACGTGAAGTTTAAGCCATTTAGCATAAGAATGGAATTGATGTTGGCAGTAATATTAGCAGCAGACATAATTGACTCTAAACAACAATACAAATAAAACAAGCTCTTATAATTCTTAAAATAAAAATAAACCTCATCTCAAGATATTGGGCACTCCATTAATATTTCATCTTTGAATAAAATATTAACTTATAAGTGATATATTGGTGCAGTAATCAAACACTGATAATAAAGAACATGTCAAAAAATAAGTCTTCTTTTGAACTGATTTATTGTTCATATATAAAACTAAATAATCATCACGTGATTATTATATCAGATGAACATGCAACTCTATCAAATATAGACCTTCCTTTAGGCCGATCGATATTTACAGAAATTACATGTACACAAGATATTTATATTATAAAATAAATTAATTTTCATAAGAAAGGTTGTTTGGTGACATGTTACTTCAACTAATTTATTTTAAAATATATATTACTATATCAATATTTGAATTTAAAATTATACCAAAAATTATCCAAAACAAAATTTTTTTAAAAAATAAGTTTTTGGTCAAACTTCATCAACGATCAATAGTTAATTGTTGACTAGTCAACTATTGACCGAGTCAACACTATTCGGATAGATCAATTACCCGTATCCACAAAGCCCATACCTTCAATCGAACCCAAAATTAGATTTTATTAAGCTCAAATAAATATAGGACTTAAATAAATATTTACATATTTATTCTGTCTAAAAAATATTTTATGATACTTTAAGGACCTCCAAGATATAAACCATAAACCCTAATTTCATCTTTTTCTTTTCTATTTTTTTACACACTGCTTTTTCTCCCTTATACAGCAACCATGACTGCTGCGCTTGAGCTATATGTCGTGGCTTGACATCTGGCATCGACCTAACACTGCGCTCAGCCGATCTCCCTTTTTTTTTCTTTTTTTTTTATGTTTCTTGACCCGGCGGCTTCAACCATGACTTGGTCGAACGACCAAGCCTTGTCCAGACACTGGTGGTGGCTGGGCTACCGCCCACTTCAACTTTAAATTAAATTGAATCGTATAAACTGAAAAACTAAAACTTTGTAATCCTTAATTTAAAATTTTGAATTTCAGAATATTTTATAATTTTTAATTCTGAATTTCCTAAGTAATTTTAATCTTGAATTGTTCTTAAACCCAATAATACAGAATCATTAAATTCAAGAACATCCAAAACTTTAAACAATAATCGAAATTAAAATTGATTCTCAATTATCCAACATGAGGAGGCTCTGATACCACTTATTAGAATAATTAAATTCTTTATGGTGAAATCTGTCACCTAAAATTTAGGAACATTCATGTTGTATCACAAAGAATCAATAATTAAATGTGGGGAAGCGTACCTGAATCCATAACGCTAAATTGTCATTTGGTGTAGTGTGTAGTTGGCCTTCAAGATCACCACATATATCCTATAGAGCCCTTTAATTTCTCTGTGCACTCTTTCTGATAATAGGATACCAGAAAGAATAAAAAAGATAAGATACATGTGACATGAGGACCATAACTACCTATATAAACAACATTTCATATTGTCACTAAGCTTTATTAATTATACCCATTATAAAATTAGAATACTATTAGGTTTCAACACATTAAAGGCTCACACTCTATTAGATACATTAAAGCATAAATTACCGAAAATCTAATTAGATCACTTTTAATTGGGCTTAACCTTATATGATAGTCCGTAATACATAATTATTCACATATAAGCCCAACGTATGTGACAAGTCCTCACAGATCCTCTTGTATTATTAGATTAAGGATCCAATATTTTTGTATTAAATATCCAACATTCACAACACAAGTCCTTTTGGATGCTTAGCTCATAATGTTGCTAAATTTAGAACTAATCCATCAATGCTTGCTTGCTTGGTCAGCTAGGTTATGTCAGCAGCACAACCAAGCTGCTAAACTTTTCAATCTGCAGCCTCATGCTCTCGATAAAAAACTGCAAGGAGATTATAAAGACTCAAATATCACATATGTTGATATACACAGTATAAAGTCCAACTTATCACAAATTGTTCTTAATATGTCAATATCTTTAGTACTTATGATGCTCAGAATTCTCATTTTTCATTGATTCACACTCACTGATGATCAGAAATTCTGAATCCTATTTAATCTTGCCTCTCATTTTCTTTATGTAGGTTTTAAGCAACCTATAATGGCTTGCTGTGGGGTTTGAGGTGCACCGTTGAACTATAACAATGGTATTTCATATGGTTAGACAAAATTTATAAACGGGACCTCAATCACAGCCAAAGCTTACAACGACAGCAATGAGTATGTGAATTGGGATGGAATACATTATATAGAAGCAGCAAATTCAATATGTTTCAATATAGATTTTCACCGGAAAATATTCTTATCCTCCTTTTGCTAAAAAAAATGTCTTTCCTGCTCGATCTTAAGTTCTCTAGACACTATGGACTTCAAGCAATGATGTGGCAGCCATTGATCAATATCAAGTACTAACAAGTAATGTCATTTGTGACTAGAATTCAGTAACCTAAGATTGTAGTCATCAATTTATTTTTTATGTTGACCTAAAAGAAAATTGAAATGCCTATTTACTGTAAGTGTTATTATTCATTTATTGATTTGCCACACTCAAACTCAAAAGAAATTGAGAAATTATTTTATTATTTTATTATCATTGCTATTATTTTTTTGGTTAGGAAGCACAATGTTCAATAATTAGCATAAAATATTCATTATCCGGTGCATTTATGGCAAGAAATATTATTACATTTGCTTAGATTAATCTATTTTCAATTCGAACAAATATAACCTAAAATTCATAAATCATGGTCTTGAAATAGTTAACTTATTGAATGAACATAAAAGCCATAGATTACTAAGTTTCCACTCTTTTTCTATATGAACTATGCCAAATTAAGTAAAATGTTCTTCTAAATTTAACATTTGATAATAATAGATTTTCGGTAAACAAGCCTCATATTAAGAATGCATATGATTAGGAAATATGAATCCTTCTATTAGTTAATTAACAGCTTCAGAAAAGAGGTGATGTATGTCATCCATTAAATAGTGAACTCAACTCCAGTACTTGCAAAACATTTTGTTTCTTTTGTTTTAAGAGTCCTCATTTTGTTGGAATATATATTTGTGGAGAATGACCAAAGTAGAGAATTACAATAATAATGGTGGAACTTTATTATATAAAATAATGTGTTTACAACTCTATATGTAGAAATAAAATAATAGTAATCGATAAACTGCAGAAAAATAATGTGTACTTTAAGGTCCGTTATAAATGTTGTTTTTCTTAATACTTTATGTTCCCTAACAATTGAGTGATGCAAGGTTAAGCAAATACGCCTTTAGGATACAATGAAGCACTTATTTGTTTGCTTGCGTTGTGCACTGATGAAAGCAAACCTGAATACTCTTGAATGTTGGAAGTCAGACAGTCAACATTTTTATTCCTGCAGAAAATAATATATTGGATATTTGATGCATGAAAATAGGTGTTATATAATTAAATTTGTTTTGAGGAAAGAGACTAAGATAATAGTGGTGTAGGATCATTATTTGCATGTTTAAATTATCTAAATACGACCTTTATTTATAGAGATACTTGTATCTCTTTATCTGGATTGTCAGCTTTCATGATACCCCTTCATTCATGGTTATTAGATCAATATTTGATTTTTATCAATGGTCCAAATTGAGCTATCATTAATTTAATTGAAATTCCGCCATGAAAAGATGCATTTTCAAGTCAAACTCGTCATAAGCTCAACAATCAACAAGAAAATGGCACCACTATGTCTCATTCCTAGAATATATCTCATCGTTTTTCTTTTTATTGGTGTAGTAGAAGAGGAGAGCTACTTCCTTACATTTTCTTCGTTGGGTGATGTCAATATCAAATCCAAAGAAAATGAAGATAGTCTCTTCCTCAGGGGTTGCAAAATTCAAAAATGAGTTTATGATAGAAGTAAAGGAAGCAACCGAGAATTTCAAGCGTTTAGCTACACGAAAATGAAGATAGTCTCTTCCCTGGAATTGACATACAATTGGTCGAGAATTTAGCTATGTGGCCTTTTTGTTAATTATGTATTTATTGTGTCTTGAACTGAACTATTTTGTAGGGTATGTCCAGCTTGTTGAAAAGTACTTAATTGAGTGGAGAACTTTTTCAAAGAGAAAAGGGATACACTGATACTATTTGACTAACTTTTCAAAACATTTTGACTTTGACAAACCCCAAAACGCAAATTATATTCTTTAATGTATTCATAATTAACTTTTGCTATTTTTTTCTAATTATTATTATCTTGTTTTTTTTCTCACCCATCAAGTTAAAAGCGATTGGCATCGATTTCCTTTGAATGTGAAGATGGCACTTAACTTTTGGCTTAATGGTTTCATCAGGTAGGTTTTTATTTTATTTTATGTTTTTACTTTTATGTGTGTATATATAATCCATTGACAATTTTTACTTCTTCCTTTAATGACTCTTTAATTTCTTTTGCGCAGGTTTTAATAAGATTTCATTCACACATAATAGATCAAGCCAATTGTATATTAATTCAGGTAAAAGTGTATTTAGTATACAAAGAATTAAGTGTACTTGTATGCATAATTATACTTTGATTTCTTTTATAAAATATATTTTGTAAAAGTATACTAATTCTATAAAACAAGGTATACTATTTCTTTCAAAAATACTTTTACAAAGTATATTTTTAATTTAGGTATACTTTATTTTACCAAGTACAGTTTTAATTTAGATATACTTTCCTTTACAAAGTACACTTTTACAAAAGTATACTTTGATTTTTTTTTATAAAGTATACTTTGTAAAGTTATACTAATTCTACATATAAAGTATATTTCTTACTCTCTATATTAAGTGCACTTCTACTTGAATTAGTATATGATTCACTTGATCAATTATGTGTGAATGAAGTCTTATTAAAACCTGCGCAAAAGAAATTAAAGAATCATTAAAGTAAGAAGTAAAAAGTTGTCAATGGATTATATATTCACACGTACAAATAAATAAAATAAAATAAAAACCTATCTGAAGAATGAAACCATCGCCAAAATTTAAGTGCCATCTTCACTTCCAAAGGACATCAATGCCAATCACTTTTAACTTGTTACGCTTTTTTATTTTTCCCCAAAAAAGCTAAGATAACAATAATTAGAAAAAAATAGCAAAAGTCAATTCTTCATACCTTTAAGAATATAATTTGTATTTTGGGGTTTGTTAAAATCAAAATGTTTTGAAAAGCCAATAGTCAATTATGTACCCTTTCTCATTAAAAAAGTTTTCAACTCAATTAAATACTTTTCAGCCATTGAGGATATACTCTACAAAATAGTTCAATTCAAGACACAATATCTATGTAAAAAAATAATATAAATTTTAGAAAAATAAAGAAATGAAAAGAAGTAAATAGAATAAAATTGATGTCATTGATAAAAGGCCGTGTAGCTAAATTCTAGATTAGTTGTATGTCAATTCTAAGGAAGAGACTATCATCATTTTTCTTTGGATGTAGCGCGACTATTTTCATTTTCATTTTGCTAAATTGTAAACCAACCGTGAAGTTAAACATTTGAAATTCTCAACTGCTTCCTCCGATCCTATCGTAAACTCATTTTCAGATTTTGAAACCTTTGAGGAAGATAATATCTTCATTTTCTTTGATATGATATTCACACCACCCAGCAAAGAAAACGAAGGAAGTAACTCTCCTCCTCTGCAGCACCAATAAAAAGAAAAATGATAAATATATTCTAGGAATGAGACATATTGCTGTCATTTTCTTATTGATTGTTGAATTTAGGACGGGTTTGACAAATCAACAAGAGACACAAAAGCAATTGTAATAAGGTAACAAGATTTAATTAAGCATTAACTGCCAAGATACCATATAGTTTTGATGGGCAGTAAACATACAAAAAAATTTTCATTTATTTATATCAAAATATATAAAAATTAATTAAAATTATGAATTTAAACTTATACATAAGTTGAAAGTTAAGAGTTTAGATGATTTGTCAAAATGTCTACCTCTAATTTATCAAAATGCTTTAAAATTTTTACTGTTTAGAAAGTTATAATTATTTATTTAATTATTTAATTATTTTTATTTTATATTATTATCGAAAAAGAAATAATATAGTGTTAATGTCACTATATTTTAACTTATTTATTTATTAGTAGATAGTAATGTCACATTTGTAAGTTTTATTTTTAAAATTAAATCAACATTCTTTTTTTTTTCTTTTTTAGATTCATAGATTTTTAAGGATTTACAAAAATAAATCTATATACAATCCTCTAACTATAGATTTTTAAATTTTTAATCCAATCTAATTTATCAATCTACAATTTTCTATAAATTTTTAAATTTTTAATCCAATCTAATTTATCAATCTACAAATTTGATTTTTTTAAGAATAAGATCGAATTAAATTCTGAACACCCCTACCACTACCAGGCTAGGCTAAGCATGTACCCAATTATTATCCCTTCTAGCCGTGATATTTCTATTTTAATGCCGTAAGGTGAGATTCTGGAACATAAATCTATTAAGTAATGATAGGATTTTTATATGAGCAGTATGATTTTGATGGTATGGATAATGAGGTTATTGTAGATCCTTGATTTGATTATTTAAGCTCTACTGTTAGTTTAATTAAATGGATAAATAAATAAATAATTAATAAATAATAAATAACCTTCAAAATTAAGTTGATAAATTTAAATTAAAAGAGATACTTATAAGTTCAATATAAAAGGTGAGAGGTTGTGATCCATTGTAACTTTTTTTTTCTTTTAGTTTATAAATAATATTTTTAATCAATTTGTTAACTACTACAATATTTCTAAAAAATTTATAACTTTTTATTTATATAAATATTTATTAAAATTTGAAAGTGAACATTTATTATATTATTGATACGGTAGACAAATAACAACATCATAAAGAGAA
>CM046812.1:31627744-31886702 GCA_025617385.1 Murraya koenigii
ATGGGAAATGGGCCTTCACTCTCTCTCAATCCGATTGACGATCTTTCTCTCCCTCTCTGTAACAGCCTCCACGTCAGCTTCATCTTTGGTCTTTCCTTCTGTCAAATCATCACCGCCACCACTGCCGTCCATTCCTAAAGCTACACCGTCTGATCTGCTCTCTCTCTTGGGTCCCACCTCCTCCCGCACATCCTCCATAAACCCTCTCGTTGCAAAAGAACTCAAGTCCTGCTTCAAGTTTCTTGTCCCCTTCACTCCAATCAAACAACCCAAGATTGAATTTTGTGATGATTTTTCTTACAGACGCAGTTTGAAAGATAAAAAATTTGATAGTGACAAGAATGAAAAAAGGGAAGATAATGAGCTTATTTGGTGGCCGCCCGAGCCCGTTCTTGAGCTGGCTCGACTCGCTGTTGATTCTGGGGGAGACCCTGATGCCATTTATCGAGCTCTTGATCCTACAATGTTTCCTGTGAGTTGTTGTTTTCTTTTATTAATAGACGGAAATGTAGTTATTATTTTATTAAGTCAATTGGGTTGCTCTTAAAAATTATTTCTAGTTATGTTATTTCAAAATTGGTATATGAGAGACTGAAAGATTGTTCATTTTACTAATGGTTATAGGTTCCTGATGTTGAAGGGTCCAAAGAAAATAAATGTGAGCTAACTAGAACACCATACGGGAGGCGCTTCATAAGTGAGGTTAGAATCTAATTTGAAGAAAACTCTGTTCCTTTATTGATTATGTGACAGTTAATTTTCTTGGTTTCTTGTCAAGTAAATTATCAATTTTTTTGTTGGATTGCAGGAGTTGAATTCATATCTAAGGTATTTATTTGATTTAATTGTTGCCCGGGGTCCAAGTGTTGGGTTGGATGTGTCATTGAATCGCTATGATTTATTTCATGGTCATCTATTTCTTGCTGTGGAAACCGGACGGCTTGGTATACTGTGAGTTGGCATCATCATTGTCATTGAATCTATCTCATTTATTTAAATTCCATGAATGATTGCATTTGAGATGGAGTTGGAAGCACAGTTATTTTAATCCACTTGATTATTACATGAGTTTTTAGCTTCCAATCAACTGAGAAATTCTATGATTTTGAGTACTTGCTTGTCATGATTTAGTTCATTGTTATTAACAAAAATATCTGTCGTTAATTGTGCTTGTGTTGTGATTTGAAAAAATTGATTGCATCTTCTCAGTAGTAGTACTAACTTGCCAGGTTTCACGCAAGAGAATACCCTGCTTACGATAAAGAAAAGTTTCCATACAACCTGGGTTATTGCCACAAAGGTAAAGTATACTGGTAGTATTTCAAGTTTATGCCATATGGGTTTTGTTCAGATCTCCTACCTTATTGGTATCGGAACAGTTGGGTAGTTTCGGTTATTTATGAATCTCTGACTCTATCTCTAGCTGGAATTAACCTATAATAATGAAAAAATAAAAATAGAAAACTAAAATTTGTGGTCTGCCAGGTCTGGTCACACCACTGCCATAGTGTGAATAATTTGACAGGCTAGTCCTTTTCTTTTCACCTGAACATGAAAACAAATTTTATTTAGACACAGATATATATGTAATTTCCAGCAATTTCATCATATGATTTATGTGCTATTTCCCGTTTTCCTTAGGGTCCAATGTGACATATGATGATTCAATGAATCTGCGAAATATTCTGTGGCTTGCGCCATTGCCATGCAATTCCACTAAAGATTGGCTAGCACCAGGTACTTCCTTCAACTGGAACCTGGCATCCATGTTATGTCAAAAACAGCGTTTGCTGTGCTGTAGTACTTTTACTTGATTTGCTAGAAGATCAAGTGGAATGTCTTTCGCAATCTTGATTCATGAAAACTTTTGCTGAAAGGAAATTGAGCCAATCTTCACTTCTTATCAGTAGTAACTCTTAGTTTGGCCGCTTGAATGATGTAACAGGAGTCCTGGTTGTTCTTGATGCCCGACCTGATGGAATCATATACAGAGACCTCGTACCCGAATACGTAAAGTTTGTGAGGACTGTATATGAAGGTTGAGTTTTCATTGTCATTCCACTCTGTTCCCTTCCCAGAGTTTGGTAAATATGTAAATTGTTTCTGAAATTTGGTATGACTCTATGAGATGCTTCAATAACAAGAATTCATTGCTCTTGGTCAGATGAGTTTGGGGATGTTGTGGTTGATGTCAACTACTTGAATGTTGGAAAACCAGTGCCTGATTATCAGATTTTCATTTGCTGACACTCTTCATATGGTGAGCTTATTTGACAAAGCTTCATTTATACTGCCAATCATACCACAACATATATATGTTCATGCCTTGTTTCTATTAATGCAATTGCTTTCTTCCCATGGTAGATAATTTAAGGGGCCGGGCTGTGACTCTGCTCTTTATATATGGTGATCGGTGTGGTTTCTGAGGTTTCTGAAGCAGTAACTCGGCCAAGCTTCTGTGCTCTTGGATCAAATATGTGTATCATTCATTATTCTTACTCAGCTCTCTTACAAGTTATCATCCATTTACTATGGTTGGATATTCATGTAGGATGCTAAAATAATCACATATTAGCATGCCTTAAAAGACATTAATGAATTATAAGTGATTTTTCACACCTGCTAGTCTTACTACTCTTCTAAGTTTATGATCTGTATTTGCAGATTGGGTGCTTTAAGCCTCATTGTAGCTGTATGAGATCAATGTTTCATTTCATGTATGTTAACTTATCTAATGATGGTAGCATATCTCATATTAGGGAATTTTTTTTTTCCCTTTTAAATGATAATCAACTCAAAATATAACTTTTTAAATACCTCGTGAATTACTTTTATGTAGTAAGTATAGTACTTTTGACATTTTCAAAAATGCTTCTCTTTCGCTAAGTTATATTCAACAAAAGAAATATAGGAATTAAGAACTGGGCTTTCCGAACAATTTAAAGTTGCTCAAAAAGTAAGAAAAGAAAAAAAAGGAAAATCCACGTCCTTGCCCTGGATACATCTAGTTCTGGAAGTCGCTAAATATTTGTCTATTACATATAATTATCTAATATCCTTACACGTGTCAGCTTCACGATGGGCCCATACCTTGATATTTCCTCGTACCCATTGTTATTATGATGTCCATCCAACCTATCGGGCCCAATTTTAAATTGTGCAGACTATCCACCGCAACGTGCATTAGACTCAAGCAACACTCAAGCCTCTTTCTCTTTGGCCGCCACTCTCGCGCCTCACTGTTCCTCCAAATTCTCAAACATCAGATCAAAAGCTGAATCACGTCAAAGTGAAAAAAAAAAAACGAAAGATTGGTACAAATTATTGAACATGAGTGTACAGAGAATAGAACGAGGAGATCTGTGGAAGAACAAGGCACGTGCGCTTCAGCTGCAGCTCAGGGACCGCTTTCGTGTGGCGGTGGACAAGCACCGCCGCCGCCCGGCGATATTTTCTCAAAACGGTTCGTTTTCATCAACCGTCGAACGCTGGTTACGTCTGTTCCGTGACTTCCGCCGTGATTCGCTCCCTTCCACTTCCACTTTTTATCGCAAGCGAGGTCTTTCTCAATCTATAGAGCTTTTTATTATTTAAAAAAGCGCTTTTTTTATGATGCTAAAAAGCACTTTCAAGTGCAGTCTTAATAATGCAATGATACGAACGGATATTCTGAAAAATATTATTAAAAAACCGTTGAGAAGCTTAAAAATTAATATTTTGTGTTTCTGCTTTTAGAAGCAAAAATTTATTATCTTGGATACCAATCAAGATTTGAATTTGGTTTGTTGTTTGAAAGGATGAAAGTAGGTTTGTTTAATTTGGAAAATTTGAGAATTACTTTGCATACATTATCTTTTGAAATTGAATGGTAATAAATTCTTGGGTTGTGAATTTATCCTGGTTAGATGAATTTCGTGAGCTTGGTTGAGTGTTTAAGTTTTATGGTTTATAAGTTTATTTGTTGAGAAGAAAACTGTCAAGCTCATAAGAGCAGAGCGAACGATGCTGAACTGAGTGTGCTTTTGGGTCATTCTGTCGTCTTTTATTCTTTATATAGTTTTAAGATATTTGGTGCTCTGTGTCTCTGTATTGTGATTCTGTGATATTCTTGGGTTTGCAGTGACTAAAGACTTAAATGTGGATGAAGAGTCTGTAATTCATCGCATGCTTCAAGCTGTGGCAGTTCCTGTCATTGGGAATGTTTGTCATGTCTTTATGCACGGCCTTAATAGTGTTCAGGTTTGTTTACTTGATACAAACTCTTTGCACCTTATAGTGCCTTTGCATCTTGATGTTCATTGCAATTAATTTGGGTTTATGATAGGTGTATGGTTTGGAGAAGTTACATGATGCATTGTTACACAGACCCAAGAACAAGCCTTTAATAACAGTAAGTTCAACTCGTCTTCTCTCATGGATAAGCTAGTAGAATTTAGATGTTCTTACAAAGATTGCTTGTATGCATTTCCATTTGCAATCTGATATGTGAATTGCTTCTCCTTTGCAGGTCAGCAACCATGTTGCCTCTGTGGATGATCCATTTGTTATAGCTTCGTTACTTCCTCCAAGTGTTCTTTTGGATGCTCAGAACTTAAGATGGACACTTTGTGCAACTGATCGATGTTTTAAAAATCCTACTACTACTGCATTCTTCCGAAGTGTCAAAGTGTTGCCAGTTTCTCGTGGTGATGGGATCTATCAGAAGGTATGATTTACATAATCTGTCTTTTAATAAGTAGCTCAAGAATGTTTGTTAGCAGAGATTAAAAAATAAAGTTTGTCAGCTTGTTTCTTTTGTATGCTGCAGGGTATGGACATGGCTATTGCAAAATTAAACAGTGGTGGGTGGGTTCACATCTTTCCTGAAGGTAGTCGTTCACGGGATGGTGGGAAAACCGTAGGGTCTCCTAAGAGGGGTGTGGGCAGGTAAGAATTTTTCTGCTGAATAAGTGCATTAATTGTCTTCTCAATAGCAAGAGGTTTCCAACAGTGGTCATATGCCAACTTAATTCTGTTTTAGAATTTTTTGAGTCTTAACCTTTTAGGCATGAAGAGATATTTTTGCCTTTAATTCTGTGAGAATTTATTTTCTTATTAACCATTGTGTGTTAACACTCCACAATAGGTTGATCCTGGATGCTGATAATGTCCCGATGGTTATTCCATTTGTACATACTGGGATGCAGGATGTCATGCCTATAGGAGCTACCTTCCCAAGGATTGGCAAGACAGTAAGTATTCCATCTGTTCTTTGTTCTAGTGCATAGAAGGTTCTCAAACTCTTACACTGCAATCAATTTGTAGATTTGTTTTGCCAACAAATTTCCTGTGGCCTCACATTTGTTCTTCAAATTTGAATTCAACCTCTCCGATATATTCACAGAAATCCTAGCCTTGCATCACTGCAAGCAAGGATTTACTCACTTTTGGCCACCCTTCCCCTTCTCCCTCTCTCAACCTTCTCCATGGGGCAGGCAAGATTACCACGTTACCATTATTTTTGGGACATTTCAGATCATTGTATCCTGCGTAGTTGGTAATTTTGCGTTCTTGCAGTGATCTTCTGTCAAGGATTATATGGATTTATTCCTACAAGATTATAAAACTTCTTCTATTTATTTATTCCTGTGGTTCCATATGTCCAAATAGACAAATAATATTACATGTAATGTTTTGTAGGTAACTGTACTTATTGGGGACCCGATTGAGTTTGATGACCTGGTAGATGAGGAGCAAACCAAACACCTATCAAGAGGAAAACTGTATGATGCTGTAGCTTCAAGAATAGGTCATCGACTGCAAAAATTGAAACTCCAGGTGGACAGATTGGTTCTTGAACAACCAAGCGCTGAACGCGTGGCTGATATCTTGCATCAGGTCGACCAGGAATCATTGGGATTGCAAAATCATTTACTTAATGAAGACCACTCAATAGCACAGGAAACTCTGGTTCAATCCAAGCTGGACATTACTCCTATGCAAGAACGCTCGTTCATCAGAATGGGATTATCATATGGAGATGCATTTGCTTCAAGGATGCGCGGCTACATGGATCCATCTGAGCTTATGGGTTTTGCAGCTAGAGGGTTGTTTATGAATGGGAGAACAACAGATATTGCTGCTATTGGTAGAGAGAGGCGCTTTGAGGGCGTGGAAACAATATATGGAAGCTAATTTGTTAGGAAAATGGAATGTGCTAGTGTAAATAAAAAAATTTTGGTGCCCACAACAAAAAAGTTTTGGTTGGGAAAAATCAACATGATAAGCAAATCAGAAAGAGCCAGTCCTCTATATATTTGGTCTGTTTGTTGAGCATTGCACCTTGAGTGTGGAAATTGCGAAAAGCATTGTGTTAACTTTGAATACTAATTAATAGATGTAACTTTGAGAGGATTCGCTCAACTTCTTCACCTTTTCAGTGCACTGCTATTAATGCTAGGTTATTGTTAATATGATCATCATTAAAAATAATGAATTAATGATGACATGTCAATGCACTAAAGTTCGACTTTACTACCTAGTATTGGGTCTGCTTATGTTACATTTGCTGGAAGTAACAATAATGACATGGCCACCTTTTGCACCTGTACTCTATTTCAGCTTAACTTCGTTCTCATTCGTTGGATTTGAAAATTACATATCTAATGATCCATAATGGCTGGTTGTTTGTTACAGAAAATATAAGATAGGTGCTGCCCCTAGTATTGAGGTTGAATCATAAAGGAACGTCAATTAATTAATAAATAAAAATATTGTCTCTGCCTTCAATGGTCACACGTGCATGTCACGTGTATAAAAATAAAATGTCAAAATTCTTCACAAATAAAGGGAATGACTCTAAACTAACAAATTTTTTAAAAAAATTTCAAAAGGAATTGAATTTATTAAAAAAACACAAGTAATGGGAATGAATCTAAACAGCAATTTATTTTTTTAATTTCAAGATATTGAATTAATTAAAAAAAAAAAGCTAAAAATTTTTATTTTGGTACAGTAGTAATACTCACTCTACCCATCAAAATCATTTCGAGTCGCACATACCTGGGCCCGTTACAGATCATACACTACCCTTTTCTCCAAATATTCACTGCATTTATTTTCAAATCGACACCATTTATTTTCAAATCGACATCATTGTTTCAAAAGAAGAAGAAAAATTGATGGCGGAAGAAGTAGAGCTAAGCCCCAAGCAGAAGAAAGAGATCGCCAAATGGTTCCTCTTAAACTCTCCCGCCGGCGAAATCCAATACGTCGCCAAAGGCGCATAATTTTTACTCCTTTTTTTTTGTTTTTTCTTCTACTTTATTTAATTTCTTTCATTTCAATTGGCATTGTTTGGTTTCGGATCCGTAGATATGTAAAGTTAATTAAGAAGCACATTCATTTCGATTTGTCACAGACTTAAGGTTGGTTCTAAACGACGACGAAGTTTACGACGAGGCAGTTTCTGATTCGTTTCCTATTTACAACAAATCTCACATGATTTGCCTCCAAATGCCTGCAGGAGCCGGGGATGTAAGTCTTTTTTTCATTATTATTATTAATATTTTTAAAGCATTAATGAATAAGAACTTTGGTGTGGATAAGAAGAATTAGTTTATTGCGTCAGGAGTTGCGTTTTAGGATTACATAGTTTGTGGGGACAAAAATCAATGACAGTTTCATAGTGTTTTATTTTACTTTGGCTAGGTTAAACAATTTGCAAAATTCATCATTAGAAGTTAGTATCACTTTTGCAGATAAAATTTGGGATGCTTGTAATGTAATCAAAGGTTCAGTTTTGTCTTCATTTACCAAGAAGGCAGAAATATTTTCTGCTTAAGTGAGAATTGTATCACAAAATAGCGTTCCATTTCTGTTACATAATTTCTACATTGACTTAGCCTCGCTGTAGTTTACAAAGGGGGTGCTGAGTGATGAATGATGATTTTTGCAAACTGTTTGATCTAACTGCAATAAGCTGAAACATTATAGCCTGAGCCTATCATTGAATTATTATTTTTTTTTTCTGTAGTTATTGTGGATACTGCCCCTTCCTGATGTTATTTTCAGATTTCCAGATTATTAACCTTTCTGAAATATTTTTATCGTATTTGATGCATGTAAATTTTGAATCACATCTCTTTTCTCTTTTTGTGTTTGCAGGTGTTGGTAACATCATTTGGTGAGCTCGGTGAGAATGAGTATCTTGATCCTAGGACTGCCCAGGTTGCTATAGTTGATCATGTTAAACAAGTAAGTTCTGCCGTTTTTAAAAAATCTTGCACTTAGTACTTTTTATGTTGATATAAAAGTATTGACTATTCCTGGAATTTTTTTTTTCCTTTTTGGGTTGCCCATTTTTATGTTACTTTTGCTAAATTGGCTCAGGTTTGTACAGAAGTGAGACCTGCAACTGATGAAGAACTTCCATCTGCTTATGTTGAGGAATTCCGGTATCCTATATTGCTTACCTCTTTATAGATGTTTCTCTTGATTATGTAGAACTTGCTTTTCCTCTTGTATTGTGTGTGTATAGTTCAAATGCTATAAGTTGTTCTACCACTCAATGTACTCAATTTGGAATCTCGAAGTGTTTCACTATTTGGAGGTTAAAGACATTTATTGTGCAACTTTGATTCAGACATTTAGAATGTTAATTTTTTCCTATTTTCTTTGTCCCACTACCTCCATTTTGGCATGTTACAATTCAAATTCTTGTGAATTGGTTCTTGGGGTGTCAATTTGTCTTGTAGTTTGATTGATAGTTTATTGCCTCATGGTTGTCAACTTTCATTGCTTAATCACCTACATATCTTGATTAAGCAATGGCCAAATTTTTTTTTCTGGTGGCAGGTCTGCTCTGGATGCAGAAATACTTAAATATGTAGGTGAAGCTTATCCAAAAGGTTTATGTTCAGTTTATTGTACCAAGGGAAAAGATGCGGAGGGCCCAGGATTCAATTTTGAGCTTGTAGTGGTGATTTCTGCATGTAGACTTAGCCCGCAGAACTTCTGGTGTGTGAATCTATCAAATCATTTTAAATTGTTAGGACATGCTTTCGTTGGCAATGCAGTTCAGCTTATGAGAACTTGCATAGGGTGTATTTTAACTTCTTGTTAACTGATAATGTATCAGTTACCTAAGGGAAGCATACATTTGACTGTAATGTTAACCTCCAATATTTGTCTGGAATATTAACAGCAATGGAAGCTGGCGCTCGGTATGGACCATTGAGTTCCAAGATGAAGCACAAGTACTAGAAGTAAAAGGCAAATTGCAGGTATTTATGGGGATTTTGTGTTTTTCATAACAGATTTATTACTTTCTGCATCTCCACAACTGGCATTTATATACTGGTAATGTAAATTTTTTGATTGGTCCATTATTCTTGTTCTAGGTGGGTGCCCATTATTTTGAAGAGGGCAATGTGCAGTTAGATGCAAAACATGAATGCAGAGATTCAACACTCTTTCAGGTAAGTGGTCAAAAAAATTTCATGTCAATTTAATTGGGAATTTCTTTCTATCATGTAGCACTTTCTTTTTCTTTTTAATTTTTTTCAATTTTCATTTTTTAAACTGTAAGACTAAAGCTTAAGCCATTTATGGGGTATTGGCCAAGCATTTGGCATTCAACTTGCTTGGTCTTGATGCTAACAAGGTGGTAGGAATTGCAATAGGTTGCACTAAGAGAATTTACAATTTGCTTGGATTCTTCGGCAACATTGCTAATAAGCATCTTGTACATGAAGCTTATTGTTATTCCAGTAACTATATATATATATTCATCATCCATGCATATTTTTTATGTTTATTTCTTAATTTTTTCAGTCCCCTGATGACTCTGCAATGTCCATTTCCAACATCCTTCGCCACCATGAGACGGAGTACCTGGCATCTCTTGAGGTTCTCAATTTGCTCTTGATTTTCAAATGCTTGATTATTTATTTCTTGTTCTTACTATCAATTTTCACATTAACAGGTGTCTTACTGCAATTTGCCAGATAACACATTCAAGGTACCGTCTAGTTTCAGAAATATATTCGCTTAAAACTTTCCAAATAAATTTTCTCAAATTTAGTAAACAAGATTTAATCTAGGTTCCTTTGTCTAGATCAGTTGTAAAATGTATGACTGTTACATGCCTGTTTAGATGGTAATTGACTTGATTAAAACTCAGAAGACACCTTCCCTTCTACGCCACCACCCTCTTATAATGTGCTAGGTGTCATGTTTGTTTCTGGGGGGAAAAAAGGATGTGTTACCTTTTTTTTTTTTTTTTGGGTAATATTTCTTTCCTTCTGTTTTGCCTTCTAAAACACCAACAGAGTGTTTGGAATTGCCCTAGAAAGCCACTTGTTTGACTATGTCTTGTATACAGCTTGTGCTTCAATCATGTTAGTGCGGATCGTGTCCTTGGGTGATCAATTTCTAGTACCAAGTATCTGACTCAACCCAAACTATTTATTTCTTATTGTCTGTGGAATGTGGGGGTTGTGCTAGTTAGAGTTACTGTGTAAATTTAGTTATATTTTACAATCACCTAACACCTATGATTCGGCTGCAGGATCTTCGGAGGAAACTTCCAGTTACTCGTACCTTGTTCCCTTGGCATAACACTTCTCAATTTAGCCTGACAAGAGAAATCACGAAAGAACTTGGAATCGGAAAGTGAATATACCCTGCTAAAACCCTAAGCCATCCGTGTTCTTGATGTGTAAAATTTGAGTTAGTTGAGATCCCCAACTATTAATAGTTTGCAGCTTCAGTATACAAAATTCTTCTTCACTTTCACTTCTTCGCAAATTTGCCATCCCATTCATACTGTGTCAATAGAGATACATGATTACAATTTTGGATTTAGTTGTCTGATGCTGTTGAGTGTTGATTACAGTCCATGTATAGCAGGAAATTTGATTCTCTGTGATATTTGTCAGATATTTTGTAAAGTTGGATAATTCATATATTTTGTGGAAATTAGAACCCTGATTTCCTAACGCTAATTTTTCAAATTAAAAAAAAAAAAATGAGAGAGAAATTACTAATTTGTTTAGCTTTATACATGAATGACATTTAAGTTTCTAAATCCCACGGTACCGCGTGATTATTGATTGCAGCAACAACGGTTAGTGTACATACACCAAAAGGAAGTGACTTGTGATGGGTTGAAGCCCAATTCATCCCTGCGGCTGTCCATAACCCTCAATTAAACAACAATGGTCCACGTAAGAAATGTGAAAAATGCAAAAGCTTTCCGTTGCCGGGAATTGAACCCGGGTCTCCTGGGTGAAAGCCAGATATCCTAACCACTGGACGACAACGGATTTTATATTAACAGCATACACAGAAAATTTATTTAACCATTTTTTATCTGGAACTTGTCCATTTAGCTTTTACAACTAGAATTAGTTAGGACTTGGTCTTTGACTTCCTCTGGCTTTTGTAATCAGAAAAAGTTATACTTTGTTTTTGTTGCATGCGAGATTGATAGCTTGGCTGGAGGATTTCTTCAAAGTGAAATATTCAAGTGTGCCGAGATTTATGGCTAAATGAAATTTAAGGGTGGTGATTACTTGAATAAATGTTTCTCTACATGCTTTGAAATAAAAAAACCGATTTTAAAAAGTAAAAAATTAGAAGGAAAAAAACTTTCTTCTCTTCTTCTCTATGTCACAATCTCCTCTGTTTTTGCATTATTGCATTTTTGTTCTGTTATATATGGCGTGTAGGTAGAGACATTGCTGGAGGCACAATCATTCTGGTCCATGCCTTGCTGCTGTGCTTGGACTTTGGACTATCAACACTGAAGAATGGTAGTTTCACTTCCACAGAAAAAAAAAAAAAAAAAAGATTCAGCAATTCACCCTTTTAACCTTTTGTATCATTTTTAATGCTCATTACCCGTTGTAAAATTTTACAACTTGAGATATGATAATCATCAGATTCATAATTGAGTTTATTATATCTTGTATAAAATTTCTGATTTTCCTTTTGGAATATTTTTCAATAATTTTTGAAAAATGAAAATTGGATTTCACTGTAGTCAATTTTGACGTTCAGCTTGTTCAGTCTCATCTCACCGAACCCCACTTTTGTCATCAGTGTCTTATGCGATATTTTATTCTTACCAAATTATCATGTGACCTACTCAATTATATAAACATATACATTACAAGTTGTCACTTGTTTACAAAGTGTTTTTGATAATTTTAAACTTAATTATGCAAGCTAAAAAATTACTGATTAATAAAAAAATTAAATAAAAGCATAATTATTTGTAGCTACTTATCCACAAGACAACGAAACTTTCTTCTTGTACAAACACCAAACTGAACTTCACGAGGAAGATTGTCCGAAATATTTCTCTGTCTGTTGACCGCCGAAATTTCGGTACGAATAGAGTTGTAAGAAGGATGGCCGAAATCAAAGCCGAAACGACGCACAGCCACCCTCTCATCGTATCGGAACCCGATATTTCGGACCAACAAGAGAAGCCCCGCCTCAAAACTCAGCGTCTCGCTTCACTAGACGTCTTCAGAGGCCTTACCGTGGCGGTATGTTGCTCTCGTTGACCACACTAAATGACGGCTAAATTGATGCTTCCTCTTTTTTAAGCTTTGAGCATTTGAAAAGGCACTTTTTTTTTAATAAATTGTGTAATAAAATGAATCTGTTTTTTTAATCCGGGTGTAATTTCTTAAACTCCCAGTTGATGATTTTGGTTGATCATGCTGGAGGAGACTGGCCTGAGATTAGTCATGCTCCATGGAATGGCTGCAACTTGGCTGATTTTGTTATGCCTTTCTTTTTGTTCATTGTGGGCGTGGCCATTGCACTTGCTCTCAAGGTTTGTTTTTAAGTTTACATTCACTACAAAATATTCATGGTTTTTTTTAGTAATATTTATGTGTACTAACTTTTATTGAAAGTCTTGTGGTAGAAACTGATGTGCCGACAATTTGATACTGTTGTATGGTGGAGTTTATATACTGGTTTGTACATGCAGTATTGTTGTTTTGCCTCTTTAATTTTTTCGAGTCTTTTGTGTAGAGAATACCAGACCAGGCTGATGCTGTTAAGAAGGTGATTCTTAGAACTCTAAAACTTCTCTTTTGGGGTATCCTGTTACAAGGTCAGTTTCATTTAATTTTGACTACTCTGCCTTCATTTTGTCGTTTGATAAACTTAAAAGTAAAATCCAATCTTGTGCTAACACGTTTAGGCTTTGAGCCAGCGTAACTCTATGGCACGTATAATAAAATATTTCATCAGTTTAAAGGGCATTCTTGCTTCTTTGTAGCCAATGACCAGTTGTTTGATAACATCATGGTTTCACTTTCCCCTTTTTCCAAAAAAAATTTGAACTGGAAATGGTGATCGGTTGAGAAATGCTATATATGTTGTGAAATGTGAATTAAGATTGTAGCCTTTGTAGTGGAAGTATCAATTGCCATTAGTAATGATTTGATCAGCTAGTTGTAGGTAGAATCTTAGTTGCTGTCGTGAACAAGTGATCCCTGCTTTACAATATCTGACAATCACATGAACATAGGGATGTAATTTCTTTCTTTCCATGAAATTCCAGCAGGTGAATCACAACCTGTTGTATAGATAAATTGTCAATCTTTTCTTTTCCAACCTGAAAAAATTCATGAAGAAATATTTTGATGTTAACTTCCTTCTCATGGTATCAAGGTGGTTTCTCTCATGCTCCCAATGAACTAACATATGGAGTAGATGTAAGAATGATAAGGTGGTGTGGTATTCTCCAGGTAATGTGCCCTAAGGTTATATGTTGTTGGCATTGTGTGCATAGAAGGCTCTGTCTCTTCCTCCTTTTTTCTCCTTCCCCCCGCTTAATGAATGGATCTATGTAGTAATTGGCTTTTCTGTTCTAGAGGATAGCATTGTCATATGTGTTAGTATCTCTGGTGGAAATCTTTACAAAAGATGTGCAAGGCAAGGATCGATCCCTAGGCCAGTTCTCTATTTTCAGGTTATATTGTTGGCATTGGTAAGTTCTTAATTCTGTATTTTTTCCTGATTGGACATTAGCGATCATACTTGTAAACATACTTCCACTACATTTTTCTTTCCAAATTTGCAGGTTGATGGCTGCATGTGTACTCCTAGTTTACTTGGCACTAATTTATGGGACATATGTTCCTGACTGGCAATTCACTATTATTGACAAGGATAGTGCTGATTATGGGAAGGTCTTCAATGTAAGCCACCCAGTTTTCCATACCCATACTATCAAGTCATAATTTTCTTTTGAGTTGATATTGCTACTTTTGTTTTTTTGGATGGTATTTTTCTGAACCTAAAATTTTTCTTATCAAGGGTTGATTAGTGTTTGTTAATATCACTGACCTGGAGGTTCACCTGAGGAAAATGAATATCTAACTTCTGATATCATTATATATTGTTTAACTATCCAAATATGTTGACAAAGAATCTTGTAAACCTTAACACCATTTTGCAGATTTGTACATTTTCCTCTCTTCATGGTGCCGGCACTAAGCAATGTTACTACCTGCTTTGCTTAGTAAAAATTTAGGCTCTCTATTCATTTATGTCATCTTTTGTAATTTTTAGGTCACTTGCGGAGTGCGAGGAAAGCTCAATCCTCCGTGTAATGCAGCGGGGTATATCGACAGAAAAGTGTTAGGAATCAATCACATGTATCATCACCCAGCATGGAGGAGATCTAAAGTGCGTAGCAAGCAGACAAAACGTCTCTTTAGATTTGAAGTTACTAGTTAGTGTTGATTGCAATTACAAGTTTTTAATATATCATGTAGTGCACAGGCTTGCACTCAAGATTCCCCATTTGAGGGGCCTTTACGAAAGGATGCTCCATCTTGGTGTCGTGCACCTTTCGAACCTGAAGGACTCCTAAGGTTTGTTGTACTCATTCACTCTTTGTGCACTAAAAATGTATGTGAAGGAAAATAGAGAAAACTCTTTTTTTTTTTTTTTAACCAGTAGGAAGTGCTTGAGCCTTATGCCTTATACCATCTAAAAGCTTTCTCTTGCGGGAACTGTGTAGTGCACTAAAGAATTTTTCAGAAAGGCATGGAATCTTCCTCTCAATCATTATATTAAGACATGTCTTTCACATCTTTACGTGCATGATTTATGTGGCTTGAAGCTATTGAGCGCCCCTATCCATCAATAGCTATGAGTATATCCATGGTGATTACAGTTCCAAAGTTTTGTTAATAAAAATTGTTCTACTTAATTAACATACGTATACAATTTCAATTGCAGCTCCGTATCTTCCATTCTCTCTACCATTATTGGTGTGCATTTTGGACATGTGATTATACATATGAAGGTGAGTTCAACTAGTCTAGTTAATAGTATACAGCTTAAAACTAGCATATCTCGATTGACCACTAATTAATTTTCTGTTGCAGGATCATTTAGCTAGACTGAAGCAGTGGGTTACGATGGGATTCGCTCTTCTCATTTTTGGACTTACCCTACATTTCACAAATGGTGAGCATGGAAGCTTGAAATTTTCCACAACTTTTGTTTGTTTATTCATCTATTCTAAAGTTATTCTGTTTCAATGGCAGCCATTCCTTTGAATAAACTGTTGTACACTTTAAGTTACGTTTGTGTAACATCTGGAGCAGCAGCATTGGTTTTCTCAGCCATCTATGCCCTGGTATGATGCCCTTTTAAATCTGTGATCTCAATAGAACATTTTGTTGAATGGATATGTAAGGTTTAATACTAATCACTTCTGATATAGTAATAGTAAGAAACCTATTTTAGTTCTGCCTACACTGTACTTTGGCCTGTAATTAGTGGTGCTGTTTATCCTCAAGCACAGGTTGACTGCAACATATTTGGGCCGTGGACGTAGTCAGTTGTTATATTGTCTTATCTAATTTGGTGTGACCCTTGGAAAATATTCTGCTGTACAGGTTGACATATGGAATTTGAAGTGCCCGTTTCTTCCACTGGCATGGATTGGCATGAATGCTATGCTTGTTTATGTGATGGCAGCTGAAGGCATCTTTGCTGGTTTCATTAATGGGTGGTATTATGGTGACCCATATAATACACTGGTGTGTTTTCTCTTCATTATATTATATATCTGTGTTCATTTAAATTGCATGAACAATAACTTTAGAAACAAATTTTACTCTTTGCCCATCTATTCATTGCCTTGATATATAAGTTTTTGTTATGGGGGCTACGAAATTCCTATATTTTCAGTTTTGTAAGTTGAATTAGAAGTTCCAAATCTTAGTTGATAAAATCTACTGAACTTTAAGGCTTTAAAATTTTCAGCTAAATTTATGCTTGGCTGGCCAATTCTCTATGTTTTATGAACTGCTTATTGATTCTGTAGTTATTATTTATGTTAGATCTTTGAACCATTTTTTGGCATTAGCATTTCTGGTTTAGGAGGTCTAGTTTGATATAATGGAACACTTCCAAGACCAAGTTATTTCCCTTTTTATCACCATTTTGGCTGTTAGTTGTTACATTTACATTCTAAAATTTAACAGAGGATTGCATTGTTCTGTGGCAGCCATACTGGATCAAAAAGCACGCTTTCCTTGGAGTTTGGCATTCACGGAGAGTCAGCACTATTCTTTATGTCATCTTTGCAGAGATCCTGTTTTGGGGCTTAGTCACAGGCATTTTGCATCGGTTCGGAATTTATTGGAAGCTTTAGTTTGGTTTTAGGGTGAATATACACACATTTTCTTCCTCTGGATGATGTAAATTCAGCTGTGCATTTTACATTTACTCCTCTCCCACCAGAACAAAGCTATTGATCTTTATTAATGTTACCACCCTTATTCCTGAATTATTCTCAATGGGGCTAAAATTTTAAGGGGGTCTATACGCACCGAAAAGATAATGCAAAAAGGGTTTCACCGTTCACTTATCATTTTCTAATGAAGAGAAGAATGTTAAAAAATGGAATACAATATATTAATTACGTCCCCATCAAAATATTAATAAAAGTTGTATAATGTGCCTTATTCTCTAAGATAAATTATCAAAATCTTGGACTTGGAACCATTAATACATATTTAATCTTGAAGTTTGATTTCTTGACAATAAAGAAATTTTAAACAAAGATTTGAAGTCAAATATCAGACGCAGCTATGTGGATTTGGACATGGCTTAAGCTATACCAATTATAGTTACAAGTTTCTGTCAGCACCAAGTGAACTAAGCGTATTGGCCTCCTTTAAAGCTGGTTCAGACGCAGCTATATGTATAAATTTAGGCATAGCATATGCATACATCATATCAAAATTCTCAGAAGCAAGCATGGGTGAATTTGTGCTATACTACTGTCTTGTAATTTGCTCATTGTTGCTGGTCCTCTATGCAGTTGGTAGATTTTGGGTGAAACCCAAAAGAGTAGAGAGGAAATTAAAGCGGCAAGGAATTGCAGGGAGGCCCTACAAGCTTCTGATTGGGGACATGAAAGAGTTTGTGAGGCTGATAACTGAAGCATGGTCTAAACCAGTTAATTTAAGCCATCAGATTGTTCAAAGAGTGGATCCATTCACACTGGACAATGTGCAAAAATATGGTAAGCTAATGCCAAGTCTATATAATTTCATTTGCTTAATCTTTAATGTTGGTCTTAAAATACAGGGAAAATATCCTTTTGTTGGGCTGGAACAACTCCAAGGCTGATAATTAGAGATCCTGAATTGATGAAACAAGTTCTGTCAAACAAGCAAGGCCACTTTCAAAAGCCGCCACTCAATCCTCTTTTTAACTAGAGGATTGACAACTCTAGAGGGTGAGGATTGGGCTAGACACGGAAGGATAATCAATCCTTCCTTCCATCTTGAGAAACTCAAGGTATAAATATTCCAGTGTACATTCTCATGTACTTAAATAATTTACAACTGATCATTTTTGGATTAATTCTTATAGGTGATGATTCCGGAATTTGCAACCAGCTCAGAAATATGATTCAGCAGTGGAACCAGATGATTGGTAGTCAAGAAAGTTGCGAGTTAGATGTTTGGCCCCAATTTCAGAAGCTTACTGCAGGTGTTACTTCACGGGCTGCATTTGGAAGCAGCTATGAAGAAGGGAAACATATCGTTCAACTTCAAAAAGAATTGATACCACTAACTCTTGAAGCCATGCAGACATTATACATCCCTGGTTTCAGGTGCATATATTTCTCACATATATATATATAAGACTCTCTATATTCTTCCTCTTCGGATGAGTATTACATGTAATCTTCCTCTTCGGATGAGTATTACATGTAAGTTATTTGCTTTAATCTCTGAACTGTAGATTTGTTCCAACAAAGAAGAACAAGAGGAGAAAGAAATTGAACAGAGAGATCATGGCAATGCTAAGAAATGTGATCGAGGGGAAAGCAAATGCGCTGGAAACAGGAAAATCGAGGGTTGATGACTTGCTTGGCTTGCTCTTGCAGTACTGTCAAAACGAAAATGAAAGTAGCACAAACAATATAGGGCTGACGGTTGAAGAGGTGATAGAGGAATGCAAGGCATTTTACCTAGCTGGCCAAGAAACTACCTCAAACTTGTCAAATTGGACACTGGTAGTGTTGGCCATGTACCCTGACTGGCAAGGAAAGGCAAGGCAGGAAGTTATGCAAGCTTTTCAAAACAAAGAACTGGATTTTGAAGCTATAGCCCACCTCAAGACTGTGAGTAACTAATTATGTATTACACTTAAGACCTCAATTTGTTCACTGAATTGGCATAATCAACTGTAATGTGCCTGTAGGTAACCATGATACTATATGAAGTGTTAAGGTTATATGCACCTGCAATTGCTCAGTATCAGCATATCTATAAGGAAACCAAGATAGGGGAAATCTCAGTTCCAGCTGGGGTTGATATAATACTACCTAGGCTGCTCATTCATCATGATCCTGAGCTCTGGGGTGACGATGTAGACGAATTCAAACCAGAGAGATTCTTTCAAGGGGAGTCCAAGGCTTCTAATAACGACCAATTAGCATTTTTATTCCCTTTCGGCTGGGGACCAAGGACTTGTATCGTCCAAAATTTTGCCATGCTAGAAGCTAAGTTGGCTTTGCCTCTGATATTATATGTTGTCATTTGTTTTAAAATGTCCGCCGATGAAATAAGATTCTACTAATGTTCTGGTTTATCAATTCATTCCATTTATTTCCTCAGCAATCATCCAAAACTCCATCTCTGTAGATCACCACAGGAAGAGTCTCGAGTGTTTGGAGAATAATTCTTTTATTTCTTCAATAATTTTACTTTCCAATTTCTTAATTAACCAATTGGAAAAAAGGTCCTGTTGGTATCATCACTTTGGGAGCTTTGCCTTTCAATCCAAAGTTCTAAATTGTTTGGTGTTTGTAAATATGGTTTGAAAGTTAAAATATAATTTTATCCCACAATTATTTGGATATTACTTTAAAATGATATTTACTCAACGCTATCAACTTATATAAAGCAAGTCCTTTTAATAGAAAAAATTATGTAAAACAAAAAGTAATGGAAAGATAAAGTAAGAAAATGCTACTATATCTAGATAAAAATCCTATCTATCTTTGGATTTAATTATTAAATTCCTCGTCTTTTATTTAATTTTAATCATTCAATTAAATCCTTAGCACTGACCAATATATAAAGGTAACAACTAATATATAATTACAACACATGATCTCTTTGTCTCCTTGCAAATGAAGAATTCGAACTTATACTAGCAATATTAACCATAAATTCTTTGAAAATCATCTATCTTGTCTAAGTGCTGAGACACGTTCATCTCCTCTTGCATCTTGCTTCGAAAAAAGCAGGTGGAATTTACTCCCCTCAATACTAAAGAAAAAGAACATTGGCTTATAAAATTAATAGAATTTTATAATTTTATACCATCGTTAATGTCAATCTAATTTTTTATTGAGTAGATATAAAACATCTCAAAATCATTGGTATCATTTATTTCTTATATTAGTTTCTTCCAATGTCTTAAAATTATTAAAATATCATTTTCATAAAATGTATTAAATTTTAAAAATTAAACAACCTGAGCAAAGTTAAAAAGAAATGGAACATAGCGAGAGAAGAGATTATAAATTGAAGTTTTATTTACTCTTTTTCAAGTAATTTATAGACATAAAAAACCGACATTAGTATGAATCTCTCAAAAGTTAACGGAATGCAAAAATAATAATCATGACTTTTTGTTTACCAATATTATATATTTTAAGCACATAAAAGTGGTGCTTGCATGTGACATTTTTTTTCAAGTGTGTGCATGTGAGGGTGACCTAAATTTCCTTAACATACCTATAGTGTGATCCAATAACTAATCAGTTATCATTATTCAGCACAATAAACATTTTTAGGATATTGAATCCATGATTGAATTTTTGCTAACAGCTGCATGTAACTAAAGACATATATATATATATATATATATATATATGCTTACTGTTGCTTAGTTTAATGTTTGCAAGGCAGTTACAAATTTGTTCTTGTGCCATATTATTGCCAGATTTATGTGAACAGCTCTTTTATCAGGTTCAAGCTGAAGATTATTGAATGCTCATTTAGACATCATTGATACAAGCAGAATTTTTTAATCCAATGGTTGTATTAGTGCTTGTATTACAAATTTTAATGGATTTTCACTTAGTGATTTATATTTTGAGTAATGTTAGATATCTCAACATTTAAGTCTCAATTTAAGTTCTAACTAATGGGTTATTCATTTATTGGATGATAGTTAAGTAGTTTTACTAGTTATAAAATTTATCATCTAATAATTGAATCATACATAATATTAAGACTTAAGTTAAAACTCATCCCTAACATTATTACTATATTTTTAGTCACTTTGTGATTTTCATTGTAAATGGTGAGTATCATATTATCGAATGCTAAAATAGTCTTATGCCTGTGATTTTAATTTTACAATTTTCTTTTGAAATTTTACGGTTATTGAAGGGGGAAAATGTCAAAAATTGCTAGTTGTATCTTCTTCTTAAAAATTTAAAATATCCAAATCCATGGACTTCAGTAGAGCCAGCGAAATGAGTCGGATCGTATTTAAGTCGTATCAAATTTAGACTAATCTAAATATAAACTATTTAATAATTATGTTAAAATATTAAAATTTGAACCAATACAAAAAATAAATCAATGACCCTACGCAATCCATTAACATGTTGAATACCTATTTAATATGATTTACATAAAATATTTTACATATATTTGACAATATTATACTCTTTTACGTATTTAAATAATATTATATATTGATATTATAAAATATACATGTGCACGTTTATTTTTAAATCTATCTAAAATTTACAAAACACTATATAATTGTTCATCCTTCATAAATAATTGTGTCATTAATCGAATAAATAAGTTAAAAATTTAAATCTTAATTTAATACTAAAAAAATTATATTATCTTAGATCTAATCTATTTAATAATTATATTAAATTTAATGACTCAAAAGTATAAATTATTTATTTGAATAAAAAATTGTGTCAAATTTTGTCAATACTATATTTCAGCTATTGAATTTGTAAATAAAAGTGTTTATGTATTTTCCTTTCTCATTAATATAAATAAAACCCTGCCAATACGGTTCGGTGACCACATGCCCTGGAAACTGCATTTTAATATGCTTCATCCAGGATTCTACAGTAGATTTCTAATTGAGTGCTGACATATGACCGAAAATACCATAAAATTTAGTGCAAAAGCACAAATGATATAAAAAGAATTATATCGTAGCATTTTATTATATTTTTATACAATTTTTTTTTTGGGTGTACATGCCCTTTTTTCTAATTATAAGTATAAAGTGAATTTTTAATATACATATAAAAAATGTATATGAATAAAATCCTACCTTACATAAATAGTAGCACATGAACCCAATGTACAAAGTTTATTAATTTAAATATTATTCAGATTTTTATTTATTCTTATTTAGTTTTCCTAATACGATTTTAAATTAATATTCCGTTAAATATAGCTTTTTTCCTTATAAATAAAGTACAAAAAAAAGGCTATCTCCCCAAATAACAAGCTCTCTGTTGTAAACGGCATCTCTCGAAAAATCTCTCAAAAATCAATAATCAATCATGTCTACGGCCATGGTCGAAGATCCGAACTTCGAAGATGATCAGTTGTCGTCGATGACTACGGACGATATTATCCGCGCCTCGCGACTACTCGATAATGAAATCCGCGTTCTCAAGGTTTTTTTTTTTGCGGTTTTTATTCATATATGTATTCGAATAACTGGATCGATAGTAATTTTTTTTTTTGTTTACTCTGATTTTGGGTTTATATTACTTGTTGTTTTGATGGGGTTTTAGGAAGAGCTGCAAAGAACAAATCTTGAGTTGGATTCGTACAAGGAAAAGGTTAAAGAGAATCAGGAGAAGATTAAGCTCAACAAGCAGCTTCCTTACTTGGTGGGAAACATAGTTGAGGTAATTTTCCCAGTTCCTTTATTTTTGATAAGTTTTATTTTAATTCAAGATTTCAGACTTTTTTCCCCCAATTCATGGCATTGCGAGTAAAGCTCAAAGCTTTTTATTTGAGCATAATAATTTAAGTTAAAAGATTATTTAAATAAAAAATTCACGAGGCTGTTAGTTGAGTATAATCGCAAGCAGCTGATAGTGGAAAAGGAAACATATATAAGATCTACTGCTGCAGATACTCAGATTGTCAGATTGGAGCTTTGATTTTGATCTTTTATGTCTTTAGATTTTGGAGATGAATCCTGAGGACGAGGCAGAGGAAGATGGTGCAAATATTGATCTTGACTCGCAGAGGAAGGGTAAATGTGTAGTGCTGAAAACATCTACCCGTCAGGTGAACCTCAATATCTTTTGTAGTATCTGTCTATGTTTGCTTGTTGTTCTATAGGTACCAGTAGAGCATGTCTGTATGAATAAATTGATTGATGATTAATTTTGCATCTGAAAACTGTTTCTGCTTTGTTGGTTAGATCTTAATCAAATGTCTTGTTCCCTGTTCAAGTTTTAATCTTGACGCCAACTAATAATTTGCATTTATTTACAGACCATCTTTCTTCCTGTAGTTGGGCTCGTTGATCCTGATAAATTGAAACCTGGTGATTTGGTTGGAGTAAATAAGGATAGTTACTTAATTTTGGACACACTGCCTTCTGAATATGATTCACGGGTGAAGGCAATGGAGGTTGATGAGAAACCAACTGAAGATTATAATGACATTGGAGGGCTAGAGAAGCAGGTGTGTTGATGACTCATGCTTTTTAATATGATACTAGATGGTGGATATTTATGCAAAATATCCGATGTCTTTTATATTTGTCTGGTTATTATTGTCACAGATCCAAGAACTCATTGAAGCTATTGTGCTGCCGATGACACACAAAGAGCGTTTCCAGAAGTTGGGGGTTCGTCCACCTAAGGGAGTGCTTCTATATGGACCTCCCGGTACTGGGAAGACATTGATGGCTCGTGCTTGTGCAGCACAAACAAATGCTACCTTTTTGAAGCTCGCAGGTCCACAACTAGTCCAGGTATGATTTTCTTTTACATTCTCAAACTCATTTTTCGTTTTAGATTTTGGCACTTTTCTCATGGCGATTTTGTAATTTTTCTGGGAAGTGTTTGTTGTTTTCACTCTTCTAGATTGCCCTTATTGGCTTACTATTTGTCCTTTGATCCATTGATATTGACAGCTGGTGCTTAATCATTGTAATCTTTGTAGTTATGATGTTTGCCATAATTTGTGTACTTACTAATGAACTTACGTTGAATATGTATAGATGTTCATTGGAGATGGAGCCAAACTTGTTCGTGATGCCTTCCAACTTGCAAAGGAGAAGTCCCCCTGCATTATTTTTATTGATGAAATTGATGCAATTGGTACAAAGCGGTTTGACAGGTAAACCATATCTTCAAGTCATAAGATAATGAGCAATCAAGTTGTTATCATTGGTTCGTGGGGGTTTATTATTGAGGTTTATTCTTAAGTAGCCTCACTGATATTTGATCAATGGCAATTGACTGCAGCGAAGTGAGTGGAGACAGGGAGGTGCAGCGAACTATGTTAGAGTTGCTCAATCAGCTCGATGGGTTCAGTAGCGATGATCGGATTAAGGTTTGTTAAGGCTCATACATATGCCAGATTTTCTTATTTACTCCTTTAATGGTCGTCCAGACATGAGTATAAGGCAGTGTAAGTTTGAGATCTTCATCTGAGAGGCATGTAAATTTTTCTTCTCTAAGATACTGTCTCTGACATTTGGTGCTTTGTGACTAGATGAACCGTAGTTTGGCACTTGGAATAAGATCATCATGTTTCTATTTAGGGTGCTTGATTTCACTAACAGTAACTTCCTTTAAATTTCAGGTGATAGCAGCAACAAATCGTGCTGATATCCTGGACCCTGCTCTTATGCGATCTGGTCGTTTGGATCGCAAGATCGAGTTACCACATCCGAGTGAAGAAGCTAGAGCTCGTATTTTGCAAGTACGTCTCTTGGAAATGCTTTCTTAAATGACTGTGTATGTTGTCTTTTCTCTCACCTTTAAATTCTTATAATATTGCCTTCATCGATCTTGTAGATCCATTCAAGGAAGATGAATGTTCACCCAGACGTCAATTTCGAAGAACTTGCTCGATCCACTGACGATTTCAATGGAGCACAACTCAAAGCTGTTTGTGTTGAAGCAGGGATGCTTGCTCTTCGCCGTGATGCCACTGAGGTACCCTTTCTCTTCCCCTTCGGCCACAGGCTAATGAGGCTTTAAGTTTCTTGAAGCGAAGCTAATTTGAGTATTTGGATTGTTGTCTCGTATAGGTCAACCATGAGGATTTCAATGAAGGTATCATTCAGGTGCAGGCTAAGAAAAAGGCTAGCTTAAACTACTATGCATAGATGCATTCAAAGGCAAAGTTTTAGCCTCTACTTCAATTGGTAATTAACATATTTTGGGTTGAGTATTTAAAACAAGCATTAAATCTCATCTTTGTACTACACATAATATGTTATAAAATATTAAATGATATACCATTTACCTTTTCATTTTCAGCAGTATGGCTTTTTTTTTTAACTAAAAATATAAATAAAAAGTGAAACTCCAATCCTGTCGTTTGAATGTGAAAAACAGTGGAACTGTTACTCTTGAGATATCTTTACTCTGTTAGAGAATCTATGTTGATGGAAAGGAAATCTGATGTTATTATGTAGGAGAGAGTTTTACAAGTTTCAGTGCTTCTCGGTGAGCTCATCGGAACCGTTCATTTGTTTACAGCGAGATAATTGATGAATGCTAAGATGTATATACTGATCATATCACCTGGCTTCATATAGTCTCTCACGATGGCTTAGTCTAATGAATTGCACCTCTCAAGACTGTATTTTATGATAAGACTAGCTTAAGTTAGGCTGGACAAACCTTTTATGAGTTGTCTTTTTTTAAATAATAATAATAAGTGGATAATATCTAGTAAACTAATTAAGATTTTTCTGACGTTATATGGTTAGACTTAGTAATAATGATGTAGCATACTATATTAGGGTTATGTTAGGTTATGTTATATTGTAAATAATATACAGTAATTCTTTAGTTGTCACTTAAAAAGTTGCAGAACGTAAAACAATTGAGTTATTATGGGTAACAACCCATGAGTTTTGCTGCATGTATCATGATATATAATATAATTCACCTTTTATATTATCACCACTTAAAAATGTGAGACATGTAGTAATGATATAATTTGTTATATTAGTTTGTAAGAATAAAATTTGTACAAAAACTTTTACATTTATCATTATTGCTTACATATAAACTGAGAAGGTGGCATTGTTTTGATATATTATAAAACTTTTTAATGTGTACTGAAGAATTAATATGTATATGGTGCGATATTTCCCTCAATCGTTCAATTAATGAAAGCACCGTCAAGCTAGTCGAAAGTGCAAGTATTAATTTCAAACAAAAGTTAAGAAATTATGCATAAATTTGTAATCCCTTCACAAAGTTTCTTTCATACAATATTAATTTTTATCCGCCACCAAACATGTTATGTTATTTTTCTAAGCTTTGTTTATATGAAATCTTTATAGATGTAAAAATCTGAAAAAAAAAAAATCAATTTTTTTAATGCATAACTAAACCATAAAAGCACAAATTTCAGAGGAAAAATTATATGTTTCAACTATAGCATTTGTCACAATATCATAATTTGAACAAACATCAAACAACGAAACTCGACGGCTTGAACTTGCTTCTTTTCAGCCTAAAACTAAATGATACATTCATTGTCCAAGCCAAGTCATGCAATGGTTGAAGATATATCCTAAGGTGGCGTTTGGTTTGAAGACATGAGAGGAGTGGGGAAGTTGAATTGAGAGGAATAGAGAGAGATTTATCATAAGGTGGTGTTTGGTTTTAAGAAAAGAGAGGAAGAATGGTCTCCAGTTTCTTAATTCGGTTTGGCATGGAATTTTAACAGAAAAAAAAAAAATTACTTATTTTTTGTTTGGACAATTTTATCCATTAATGTTAAACTATCAATATTTATTATTAAATATATTTGAAAAATTTTAAACTTTAAATTTATTTAATTATTAAATAAGTTAGTAATGCATAATTAGTTTAAATTATATTTATATTTATAATTTTATTATATTAATTTTTTTATATCTAATCGATACTACATTGTATGAATTATATATATATATATATATATATGTCCAGAATTAAAGTCCGAGATAAATATACAGTATTAATTTTGAATTTTAATCTCAAATTTGATAAGCACTATATATATTGAATCCAAAGCATTCACATCAAAATGAATTAGTAAAAATATTGAATATGAATTAAAAGGCATCTCCTGATCAATTCATAATTTTTTACAATTTTTTTATTAATAAATATATATGCTGCATTAATTGTAAATATTGAAATAGAATAAAAAGTAAAAACTAGTAAATAGGACTGCAGAAGAATTTAAGTTTTATGCAGACCCACCTCCTAATTACAAATGCATTGCTCCGCACGAGGTGTATAATGGTTGGAAGAATATGATAAGTTGGGGTCAAAGTTTAGCAATTTATACATTTTAAAATAAGGGAAGCTGAATTCCGCTTTTGTAATATAGGAATCTCAACTCCTAAATCAACCGGGAGATGAATTTCATAGGAAATGACAGAAGGAGTTCGAATCTTTTCCATTTTCATCTATCCTTTCAACACAACCAGACGCCAACTCCTCGTAGTTGGTGATATCAACTCCAATAGTCGAAATGGACACATTTAGTTGTAATTGCTTGGCAAAAATATTCAAGTTCAGTGATGATATTAACTCCCAATAGTCCAAATATTAACATCCCAAGGACACATTTAGTTGTAATTGCTTGGCAAAAAAATTCACCTACTCAAGCTGAGTCACTTAATTATATTAGTTTCCTCCCCTGTCTTAAAAGTAAATTCAATAGATGAAACAAAGCAAAGTTCAGAAAAAAATAAAATAAAATAAAAAAGAAATGGTGGCATGCAAAAACATAATGATTGTGAATTTCCGAGATATGAGCTTTTCATTGACTATTTATTATTATTGAACAGAAAAAATATATTAGTGTGTGAATCTTCAAAACTCAAAGGGAATGCAGAAAAGAAATGCATTTTCTTTTTTCACGTGAATTATGCATTTTATAGAAATAAAAATGGTATTCTTTTACTACATTTTACACAATTATGAAGAAATAAAAAGAGAGTGAAACAAATGACTAGATTGAGTTGTAAAATTAACACGCTATTAATGACTAATAGCGTCTACGTGTAATTTACACGTATGCATTGCAATTAGGGATATGTGACATCAATTGCATACATTCTACATAATATTAAAAATTCTTTATGATTATTTGTAAGGATAGATAATAAAAATATGGGTAGACACATGCAAGCGATACTTTTGTTTTGTATTTTTTTTTCAAATTAATTATTGCCCAAACATATAGCAATCCTCTAAAATAGTACAGCAGAAATCAATAATTGTTACTTATATAGGATTTAGGAATTTTAGATTTATTTATTTATTTATGCAAATACAGTATTTTATCAAACATTTAAATTATAAGATTTAATTTCTCTAATTTTAGCATTTTTTATTACTTATTAATTTTTTTTCCTATTAGTAGTAGATAACATATCTGTTTTAATTTTTAATAATAATAATAATAATAATTTTCTAATGAGTTCAACTTCACTATAACAAAATTAGGATACAAAAAATATAAATTTTAAAACATAAACTCCAATGTATTAGAATCTCTATTTTTTTTATATATTTTAGTGGTATCAATACTTTGATTTTCTCATTAAAGAATAATTATATATATTTAAAATTTTATTTTCTTAATAAAATTTCGGCCTTTTCAATTTCCCTAGCAGCTGCAATTTTCGTTTAGGAGGAGGATTACAAAGCCCAAGCCCAGGCCCATTTTTAATTTCTTGCCCTCCATATAAAACGGCAATCGACCTCTCCGTTTCTTCGGTAACAAGTTGGAAATTTCAATTTTTAATCACACTCTCTTCCCTCTCTCATTCTCTCTGTGCAAGTTATCTGTGGAAAAATAATAAAATGGCGACGGCAATGGTGGAAGATTCCAACTTCGAAAACGATCAACTGTCTTCCATGACGACCGATGATATTGTTCGGGCCTCGCGGCTACTCGACAACGAGATTCGTGTCCTAAAGGTAACAAACAGATCTTTACTCTCTATATAATTTTTTTTTAATAATAATTTTGAAGGGTTATGTTCGCATGCTTGAAAGTTAGTTGATTTTGTGTTATTGTTTTGGGTGGGGTTTAGGAAGAATTACAAAGAACGAATCTTGAGTTAGATTCGTACAAGGAAAAGAGTAAGGAGAATCAAGAGAAGATTAAACTCAATAAGCAGCTTCCTTACTTGGTGGGCAACATCGTTGAGGTAATTTTTAGTTCAAAAATCCCAACTATTTATTTTTCCAATTTTAGCAATGACTTAATTGTTGTCTACGGTTGTATGAGTAAAGCTAAAAGCTTTTTAATTTAGTGAAAAGGTTAACTTTTTTAATAAAAAATTATCAAAGCAGTTCACTGAAGAATGTTTTATGTGCGGTTTTAATATTTTTTTTAAGTGTTTAGATTTTGGAGATGAACCCGGAGGATGAGGCTGAGGAAGATGGTGCTAATATTGATCTTGACTCGCAAAGGAAGGGTAAATGTGTAGTGTTGAAAACATCTACTCGTCAGGTGAGCCGCGTATTCTTAAATGTGTCTCTTTGTGCATGTTCATGTATGTATCAGTAGAGCATGTCCATGTTAATTAGTTGATTTGTGATTATGTTATTTCTTTATACTGTCTCTGTTTTGCTGTTCGGATATGTACATCCTGTTGAAGCTTTAATTTTGACACCAATATGCAATTGTATCTATTTTGGATTGCAGACCATCTTTCTTCCAGTAGTTGGGCTTGTTGATCCTGATAAGTTGAAACCCGGAGACTTGGTTGGAGTTAATAAGGATAGCTACTTGATCCTAGACACACTGCCTTCTGAATATGATTCTCGGGTGAAGGCAATGGAAGTTGATGAGAAACCTACTGAAGATTATAATGACATTGGAGGGTTAGAGAAGCAGGCAAGTTTCTGGTTCATGCTTAACATTTGGAGGTGGTTGTTTCTGCCCAAAAAAAAAAAAGTATCTAATGTCTTCTACTTTTATCTGGTTTTTATTGTGACAGATACAAGAACTTGTTGAGGCTATTGTGCTGCCAATGACACACAAAGAACGTTTCCAAAAGTTGGGGGTTCGTCCACCTAAAGGAGTGCTTCTATATGGACCTCCCGGTACTGGGAAGACATTGATGGCTCGTGCTTGTGCAGCACAAACAAATGCTACATTTTTGAAGCTCGCAGGCCCACAACTTGTCCAGGTATGATTTTCTTTTTGATATCTCAAACTTTTTCTTTTTGTTAAATATATGGAGTACTTCTGCAAGGCAATTTGTAATTTATAAGGGAAGTGTTTGTGTTTACTCTTTTAGATTGCAGTTGTTGGCTTACAATATGTCATTCATGCATTGATTTGACAGCTGGTGCTCTATCAATGTAATCTTTGTATTATGATGTTTGCTATATTTTTGTTCTTACTGATAAATTAACAGGAATGTACAGATGTTTATTGGAGATGGAGCCAAACTGGTTCGTGATGCTTTTCAGCTTGCAAAAGAGAAGTCCCCCTGCATCATCTTTATTGATGAAATCGATGCAATTGGCACAAAGCGTTTTGATAGGTAAACCATATCAAGTTATTATATAATGAGAACCAATGTTGTTATTGGTGGTTTGGACAAAACCATGTCAAGTTATCACATATGAGAGCCAATGTTGTTATTGTTGAAATTGTTGGTTTGTGGGGTTTTATTCTTAAATAGCCGTACTGATATTTGATCAATTCACTGATTGCAGTGAAGTAAGTGGAGATAGGGAGGTGCAGCGAACTATGTTAGAGTTGCTCAATCAGCTTGATGGATTTAGTAGTGATGATCGAATTAAGGTTTGTTAATGCTTGTGCAAACTGCTAGATCTTTTTATTTACTCCTTTTGGGTCGTCCAAACATGACTAGAAGTTCTTCAGAAGTTTTAATTCTATGTTTACATTTTTGTGTATCTGTTCTTCATTTGAATTAGATGGACTTTTTGCTTTTGTAGAATACTGTCTCTGACCTTTGGTGATTTGTGACTAGCTCAACTGTAGTATGGCACTTTGAATAAGACTTGATATTGCTAATAATATTGATTCTTGTGTATTTTAGGTTATAGCAGCAACAAATCGTGCTGATATTCTGGACCCTGCTCTTATGCGTTCTGGTCGATTGGATCGCAAAATTGAGTTCCCAAATCCCAGTGAAGAAGCAAGAGCTCGTATTTTGCAAGTATGTCTCACAGAAATGCTTTCTTCGATGACTTTGCGCATGTTTTTTCTTGCTTTTATTTGAAATCTTATAATCTTCTCCATTTTCGATCTTGTAGATCCATTCAAGGAAGATGAATGTTCACCCAGATGTCAATTTTGAAGAACTCGCTCGATCCACTGACGATTTCAATGGGGCACAACTAAAAGCTGTTTGTGTTGAAGCAGGAATGCTAGCTCTTCGCCGTGATGCCACAGAGGTACTCTCTCTCTAGCCATAGGCTAATGTGGCTTTGAGCTTCTTGAGAGCAAATCTAATTTGAGTACTTCGATTGCTGTCTTATACAGGTTAACCATGAGGATTTCAATGAAGGTATCATTCAGGTTCAGGCTAAGAAGAAGGCTAGCCTGAATTACTATGCATAGACATTGATAGCTGAAACGAAGCCTCTCTTGGAGTTTGGTTAATATTATGTGTTTTAACAATGCGTTGATGTAATACTTTGTTTTAATATAAACTTTGCCCTAAGTTTGGAAATTTAGAAGAAACATGATATTGTGGCAAACAGGATTTGTCTGCATGCCAAGCTAATTTTCCTGACTCTTATTTGCATTAACAGAAATTACCAACTTTTCATATTCTTACATCTACAGGAGTTTTGAGTTGAATCGGTGAAACAAACATTAAAAAGTGCTGTCATGTATTTAGTCTGGTTGCTGAGAAAATTTAAGGTCCAATGTTGAGCTATCATCAGTTTAATTTTATCAAAACATTCCGATTATTTAAGAAACCCCCTGTAAGAGAATGAAGCTTTTTACATAATTTTTTCATTTGAAACGTTGGTTGAACTTTTTCATATCTCGGAGTAAAAATTAGACTGATATCTTATCAGGTAGATTATAGGGCAATTGAAAATTAAAAATTTCTACAACAGACGAAGAAGGGAGCACCAAGACAACGCTTTTAATGAAAAAGACAGTATCATATATTATCTCTATTCTTTAATTATTCAAGCTGAATTTTAAGTACACATCTCATCATCATCAGAAAGACAGAAAAGCATATTAAAAAATGAAAAATAGTATCAATTTTGAATGCAGAGCTCCTTAGATCACACTATTTTTATAATAAGTTTTACTAACAAGATCCTAAATAGCTTATATAACCTCAACTCTTAGTCCTAAACCTAAAGGTCTTTTATGCAGCCGTTGAAAGACAATAATCACCCATACTCAGTAGACTTGATTTTAACACTTAATTTCCTTCAATCCATATGCAAAGTACAGAAACGTTGGATCAGTAGCACCCTCCTTATAGTACGCTAACACTAGGCCTGCATCGTCGTGCATGCTCTCACCCACAAAGCTGCAGCAAAAACACTCCAGTAATTAACGCACTCGGCATTGTGCTAATAAGAACACATTAAAGATTGAAATCCACCATGTGGATTCATGCATTGAGTGACAAAACACATACAATTGAAGGTCGCTGAGCTTTGAAAGCAGGAACTTGGTAGCTCCCTCAATGTTCTTCTTAAACAACTCCTGCTTCTCTGCTTCCAATTTGGGTGTCAACAATTTGATGTACCGCTTCATGAAGGTAACAAATTGCTTCTTGTCAAAAGCAGGTTGCTCCTGTACCCGATCAATGAAAACAAATCAACACAACAACTATGTAAGAACGAAAATATGCTACAGTAATAAAATCATCAAATGCTGCTGTTCAGTAATTCAAAAACCTGAAGCCTGAAGGTGTCCACGATATCGACAACCTTGACAGCTTGGTCGTCGACACCTTCATCTTCATCTCCGCCTTCTGCAGAGGGGTTAGCTCCAATGTCTACATTAACCGCCCCTTGAACAACCCACTGCCAAAATCCAATCAATGTGCAAAGATTTAGACTAATTAAAAGAGCAACACTAAAAGAATCAGCTAGCAGCCTAATAGTAAGAGCCAAAGCTAGATAAAGCTTTAACATTAAAGTGGCAATTCAATTGTTCGTAATTGAGAGAAAAAAAATATAAAAATACTAACCTTGCCTTCAACTTCCCACAACATTCCATTTTCAATTTCCTTGTGTGGGAATGAGTCTGAGAGAAGCTCATCACCTGAAAATTAAACAAACCAAACAAAATTTAGCTTATAAATGAAAATAATGAACAAACCAACATCAAACTCTAGATTGTCTTTAAATTATTATTCAGTTTTGGTATATCAGAGAGACAGAGACTTTATTTTTCCAAATTCAAAATAAAATTCTGAAAAAGAAACTTAACTTAGCCAAAATTGGTTTAACAAAGACATAAAAAATCAAAACTTGAATTATAAGGAAAACAACATAAATAAATCATAAACAGAAAAAAGAAAATACCCTTTTCATAATTTTGTTCAAAGTAGTTAAATTCAATTCGAAAAAATATATATTTTGCATGAAATCAAACAAATATATGAACAAGTAAACATATATTTGACAGAAAAATCAGTAGAAATCATTCAAAATTTCGAAGAAAAAGAGGGTTACCAGAGAGAAGATCCTGATAAACCAACATGTTTAATATTTAATGAAGGTTTTGTTTATTTGTATCTGTTTAATTTGATTCAGAAAACTGAAATAAGAAAGCAAATTACAAGAGCCTGAGCGTTTTTGGCAAAGCCTGAGGCGCCGAGTATTTATAGTAAAATCCAAAAAGAGTTGCAGGGTCCAAACTCTGTTATGTTCAAACTTACCAAACTAACCTCACGTTCGTAGCGAAATTGCAGTTTTACTCTTCTTAATCTTTATTGAACACAATTTTAACTGACCCTATAATTAAGGGGAAAAAATCAACGTGTTAAAAAAAGAAATGTTTAAGAGAGTATTTTTTCACATTAGATTTTTTATTTCGTATTAAATAGAAAGTGAGAAACTCCAATTTTGTCACGTGATGATTTATCTGGACATGAAAAAGTCAAACTGTTTTGGGAAGTTAATTTTTTTTTTTTTCACTGGTGTCAGAAAATCTATGTCAATAGGAAAGGAATGTTCGGTTACCAAGCACTATACATAGAGAGTCTTACTTACAAGTTACAGGCCAGCTAATTCGGTGGACCCCACTTTCAAAGGTTACTGATAACAGGATGCACTTCTATCTGATTCACGGTGAGATAATCAGAACCGTACAATTACATATCTGTGTTGACAGCGAGACAAAGGAGGGGAAATTATAGACCTCTGTTTTGTGTCACCACCAATAAATTTTTATATACCCTATGCACCACTTATTTTGAAATTTATATAACTCTACTACTTTACTTACTTTACATTTGAAAAATTTTAAAAATAATAAAATTTTATAATTACATAAAAAACATGATCATAGATAATCATGAATTTTATAATTTTTCAAACTTTTAAATTGTAAACTTAGATTTTTAATACATTTAAAGATAAATTAATTATTTTATTTAGATTTTTTATCAAATTTTAATTGTGTTAGTAGTAAATTAGTTGATTGATACAAACATAAAAAATATAAATGATGTATATAATAAGTCATAACTTTTTTATGGTTATATATATATTACAAAACAGTTGCTTGTTTTAAAAATAAATACAACTTTAAAATAATTAATATTAAAAATTAGGAGCATGGTTAAAAACAATAATGACTTTTAATAATGTTTTATTAATAACTTTTAGTTTAAAAAACAATAGAGTTATGAATATGGCTCTATGTTCTTATGAGATACCTAGAAGACGACTTTAATTGCATATTCTTAGTTAGAAAGAACTACCACAAGTAGACTTATTGAGAAAATCACAAGAAAATGTAAATAAAAAAAACACAAAAATTCATGAGATGGGTCAAACTTCTAGAACTAGAATGAAAAATAAATAATATAATTATATTATTTAAATTCTAATTTTAGATAGAGCGAAAAAATAATTTTGTATAACAAAATAGATTAAAAACAATAATAATCGAAATTAGATAATTTGAATCTATTTAATATGATTATTATAAAGATAATATAATTATCTAATAATTAGTAATATATATATATATTAGAAATAAAAAGTAATATAATAATTAATTTCAGGTTGATATGATCACCTTTTATTCTCTTATATTACCACATTAGAAGGACTTGATGTATAAAAATAGAAAAAGAAGAATGAGGTTTCTTTAACTTTTGGCATACCAGATCTCTAGCTGGAGGCCTAAACGATTGGTTATTAACTGAGTCGTAGAGTGTACCCTTAATAATTATGTTGTTGTGCTTAATCGCTATGTTGTTATGCTTAATCGCGTACATACACACACACCACGTATATATATATATATATATGTGTGTGTGTGTGTGTGTATGTATTTTATAATTATATGAAAGCAGAGAAATGTACATATATGCCCAAGTTGGTAAAGAATATCCATTGCACCAAGACAAAATCTTTGACAAGATTGCTCACCAGGCCAAAGGCCTGATGGTGAGGGCTGTTGCCCTTCAAATTGGAGGGCAGCAGTTCGAGCCCCCACAATATAAAATCTTTCTTCAGATTTTGAGTGAATGTCAGTCTGCTTCTTCTCCAAGTGTGAGGAGTAGACATCCCTTGAATATTAGTGAGGACTTACAATCTGGACAGTACTTTATACGAATTAATATAAACTAGTATCAGACATAGTCTGATTTATAAATATCAGTTATAGTCTCATAATATATGAGTTGTAATCTTAAGCAATAATCTAATGTTTAAAAAATAAATTCAAAAAATAAAATAAAATCTTTGACAAGATTAGCTTAAAGGTAATTTTGGGATGAAGCTGCTATGTTACTACAAATTTGACCTTCAGATCCTCAAATCTTTGACGACAAAATTGCTTCTTGTCAGTGACCCACGTGACTGGCACATGCAAAATGAGTTTTTTGGGGTGTGCATTCATTATTGGCTGTAAGCCTGTAACCAAATCATCAATTTGTAAGGAAATGGTGTTGCGTGAGCAATTTTAATGTTGTTTTTTTAGTTCGCGTGTGATTTTAAATCGTAGTATTCCAATTTCACACCTAACAATCATCATGTACGGCGTCTATAGTAATTCTTCTTAAATCATCAAGATCATAACAACAGTCACAAAGTCAAATTTATAGTGAACATTGATCTCATACTCAATCTGGCGCGTGCATTGATTCTAATTGTTAATTGCAAGCTATCAATATTATAAATTTACCCTTGAAGTATAGTTCAAGTATTTAAGAATTATGATTATATAATAATCGTGGATATACTAAACATACAACCCACACAAACTTTAAGAATGGATGCCAGTGAGCATTTTAGAAGCCTTGCAAGTTTAGTAAAGTCTAAACTTGACGCCAACTACACATACTGATACTGTATACCCACATGAAAAACAGAACCAAAAAAATAAATAAATAAATAAAAAGTATTCATTTTCCTTTTTCAAATATCATCCCTCTAGATATGTGGGGGAATCTCATTTATATAATTACCCAAAATTCATGTAATGTCACCATTTCCATTTTAATTGACCAATGACCCTGGAAAAAAATCAGAGAATGAAAAGGAAAAGTGATATTTAGTGTGTACTGAATGGATTGATACTGACCCTTTCCAATCATCTATTCATTTTTCATTAAATAAAGCAAGCTGTTGATCAGATTGCATCATGCCAAAAAAAGATTGCGGACCCTTTTTTTTTTTTAAATTAAAATATTGGGTTAAATTTAATTTGCTGGGAAACTTCCTCATTAATAATTTTTAACTAAAACTATGTAGTGGGATAATAAACATAAAAATAATCATTGATTTTTTATATTTTATATTTTAGTAAATGTGATCAATAATTCCATTTTATTCTTTATTTTTGTGAAACAAAAACGAATAAAAAATTAGATAAATGCACCGAAAAAAAAAAAAGGTTAGGTCAGATCAGGTCCAGAAAATAAAAACAAAGGGCGTTTGGGCAACCGCAAGACAACAACCAATGTCAAACAAAAATCAGACAAAGCAAGACCGCCCAAACTCAATCTGAGCCGTCCATCATTCCTCCTTCGGACAGCGGATAGCGGTTAATAACAGCAATCCAACAGCTGCAAATCTAACGGTACGAAACAAGTTTACGACAAGAGATAAGCGAAGCGGAAACAAAACAAAACAGAACAAAAAAATAAATTAAAAGAAAATAATTTCATTTCATCTCCTCATCTCTTTCTCTCCGCTTAAACCGAAAAAAAAAAAAAGAAACGATAATTCAATTCTGAAGTTTTGTTAACTTATCAAGCGCTGCCGTTTTCGTGTTTAATTATTCTCGCTTGAGTTAGGGTTTTGAGATTTGGGGACTTTTCGTTAATTATGGGATTAGGGAGCAATGATGACGACGATTTGGTGGTTGACGACGGCGATGGCGACGTTGGTGATTGTGACAACGGTGGAAAAAGCTTTGGCACCGTTTCTTGCTCGATTTGCCTCGAATTGGTCACCGACAATGGGGATCGATCGTGGGCCAAGCTTCAATGCGGTCACCAGTTTCATTTAGGTAAGTCAAAATTTGAACTTTTTTTTAAAAATTATTTTGTTGAGTTTTTATTTGTTTTAGAGTTGAATTTATGAGATCTAGGCTTAATTTTCACAAATTTATTTTTTTTCCTCAAATTTATCTTCTGGTGTTACATTTTGTTAGCAAAATAACAACAATAGCAGAAAATGGTTGAATTATTGTGATGAGGATGTTGTTTTAAGGAGGATATTTACGGATCACAGTTGATTTGTTGTCGTTGTTTGATGCAGTGAATGATTTGATAAGACCGAGTTTGTGTGATCATCATTGAGATTAGATTTTATAGATCAGTAATAGTTGATAGTTGAAACCAAGGCATATTCATGCTGGCAAATTTCCGGAATGGTGGTGTTATTTTGTATTTTACCATAAATAAAGTTATGAATTCACGTGGATCAATGAGCTGTAGCTTTTGGAACAGTAACAACTGATTTGAGTGTAGGAATTGGGTTTAATCGATTCAGTGCTTTGTTGATGATGGGTGAGAGATTCGCTACATACTTGTTTTGTTAGGTTGTAAGTTTGTGATGATACTAATTATGCATGATTAGTAGAACTAGGTATTTTGTAACATTATACCCTGTTGATCCATAACCTTACATCTTTTGTTCAGACTATAAAACAGAGGATGCTACTGGTTTGAACTCTTGACTTTTTACATTATGGATGCACTTGACACATTAATACCCTCAGATCATGATGCAGCAATATTAATTTATTCCCAATACACTGACAAGTTTATTTACTTTGTACCATTGCATATATCCTTTCTTAGTTTATAATTTATTTTTTGTCTTCAGATTGCATTGGTTCAGCATTCAATACAAAGGGTGCCATGCAATGCCCTAATTGTCGAAAAATTGAGAAAGGCCAATGGCTTTACGCTAATGGTTGTCGCTCATTTCCGGAATTTAGCATGGATGACTGGACTCATGATGAGGATCTTTATGATCTAAGCTACTCTGAAATGGTCAGACGAAATTTTCATTAGATCACTTTTGCCCGAACATTCCTTTGATTATTTGTATTCATTCCTGTCTCTATTTTCATTTATCTTCATATGCTCAACCTTATTATCGCCACATAGGCCATTCATTTCCTTTTCACGGATGTTTATAACGGCATCTTTTCATAAGATTGTGCTGACGACATGGTCATTTCATTTCTCGTTTACTTTCCAATTTACACCAGATTATCACATTATACTGCTCATTAAAACAAGAAAAAGGGCTATTCAAAATATTGTGCATGAGCTCTTTATTTATTCAAATTGTTGAGGTCTCATAGTGCATTCGACTAAAAAGCTGATTTTCTCTGGATTCAAAGACTTTTCTTCGCGATTTACTATTTGGAAATTTGTTATAACAAGCTTAAGGTCTGTGAAGCACCATTGCTCCTTTAAATAAGTGAACAAAAGTTTCAGTGGCCATGTTTCTGGTTACTGAAGCAATAGCCTTCAACAAAGAAGCCTGAGCGACCAGCACTTTTTTTGTTTTCCAGGCCAATTGGGAGAGTATCTACCATTCTACATGAATGTTGCTGTTGTTCATGAGGTTCTTAACAACTTTTGATTTATGCATCCAAGTCATTAGTATTTGCTTGCATTTTGATTTTACTTTTGTTTACATGCATGACAAGAATGAATCAACTTCATGGTTAGTCGTTTTTGAACATATCATGTGCTTAGGTTTACAAGCACAAGATAATACTTTGATTGATCTTTACACGTTCTTATTTTGTTGTTGTTTCCATTTGCAGTCTTTTGGAGTTCACTGGTGTCCATTCGGTAGCTTAACACGACTTCCTTCATCTTTTGAGTAAGTGTTGTCTTTTGTAGCAAAGTTCACATCTTATTTGTTTTATGCTTTAGGAAGCTCAAGTTTTGTGCTGGCTGCTTTTCCATGTAGAGGTTGCACACCTGCATATTTGTTCATTTCTTTGGAATTCTTTGCATTGGATAATTCCTATTGAAAATGACTGAAATCCATAGAGAAGAGATTTCCTCTTTGAATAAGACAGAAGTAATTAGTAAGAATTGGGAAAACTGAGTCTCCTTTAAATCAGTATGTAAAAATTTGGGGCATGGGTTGTTTTAAGGATTATCTATTTTGAGCTCAGGAGAGTTCTTAGTTGTCTAATTTTGCAGTTCTTTGGCCTTCCAAAAGCTGCAATCACGGACACAAAATAATAAATATCTGTACAAGAATGCTAACGTTTGTCGTTACCCTGCTTGACCTCGGATAAAATTTCCCCTTTAACCACTATTAAATTTTCATTACATTCCCTCTGAGGTGCTGTGCTAAAGATGCTTTGAAAAAGTTTCACGAAGGACTGGATGTGATGCAATAGACTTTTGTTGTTCTTAATAGTCATCTTAATACCTCAGTTTAATGCGTGCAATTGGTGGAGTCTGTGTCAGTTAAAATTTTTGTCAGCAAAGCTTCATAACCTCTGTATTCGGCTTAATATATAGGGAAAAAAAACTTGAAAATTTCTAAAATATTCATTGGGACCTGAAATAACCAAAGTCGATATTTAATTATGAGGATGGTGAATACTGATTTGGTACATGAGCCATGGACTAACTAATCCTTGCTATAAAATTAATTGGTTTGTAAGATGTGAAATGCTGAATGTCCCATGTCTCTTTAAGTTTGGGATCATTATTTTCCTTACCTTGTAAATAAGTTCATGATGATCTTACATGACTAATGATGTATGAACAATTGGTCCTTCCTGTTTCACATTACTTGAAAGCATTAAGTGAGAGCTATAAGTGCAGTAGACCTTGGAATTTAATATTGCCCTAACTATGCCATATAAGTCGCCTTTCTAGATCAAATGCGGATCAATCCTATTTCTACTTAGTGAGAGTTATGTGTGATTCTACTTGTTGCTCGAGATTTCCATTAACAATATAAACATTCATGCTCTGTTTTGTTTAGAATATTTCATAACATCTACAAATTCTGCTACTAACGGAGATGTGATTAGTGTTTTTTTTCCCCCTTAAATTGTTGGGCAACTGTTATTTTTTAGGTTCCACTGGTGTGATGCTTCTCAAGTTTTTATTTTCCACCTAGTTGTTGCAGTATTGTTTACTTGTATTGCTGTTTTGATCCTCTTAATTTTCTTTCCCCTTTTTCTGACATGTTTTCTCATTCTATTATCGTTGCAGAGAAGGGGAATTTTCATCAAATGCATGTAAGATGTCCCTTTTTTTTTTTTTGGGCATAAATAAAGATATCTGTAGAGGATTTTGAGTTGGAAGGCGAAAAGCCTAACGTATTGATTGAAGTAATTTTTGTAATGCAGATCATGATCTACTGGGACAACACGCCATCTTCGCTGAACACACAGCCGTATCATCTGCTACCCATCCATGTCCATATATTGCTTACATTGGACCTATTCATCCCTCATCCTCAAACACCAGTGGAAGTGTTTCAGATAATTCCAATTTTAACAATCCCTGGAATGGTCCATCAGTACACACTGAGATGCCAACCTCATATACTTTCCCTGCCATGGATCTCCATTATCACAGTTGGGAGCAGCATTCCTCTCCCTTCTCTACATCTAGTAATCGAATTGCAAGCGGTGATCAAACTTCAATTCCGCCTGTCACTCAAAGATCAGCAAGGACCAGTTCTGATGTACCAAGATCAGGGTCTTTTATGCATCCATTCCTTGTTGGTCACAGGTATGTATCTTTATGTATTTCTTGTTGGTTCCTGGATTGTTTCTTAACTTTGTCATCTGCTTATTGCTAACCGAGTTACTTAAAAATTTAGTGCATCTACTTCACCACAGTAAAGGGTTAAATTTCCTGTTCCATCCCTTTTCCCTTAGAACACGCAACGTTCCATCCCTTTTCCCTTAGAACACGCAACATTCCATCCCTTTTCCCTTAGAACAGGCAACTAGAACACCTCCCCCTCCTTTTTTCCCCTCTGTTGAATTTCTGTTAATTTTTTGGAGCATTATTGATCATAACATCGTCTCATTTCCACTTTTCAAGTGCTAGAGCTGGAAGTTCAGTTGCTTCGTCCATGATACCTCCATACTTGGGCAGTAATGCTCGGGCACGTGATAGAGTCCAGGCTCTCCAGTCATATTATCAACAGCAGCAACCGGGGAATGCACCAGCCATGCGCCCACCAGTTATCCCTGGTGCCCGAAGATCTGGCAGTCATAGAGGTGTAAGTCAAGTAGGGCCAGTGGCCTCATCGTCGGATCAAAATGGTGGCTTCTATTTCTTCCCACCAGGTACATCTGGTCGCAACTTTCAAGAAGCTGAAAATCCACCATCTAGTCGCTTCCATGCATGGGAAAGAGATCACTTGCCTCCATTCTCACAGAACCAGGTGGATAGAGATTCAAGTTCAAGCTGGGGTACATTCCACCTGCACCAAGTTGCAAGTGGCTCAGATCCAGGCCTACGGCCCAGCAGCTTGCGCCGAAGGCATGGGTCTGAGAGGACATGACGTTCACAAAATCAGTCATGGGCTATTTTCTTGTGCTCTTTTGGTGAAGCAAAAACTACCACCACTGTGACTGTAACCCAAAATTATGTATGCTTGAGAAACGATATATAATGCTTGGAGTCTGTCAATTGTGACAAGACTCAAAATACTGAGGGTGGCCTTCAAAAACGTTCTTTTTACGCAGCCGTGTGTGGCAATGTAATGGACTTTTTCGCTTCCTTTAGCTTCTTTGCCTTTTGAGGATACAACTATAAAATAAGATCGTATGTTGAATGGCATAACCAGATTCTGTACGTGCATTCGGCCTTTTCTTAAGTCGCTGTTCGAAACGGAGGCTAATTCAGATCTGATTTGTTAGACATGCCTATAATTTTTAAATTATTGTGAAAAAAAAAAACCTCAATTTTTAAATCACAATAGTACGTGTTCATCAAATAAGTTAATATTTTTAGTTGTTTTGAGATGTAATTTTTCAATCCGGCCTTTTGGGTTAGCAAGGGTTTGTATATATGACCTAGCCGTCTGATAAACCTCACATCAATTCAAGGGGAAACAATCATATTATTAGTATGAAGAGAAGACCAAAGGGTTTGTATATATATGACCTAGCCGTCTGATTACCCTCACATCAATTCAAGGGGAAATAATCATATTATTAGTACGAAGACAAGACCAATAAATAAGGCAAGGGAGTTTGGTAGCAAAAGTTTGAAACCGTTACCCTAACATCAATTCAAGGGGAAATAATCATACTATTAGTATGAATACTATGAAGAGAAGACCAATAAATAAGGCAAGGGTGTTTGGTAGCAAAAGTTTGAAGCCGTTTCAATGATTGTTAAGGGATTTAGGTCGTCCGCTAGTTTCAATGAATGCATGCTTGGGGTTGCCAACACTCCGCCTTGTTTCGTATTATTAGATTGCTTTAAAACTATTAACTATTAAAATAAAACTATTAACTTTTAAAATAAAAATTATTAACGTCAAAATACTGAAATTATTATAAATTTTTCATCAAAGTTATTTCAAATTTTAACCTATCAACTTAATAAAAACTTTTTAAGCCACATCCACACAGCGACACAAGATTTTATGTTAAAACTTCTGTAATTTCTCCTCCGTCAAGCAATTTGAACAAGGTAAAAATGTGAATAAACCAACACTGACTTAATCCACCATAGGTTGTTTAAATCACACAAGACTTAATCCACCATATAAGTATAAATTACTACCGTCAGAAGTATACAACAACGTATGACAGTACTTAAAAATCCAAATCATAATGAGCTCTCTCTAGTTCTTATTCCAAGTCTCTATCATAAAACTTTTACAGAGCTACATAGAATAACATTATGTTTGAATCTGCAATAGTGAATCCCTGAGGCATACCAGTTTGCATTAATCTGATCTCACCTGTCAATCACAGCCATATCAGTCAGAATCACTTGATGCAGATGGAAAAAATCATTTGACAGGTCATGGATGAAAACTAGGAGAAGAATCATACAGAAGGTGAAAGGGATCGAGATATGCTCCGGCTCCTGCTTTGACTGCGTCCCCTCGGGCTACGAGGCTGCATAATAAAAAATGGTTCATCTTTGTCATATAAAATTCTAAAACAGTATCCCAGCAATAAAGCACATGAATCCACCCTTTATATTTCTCCTTTGGCAAAAAGTAAGCATTGGAGAACAGGGTTAGATGCAACTTACAGATGACAATGGAGATCTGGACCTAGACTGGGATCTGCAAAAATTTCCAGAAACAAATCCATTTCAATAGAACAATCCTTAATGTTTGATCCAAAAACCTCAATGCCAATTCCACCTCATTGAGAGCATATTCAGAAATAAATAAATACCATCAATCTTAGTAGCAACCAATGGAAAAGCATCAAACCAGAATCTAAAAATTAAATAGACAAAATTAAAAAAAAAAAAAAAAATACTTAAGTACTGAGTAACATCCACCCAGTCTTTTATCACCAAGTTAAAAAGAATCATTGGGCAGAAGTTTGAAGGAGGCTGAAGATGTCTTGAATTTTTCAGTGGCAATTGCACCTAAATCATTCCTTCCAGCTCTAAATGCAACCCTTCCTTCTATATTGTTCCATTCTAGCACTCATGGGAACACCATGCATAACATATTAGAAATATAAAACGATTAGGTTTTGTCCACAGGTGCTCATCAACGAAAACAGCATTACCTCAAGAACCAAATGAGTTGCAGGCATTTGAGCACCACATCCCATCAAGTTCCTAATATCCAACTCCCCATGTCCTCGCAAAAGAGCCAGATCTAGCAAACAAACAGACAACCTTCATAAACAAGGTATGATTACTGGTTTACCAATAAGGCCTTTTTTCAATCCTCCCCCTCCAATCTTCAACAATAAAATCTTTTTGAGCAAGTCTATGATGCAGGAAAAAGGGTCCAACAAGGAGAAGGGGGAAAAAAAAGAAATAACATTGAAGAAAATTGTCATGCAAGAGTTGCCCAGCCAAATGACAAAGAAATGCTTATACGACCAGAGCATTTGTATAAATACAGTGACGTTCATAATGGGGCACAAACCATAGAAAGAATAAAAGCATGAAAAACAGATATCATTTCAGAAAAGATGATAATAAAAGTGTAATGTCTGAAAGAAAAAGAACTTCTGTTGATGTCCAAAATAAGAAACACTTTCCAAATAAAACGGTCAGTTGATGAGATGCATTGAAAACAGATAGGTCAAGGAGAAAAGGGCTAAGGCAAAAATGTCCATCAGCACAAGGCTTAAGCTGGACTACATGTTAGCTACATCCTACATGAGCTCCAACATGTTTGACAACTGCTTAGCCAATAATCTTGAACCACATGTTATTCAAATACCAACACCCCTGAGAAAAACTTTGAACTCTTCAGCCAAAACGAATTTATTGAGTCACTACAATTATGTTGAAACATAAAAACGTTAAGTTTTAATCATGAGACAACTACAAAGATAAAAGCAAAAACTTTGCATAATATTCCTACATGATGAATTTCTGTATCTACAGAATAACCTACCATCTCATGCTGAAACCACCCACTGATAAAGTGCTCTTTTTGAAGTAGCTGACATAGTTCCCAAATTCAGCTTAACCACACTAGAATATACAAACCTCAATATACCATTCACTAGCTGAACTTGAGCCAAGTGAGTATCGTGCATTTTGCAGGAAGATCTTTGCTATAGACGCTAGACCTTCGACAGGATCTCCAAAACTTTAACACTCATAGTGCATAAAGTAAGATGTACGGTATAACACAGAAAAAGAAACATGAAGCAATTATGATAATGTAGTTGCTCAGGCAATCATTGTTACCACTTAACCTTGAAAATAATTTATGCTTTTAGGTTTTAGGATGCAGTTAAAAAGGAACTTTCGCCCTCACAGTCCCAGTTGCTAGGAAGCCCATCATGAAATAAGTTTGTTTCACCAAGGTATATAGAAGGCATGCGAAACAAAAGAAAAACAAGGGCTCTCAAAAGAAAAGAAAAGAAAAGAAAAAAAAGCCAAACCAAACCACAAAGAAAAATCATGCCAATATATGCAGAAGGAACATAATTCTGCATAACAGAAGTATATCTTTCTCATGAATAGTCCTGGATTTCTACTAATTCATCCCATCCCCAAAAGTCATTTGATGTAAAAAAACAATACAACCACAAATCAGTTCCAGATGAATTTCAGAAAATTGAGTGGTGCAAGACATGATGAATACATAAAAATATTCTACTGAATAGTGAGGAATTCTGGATATCTGATTTCTGCATTTACAAGTTGAATTAGGTACCTTGAAAAAGACCGAGGAGGTGATCCCGAGGGTGAACGCTGAGAAGCAGACCTAGCAGGCGACAGAGATGGAGATCGACGTGAGTATTTTCCCCTGGGAGAATAGCTGCAGAAACTCTCATCTTAGTCAGTTTGCAACTAGGTTAAAACGGATGTACTAAATTTTTGTTTGTCAAACAATTAAATGATACCTCCTGCTCATAGGACTATAGCTCCAACTGCGACTACGGCTTCGGCTCCTCGAATAATAAGGACTCCGACTTCGGCTCCTCGAATAATAAGTATTCCGACTTGGACTTCTAGAGTAGCTCCGTCTTGAATCATACTCCCTCACCTGAACATTGTGAGCAGGTAAGTGAAGCATTTATAAGAGTATGAACAAAATCCCGTATTCATTAACCTATTCACCATGACATACCCGCACATAGGCCCGGGAGAAAGCATTCCGAAACTCAGAGCGATCAAGTTTCCTTATCTACAAAAGCCAAAGAAGATGAATACTTTCAAAGAACCAATTAAGTAGGTTGTGGATGCGAAATATACCCAGCTGAATTGAAACCAACTAAGATCATCACATAAAAGTATAACTAACTTACAGCATATTTCATATCATCATATGTCGTGTAATCTACAATTCCCGTCATACCTGCAAATACATTGTGATAAGAATCCTAAATTTTTTCAAGTAATAGTTTCTCATGCATTTAAAGTAGATGAAGAATTTCCTAAACCTATGTAAAGAGCTCAATACTCCACCAATAAGGATGCTTCCTGCTTGTCGAATCTCTCCCCAATTAACCTCGCCTCCCCAAAACCAAAGTTTCCGCCAATGTAGTTCTATAATGACTTAACCACCCTAAAAGGTCAATGATCTTGATACTACAAACCAAATTGTACAAAGCCATAATTTTAGTAGATCCAAAAATCCACATATACCAGCCTACTTATTCCAGTTGCTAACCATAGTCTAGCTGCATATTCATCTCAACACTCTCATCCCATTAACAGATTTACCACTGTTCCATCACTGCTAACTAAAAACAAGGCCCCATGATATCGCTTGCCATTACCTTGTCAAGTGTACAAATACCACAATGCAATCAACCTGCCAAACAATAAACCAGTTCCGCTTACCGCCACGATCGCGAAATACTTGAGAAAAACAGACATCCCCAGCACGACGCATGTGATCCTGATCATTAAACAGAAGCAAGCAATAAACATTTAATAAATAAAGGCTTAGACGTTCAGTAACCCATATTTTTTCAAAGGGCAGAAGTAAAACAATTAAAAGATACAAGAAGCTATTACTAGGAAAAGCATCATACTAACCTTCAGGTCTTGCCATGAAGCAGATGAAGGTAATCCAGTAACCAAAACTGGAGGGTGGCAGCAAAACAGTCAATTCTCAGTTAAATGCACTTATACAAAAAACAAGGAGGTCAAGGGCGCCAAGACATACCACGGTAGTCAGAGCGCCTGGAGACTCCACGGCTACCGCTGCTATAACTGCTATAACGATCCACCGATGACGAATGTCTTCGTCCCCCATGTGCAAGTTCAACCTAAAGAAACAAAAAAGATTATATTTGGCAACAAAGGGCAATAATGGAAACAAAACAAAGAAACACCAACAAAACAAAATAGGGTAGACGATCAGCTACTAACTCGCAATCGATACCCATCAAAGTTATAGCCATCTCGACCTCGGATTGCATCCTCAGCATCCCGATAATCCTCAAACTGCATCGTAAATTGGAAAAAAATAAAATAAAATTAGGGGGAAGATGGAGGACAAAACCTAATTACTTAAGTAGCTACATGCGAGTTGTAAATTATCATATCACCTCAACAAAGGCATAACCCGGAGGTCTTGGTGGGATCTTCAAGTCGATATCAACAATGGGCCCATACTGCAATTACAAAGTAATTGTAAGACAAAATTTATATCATGCAATAACGAGCAAAACCAGAATTTAATATAAGTAACACTATTAACAAAAGCTTCTTCCAATGTAAATATTTTATACTATCACCCTGTTTTTCCTAAAAATTATAAGAGAAAATTCATCAATTCATTGATTAAACATGCACCAACAAGCAATAAAATACGAATTACAAAAGCTAGACTCAAAAAGAGAAAAAAAAATCTCACATGAAATATAAACCACAAAAAATTTACAACCAAACAATAACTACAAAATCTGTTTCCCTAAAAAATTATATATAAGTAAATATATTAAAAAATGAAACCTTATAGAACAAGTCTTCCACTTCCGTCATTCTGGTATCTCCCGGGAGGTTTCCGACGTAAAGAGTACGGCTCGATCGGCTGCTCATTTTTGTTTTTTTTCTGAACAACAAAAAATTCAAATACTCAAATTGCAGTTATTAGAAAGGAACTAATTAACAATAAAAATAATTAATTAATTCCTAAATTCCTTTAAAAAAATTGCAGCATCATCGAATAATGATTGTGCATGGTGCTTGTTTTGTGATCATCAGAAGGTGAATAAATTCGGGACCTGATCGAAAATTAGAATTTCAGAAGCGAAATCTCTATTGTAAATTTCCGAATTGCTGAAATTTTGGAGCTCTAGAATTAATTTTAAAAAATAAAAGAGAAGTGAGAGAGAGAGAGAGAATGATAAAGATGAGAGTGTGTAGAAAACGTAAGACGATTCTGGAAGGAGTGGGGAGTCTTTTACAGAGGGTTGGGATTCAATGGTGTCACGTGTCCGGTTATGTTATGAGGCTCATCACTTTGCCCCTATCTTTTTTGCCGCGTCAACACTTATGATTTGGCGCCTGTTTTGTCTGGATTGGATGACGTGTGATTTAGGCATTTCGCCATGAAAAGACAGTACGAACGAGTCGTCGTCTCATTAATTCTTTCTGTGAAGCATACTAAACGACATCTCCTCTTTGGAAACAATTTTTAAATTTCTTTAAACAGTAAGTAATGTTTAATTTAAACAACCATGGTTAAGGGAAAAATAAAATTCATCGTATGTAAGGATAAAGGAGGCCTTTAACGACTTTCGTGGAAGACTTTTGGTAATTTTAATGTTAATTTGGATGTTAAGGATGCGATTATTTGAATCCTTTAAAATATTCGTTAGACTCATTTGATTATAAATTTTTTTATTATTAAAATGTCCAAAATATAAATTATTGTTATGAATATAATATAAAATAAATAAATAAAATTAGTTCATACTCCCACTTTAATTCATCTCTTCTCACATTATTCGAAGATTAAAGGAAATTGTATTATGTTTGGATTTAACTAAAAATTTCTGTCAGTAAAAGTTGGAATCGGTCAATCAATCCTCTTTGAATTTAGACTTCAAATTCTCTATTTATAATATTTTTTTTATATGCGAACAGTAAGAACCATGAGAGTGAAAATATACTATTAAGAGCATGAATTTTGTTGTTTAATGTGATTACAAATATTATTTTATTATATGTTGCACTTGCTCCAAGCTTTTGTATGTTTTTAGGGATTTTATTATATTATGTCTGAAATTGGAAGGAAGATTTGCATATGAATCTATGAAAAGAGTACAGAGAGATGAAGCCTTGGGAGAGCATTTGCATAGAAAAGGAGAAGGTTTGTAAAATCATAAAATAAGAATTTGCATAAAGGATATAATTCAATATATATAATAAGGACATATGTGGTATTACAATAAATCTATAAAGTAAAATATAAAGGTTTAAATTTTTAAGTGAGTCTATTAAATAAACAATTTTAATAAATATTTTGATGAGTTCAAATAACCTTAATCTAACGGTAATTATTTCATAAAATGTCACCTCATTTGAATTGAAATAAAATTTTCTTTTCATTATCAGTATCATTACTTTTATAAAATATTGCCTTGCCCAATTTGTTATAACCCTGGACCTCACAAATCAATAAACTTTGTAAGCCTAATATTTTAGTGAACTAATTGATCAAATAAATAGAAATGATTTTCGAAAGTATTTAACCAAGATTTTGAAAACAAGATTTCTGCAAAAATCTGGAAAAAGCATTAATTCCAATCAAAATAGACATGATAACGTACCATACGTCAACCTTGGAGTTGCTACCAATAACACACGTATAATTTTTGTTTGTTATATTTTTGTGTTACTAGTTATAATTTCAGGGTTGATGTATGATAAATGATAATATAACTTGACAATTCCCATCAAAATAATCAAGATTTCAGAAGTATTATACAATTATTCACGCTTTTGAAGGAACCTCAAACTGTGTAACTAAAAGCTATTCCAAAAAGATGCCATGTATACCGTAATAATTCACATCAGTAATTAGCATGGTAATACACATTATTCTTGAATAAACAATTATTGTTTCTTCTGAGAAGAGCACCTGCCTGCCTTTAACTACTCAGTAGCAAGCTATAATATCATAGGATGCTCAATACACTAATACAACTGCCAAAGAATGTAATAATAGGAAAGCAAAAATAATGCCTCTTGAGACAACATATTGTTAAAACAATTCATTCATCATAGGCCTGGAAAGAATCCGGTTCGAGCATATGGTGCAGGAAGGGTCATTTAATCCTTGTGTGCGTATGGATCGGCCGGGAGGAATTTTGCATATCGCTCAGTCTTGGACCCCGATTTGTGGTCATAGTATTCAACTACAGCAGCACCAGCAAGAGCAGCCAGTGTAAGAGCCTGTGCATGCAACCTGAGATTAAGATTGTAATAGACAAGTGGTCAGCAAGACGAGAGAACAAAAATGATGTCTGGACTAAGTCCGCATAAATTCAGAGCAAAATGTTTAATATTTGAAGACAAGGGTTAAAAAAAATTAAATATAAAACAAAGCATTAGTTGAAATAATTATAGTTATTACTTCACATAATGTTATAACAAGAATTATTTTGAAGGAATTTTTCTCCTTATACTAGCCCACACAAAGAACTCGACTCTGAAAGTATGGCTCCCCCAAAGAACCCTACAAAATTTTAGGGAGCAAGAAATTCAAAGTCGTTCATCAGATATGCAGCTCAAGGAAGCAAACCTCATTCCCTGTACGAGCGAACCACATACTTGACCATTTGATTAACCCTAAGATTAATTCTAATTGGCATTTAACTGTAAGGGTTACTAAAGTATCATGAAAGCAGAACTATGACCTCATGGACAACAACCAAAAAATAAAGAGGGTCGTCTTGTCTGCTTTTGAAGATTGAATCATTACAATTTAATAACCTCATAGCTAATGGCTTCAAACATCCCAAAACAATTTTCTTCGGGGGCCATTGACAACCCCCTTTGTTTTTTGAATAAATTCCTGCTTATATTTCCGGATATACAAAAGCCAAAGTTACAATATTAAAGATAGCAAATAAGATGGCTTGGAAATTCTTCCATCCACACAATAGCTTCTGTGAAATTAAAAGCAAAATGCGCTTGTGCATCTGCTGCTTTATTACAATTCCTAGAAACATCGAGACAAACCTTAAGTTAATAAACGAGAGATAAAAAATCCTTAGGTCTGAAACAAGCATGCCCATAATCAAATATCGTGCTCCAACAACATGACAATTAAGCTTGCTGAAGGTAGCAGCAACAACTTGTAATATACACAACCACTAAAGATAGCCCCAACTTCCCTACATTTCCCCATTGACCATTGCCACCATCACCAACAACAACAAAAACCAGCCACAAGCAACCATTCAATGTCACCAAAAAGGATTGTGCAAGAAACGATTTGTAGAAGCAATGCTTGTACGTTACAATAAAAGAATTACAAAGAAATGGTAACACAAAGCATCCATCGGGGTTTGGAAGGCGCAAATGGGATTGCAAATTCAGAATTTAAATCTGATTATTCCTTTGACCAAAACCTAAAGTGAGTAATTCCATTCCTCAAATTACGCAACAGAGAATCTACAACCCCAGATTAAATTCTCACCATCTCTTTAGTTACCAAAATTAAATAAATAAATAAAAATTGCCAATCTACTTTCGATCAATCAACATGAACAAGATCCCAATTCCCAAATTAAAAAAATAAACAAAAAAAAAAGATAAAGAAAGAAAAATATACCTAGCGTGAATGATCTTGACGCTTGTTTTCATACCGGGTTGAGACCAATTGTAGGCGATGGAACCCCCAATCGCAGAGAGCCACAAACACCCTTTGTCACAAAAATCAACAAAATTAGCATCACGGTAACATTAATAATAAAGATAAATAAATTTAAGATTTTCGTTGAACCAAAAAAAATATAAAATTACCAACGGTTCTAAGCTTGTTCTCAACGACCCACTCCCTAACAGATTCGAGTTTTGACTTGTGCTCCGCCATTTTAGAGAATCGAATTTCAATGAGATTATTTCAGAGAAACTGAGAAAGATAAAACGAAAACTGAATAAGAAACGATGTCCGACGAGGCCGTCTGGTTTATAAAAGAGCCCTCGCATGCGCGAGAAAGTTGAATTGAATTGAATTTTAATTTAATTTTAAAAAAGAAGAGAAAGCCAAATACCAGTAGTAAACCTCAACAAGCGGTGGGCGGAAGTAGAATGCTATTCCGTGTGCCCGGCTAAGCGTGTTTATTAAATTAATAATATTATATATTTTAAATTTTTTATTTTAAATAATATCATTTAAGAATTAAAAAACCTAAAGCCATGGACTCACCGTGTGATTTATAATGCTAAATATTTGATAAAAATAATATTATATGTTTTAAATTTTTTATTTTAAATAATATAATATTATTTTTACCAAATATTTAGTTCTACAAACCACACGGTGAGTCCTGGCTTTAGATTTCTTAATTCTTAACACGTGCGTTATATACATGCCATGCTTGAATGGCTCTGATTGGTAAATTTGCCATTGACTAGTGACTTGGTTTTGAGTTCGATTCCAAACCCAACCCGGTTCATGGTATTGGTTGTTCCCCATGGCCCGTTCCAGTTTAATTTTGTTTTGCTATATCAATGTCTTGGTTCCATCGGTAATCACACCAGGTAGAGTTTTTGCTGTACTCTTTTTATTAGTCTCTTCGTAGATTATTTTATTTTTTTTCGTTTCATTCTTTTCTAATTGTTTGTTCTAGTATTCAAATTTTATTGTTTCTTAATTATGAATACTACGGAGTTGGTGAGTCTCTGTGGCTCATTGTCTTTGAAGGAAATGGAGGCACCTATAATGATATCCTTCTAGTATTGTTAAATTTAGTAAAATCGTTTGAGGTAATGGGTTCATAATTAATGTAACGAGTAACAAGAAATAGAAATAATACATACATATATATATATATATATATATATATATATATATATATATATATATATATATATATATATATATATGCATGAGGCCATATATAAAAAAACTTATCAAATGCGAACATCTACACTTTATAAAATATGAACTACTTTATTTACAGCTCTATAAACTTCTCATCAATGTGTAAAAAGTCTTTTACTCTACTACTGTAATGTACCTTTAATATACATGCATATATATACATATATATAGTTTGATTAAGCTATTAGTGGCTAAGAACGTTTATTGCTCTATAGTTCTTCACTATATCTGTCTATATGTGTGTGTGTGTGTGTATTGCTAGAGCCAAAACTGTATTCTAAGTTAGTTTCTTTAATTATTTGATCAAGCAATTAATGGCTGATAACGTTTATTTCTCCGTAGTTCTTCCACTATATATATATATATATATATATTGCCATACACAAAACTTTATTCCAAGTTTCTTTTGATGAAGCAATCAATGGCTAATATTAAAGTTCATTTCTCTCTTGTTCTTCCTCTCATCTGTTTCTTTCTCCTTGCTCCTTCTCCACTTCCATGCAACGCACAGACTCTTAAAACTTGTGGGCTTAATTTGATATATCAACTCGGCGACTCGGTATCGGACACAGGCAATCTGATACGGGAGCATCCTGAATCTGCATTTGCTAAGCTTCCCTATGGAGAAACTTTCTTCAAGAATGCAACTGGTAGATGCTCAGACGGGCTGCTAATGATCGATTATTTTGGTAAGCACTCAAAACACTTTAATTGCTAGCTTTTCGTTCTTGGTAGATCAATAGACAATTATATATATATCTCGATTATTAGTTTATGTTTAATTTCTTGATGGATTCAGTAATTTGAGATCTAGAGTAAAGAATCAACAACGTGACCAACTGACAATATTAATTGCTCATGCTTATTCAAATTTCAGATTTCCTTTTTCTTTTTCCCTCCTCCTTTTCTCTTTTATTCTTCATTTACTAATGCTGCACAAAAAAGTGACATGATGATGGTGCAACAGCGAGTTCCAATCACATCAGGCCACGTAAAGGAAAAAGAGAATTATATAATTATGAATTATCATCACGCTTCATACACTTTAGACCCTACATGCTATTTGATGATGATTATTATGTGTGTAACTGTGTAAATGTATATTTTTTAATTATTGTAATTTCTGAAATTCAAATATGGTTTTGATAAGATCAAGCGAAGCTGGCATTAAGTGTAACATGTTTCCTTTGGCAGCAATATCAGCTGGCATCTCATTCGTGGATGCCTTCTTGAATTCAAATGCATCGTTGTACAGTGAAGGCGATGGAGTGAATTTTGCTGTTGCTGGCTCTACTGCTTTGCCTTCATACATTTTAGCAGATAAGAAAATTTCGTCACCTGTCACCAACAGTTCTCTGAGCACTCAGCTTGATTGGATGTTCACCTATTTCAATGGAATTTGTTACAATTATGACGGTAAGTCTCCGTATCATTTCTCACTTCTCACGTACACATAAGATGCCCGTACGTTTAAAAATATAAGTTTTAGAACCAGACAATAGAAGTTTATTAATTACAATTAATTATTATGTTGTAGTTAAACTATATGATATGTGTAATTTTAAAATTATATTTTGTAACGTATGAATGTCTAAGGTAGAGAAAATTTTACTTATAAGTAATGCTTTTACTCTCTTAATTTATTGTACATATTTAATAGATTGTACTGAGAAACTTAAAAGTTCTCTCTTCGTTGTCGGAGAGATCGGAGAAAATGACTACAAATATGCATTGTTTCAAGGCAAGACTATTGAAGACGTTAAGACCCTGGTGCCTGAAGTTGTCCAAGCCATAAAAGATGCCGTCACTGTAAGTCTTAAGATCTGTTTGTGATTAAGCTGTTACAGAAAAAAATTATAATTATAAAATAAAAATTAATAGAATGTAGTAAATAATAATTTTAAATATATTATTAAAAATATAATATATTTTTTATTATACAAGTAAAAAATTAATCAATCAAATTATTCTACATGAGATTATTATTAAGTGAGCTTATGACAAGTTTACAAGGCTTGAGTTCTCCTAAGTGTGTTTTTGGTTATCAGAGAGTCATTGACTTTGGTGCTGCTAGAGTCCTCGTTCCCGGGATCTTTCCTGTAGGTTGTTTTCCGATTTACCTGACCGGATTCCACACCAATGATTCTGCTGCTTATGATCAATTTCACTGCCTAAAGGACTTGAACAACTTGTCATTGCATCATAATGAGCTGCTCCAACAAGCCATTCAAGAGCTGAAAAATGTACATCCTAATGTAACTATAATATATGGTGATTATTACAATGCGTTCATGTGGATTCTTGGCCATGTTCGTACCCTTGGTAAGTTTATTAACGCTAAGACAGCATCTCCTCTCAAAAATAAAATTTTTTCCTGATTTGAACTTACCAAATCTTTGTCTAGATTTTTTATTCACACATATTTTTTAATGTAAATAAAAGTTCAGATCATGAGAGAGTCATGATCCGCTGAGATACTTTAAACTCTTCGTAATTGAACAGAATTTGAAGGTAGATCGTTACAAAGAGCTTGTTGCGGCTTTGGAGGTGATTATGACTTCAATCTTACAAAAATGTGTGGAGTTTCTGGCGTTCCGGTTTGTGAAAATCCTAACAAACGCATCAGCTGGGATGGAGTTCATTTGACACAAAAGGCCAATAAGTACATGGCAATATGGCTCATTCGTGATATCTTTCCGAAGCTTCAGTGTTAATGCCTTAGCCGTGATATACTTATATTAGTTTCCTAAATGAATTTATTTATCATTAATTGATTGATTATTTAAGCAGTAGAGATCTTGTTCCGCATGGTGTTCAATTGGAATTGAACCAACTTTTCTGTGTTAAAGTTCACATGCATATCTTCTTTTTATTTGATACTCTTTTTTTGAAAAAAATAATTGGAAACTTGTCTCTATTATTTTTTCGTAGGAGTACTTTGAATCAATTAGAAAGACCCCCCAAACTTATCCTATAGCTGTTGAAAATGAAAAAACTCTCATATTGATCAATAGAACAATATTGTATATAATTATTTAATTTGACATAAAATTATTATTTTTTAAAATTTTGTTTACCCTCTCCTCTTTTCGCTCTCTCATCTCCATTCATTTCTTTAAACCAAAAATATTAATTTACACTTCATTTTCTCGTACTGTTGACAGGGTGAGAACCAAGGAAACAAAAGAAACAATTGGGGAGTGGACCGAGAGGTGACGAAGATAAAGTGAAATGAGGGAATCAGATCTATTTAGAAATTCTCTTTAGTCTCTGCTCTCCTCTCAAAGCCAACAAAAATTTTTCTTTATTTACGAAAAGCAAGAAAAAAAAAAAAAAAACTCGCGCCTAACACGCAACCCCAACGTGCAATTTCTGAAATCTGCACCACCATCCAATCTAAATATCAGTATCCCTTTCTTTCTGATTTCTTGCTACCATTATGTGTCCATCTTTCCCTGCCATCATTACTGAACTTGTTCGTCAAAATGCTCACAATCCATGCATCAGCTACCAATCGATGTGTTCAATGTGGCCCGACCAAATTATTTTACCCAAATATCAAATAATATCTTGTGCTCGTTAACTAGTACTATGCATATTATTAGTGCTGAGAGCAAAATATTTCAAGTCGCATACCGTGGATTAATTAGTTCAATCCCATTTGGAGTGTGGAGTTCCAGTCTGACGTCAGTAATTTAAAGAAAGGTTCCGTTACCATGAAGTTGTTTTATCGTTAAGTACTGTTTAACAATTACATGATCCTAATAAATAAATATTTATTATTTTAATTATGTGATTATTAAAAAATATTCTACCGTAGAATAGCCATTACTTTTACAAAAACAAATATTATACTGTAGAACAAACCTGTCGTAACCAATACTTTTACATAAACAAGATTGTATAACCAATATAATTTCTTTCTAAAATCGTATATATGACAATTTTATTGGAGAAGTACCAAAGAGATTAAAAGTTGTTGTTAGAGAAGTAAACAAAGTAGTGATCAAACTTTTAAAGAGACTGACTCAAACTTGAATTTAAAATTCATTTTTTATTAAAAAAATAATTAGGACAATGTACATGATGATGACAGAGAATGGTAAGCAAATCTTTGGTTAAAAGAAGTAAAAGAAAGAGAATGCTGAATTTGGCGGCAGAAAGCATCCCTCAAAATGACCCAATTTATACGCAAACAATATTACATTTTGCCGCTTATCAAACCCTTTGTCATCTTCTTGATCCAAACCGGTAAGAATAAGATTCACTGGCCATGCTTGTCAAATTTCAAGTCAAAATCCATTAAGCAGCCACATGCAGTCACAAATTGGATCTAATCAAATGCCAAAATGCCAATTCATTCTCTTCAAAGCCTGTGCACGTCACGTGCCATGTTCTGTTCAATTTCATTGGTGGGTAGTTTTCACTCTTGTAATTTGAAAGGAGTTATTATTGTTGGCTTAATTTAATTGAAGTTATCAAATGGGTTTTTTTTTAAAAAAAATAATTTAAAAATAAATTCACCATAAAGACTCAGTGAGTGGGCATTCATGGCTATTTTGTACAGAGAGGGGCAAGACTTGAAAGTTGAAACAAACTTTGATTGCTTTCACTTTAGGTGTAAGTCTTTAAAGAATGTCCACTTCAAGACTCAATCTCTTTAATTGTTTGTCACTTTCCTCTCTCTCTTCCTTTCCTTACAGAAACTTGTATATATAAATGCATGCATGGCGTTGCTTTCTTTGCTCGATCTCCCAAACTCTCAAGAAGATGAAGAAGAAGCTTTAGCAATTAACTAGCATACTCATGGCATGGCCGCATGGGCGGGTAGCTCTTGCTGGAGAAGCAGGGCACGTGCAATTCACATGTACAGATCATATGATATCTTCAAGACTTTGCACGTGCTCCCCTTCTCCAACACGTGTTTCTCGCCCTCAGTTCTCTCATTCTCCATCCAAATTAAGAAGCTTTGCTCTAATTTTGTCCATCTTTTCATACATTCAGGTACATTAATTATTCCTTGAATATCTTCACGATTTACACCCTCTCTAAGCATTGCAATTATTTTATTCTATTAATTTTCCAACTTTCTGTAGTTTTATTTTTTATTTTTTTGGTTTACATTTCTGGGGTTTTTCCTTAAAAGCTTAAATGTATTGCATAAATTGAGAAGCACTAAACAGAAAATATATTAAAAAATTGCCGAACAAATGGGAAATTATCTTGGCATAGCTTACTTATGTGTAATAATGGAAGAAGCTATACATTGATCATTGTAAACTGTAGACTACAGTGAAGGACCACTGAATACTGATACACGTTGTGTTGGAATTAATCGCTGTAGTTTCGTTTTACAGGCTAAAACGTCCAGCTAGCTATACACACACACACACACACATATATATATATATATGTGTGTATTGTAGGCATGCAGTTAATTTTGACGTGAAACTTGAGCAAACTTTATTAGCATTACTGTTGAGTACGGAACTTGTTGAATGTGGGAACAGACTCACAGAGTGCAATTTCCTGCGGGGCCTGGGATGTATAATTTTAAACTTCCTTTTGAGTGCTGGCAATTTTTTTTTTCTCATCCTGTACACGTTCAGGATGAAGTTAAATTGGGACTATAACTTTAGTCCTGGAAAACAGACACAACCCTTATCAGTCATGCCCTGTCCTTGAAATTCACTGTTTTCTGAGTCTGAGGGGCGCCATCGTTTGCAGAGAAATAAATTAGCATCTTCTCCAGATTTTAAACTCTGCCGTCACTTATGGGAAAAAGTTTAAACGTAAATTTATTATTTCAATCTTAAAGATTTTACAAAATGAATTAACTGAGACTCACAGTGTTTTCATCCATATGCGTACGTGCTACATCTAGTCAAAGTAAGAACTTAGATCAAGAAAATCCTGGTCCTACATGCAACTCTCCGTTATTAATGTGGCTATGGAGAGTAATGAATAAGCTGAAGCAGAAAAAACCCACACGTATATGCGTGCATAACACAAGTGTCAGTTGGCTGCAGGAAAGTAGTTTTATAATTAGAATGAAGCTACTAAGCAAAGCCATTAAGTATTGGTTTGGCAGGGTCAATTGGAAGTTGATAAAGTAAGAAACAGGGGTACTTTCACTTTTTACCCTAAGAAAGTGGGGGACTTTGTCTTGCTGTGGTGGATTCGTGTTGATGGGATGGCCCATTAAAGATATGTTGGAAATTGAAACAGGGAAAAGAGAGAGAGAGAGAGAGAGGGTGGGGGGACAAGAAACCAGCAGTGCCCACATACGAAGAACCTTAAAATGCAAGCAATGGTCTAAACACATGCTGCTGTGTTGCTGCTGCATGCACACTTGTGTATGTCTGACAGTCACCATTCAATTATTTAGCTACTGCAGTCCTTCTGCTGTTCTGCAGACAGATAGATCGATCGAAGGAAGGATATTAAGTGTATGTGGTACTCTGTACACGCAATAGCTACTCAGATCTCGAGGTAATTCAATAAGACAGTGAGAGTATGAGACAATGATTATGTCATTTTGCAGGCTGCATGGCCTCAGTACCAATTACCCCCACACAGAAGAAGATTTAACATGAAATTAACGCTAAATTTATATTTGTGATAATTAAATTGTTAGTCTTTCTCTGTTAATAATATTCTTCATTTATCAAAATGAGAATAAACATTAAAATATAAAAAATATAATTTTTTATGTATTAAAAATTATTATTTTTTATTAATATATTACAATTTATTTTTATTTAATAATAATATTTTCTTTTTATTAAAATAAAAATATTTTTACTTGAGAATTATTAATTAAATTGTAATTAAGTTTTTAACGGCTAACATGAGAAAGGGAAATTTACACAAATAACCTTTTTCGTTTTCTATTTTTCATTAATAACCTTTTTATATTTTTTGTATCACAATTAGCCAATCTCCAATTTTTCAGACCAAGATACCCTTCGTCAAAATTTTCGCAACAGTTACACTTCTGAGAAGACGATCAGAAACAGACACCGGAGACACCGAGGTAACTTTTCTGTAATTTTTTTTCTTTTTAAAGAAACTCGGACAGCATGGCAGATCATCAGTAGCGATCTTGGCAGACTGCATGCGGATGGTCGCCATGGCGGCGACCATGGCACCGAAGCAGTGCGATGGCCTGCCATCGCAGCGATTTGGTGGTGCGACGGTCGATGGTGCCGTCGAGCGTCGCATTTCCGTCGCACCAAACCTGGTGCGACGCTACCAGTTTCAGATTCTGGAATTTAGTGCGACAGGATGCCTGTCGCACGGGTTTAGTCATGACTGTACTAATTTCGGATTACGTAATTTGGGCTGACGTGTATCTGTCGCTTATTTTTGTCGTGACGGTGCACTGTCGACCTGTAATATTTTCCGAAATTTTATGAAAGAATTTTTTTAATTTGTAAATTATATAATTTTAATTTAATAATGTTATATTTATAATGAAATATGGCGATTCTACGTATGTACCGGCATGATCGCGAGATACCTTATGCTTGCTCATTTTCTAGGCGTATTACAAGTATGTGTAAGTTAGATACGATCGTAAAAGCTATTGAGGGTAAGTTAACAAAGCAGCAGATTGCAATTATTCAAAAAGGATATATTTGGCCATTTCTTAGAGTGTCGAAACTTTCCATTCGAGTGGTGTGATTATGCATAATTTATTGCTTAAGACAAGTGGCCTGTAATGAGACAGATCGGTTGTGGTTTGAAATTGGTGAGCATTTGATACGCTTATCAATTGGAGAGTGGTGTTTAATTCACGGGACTTTGTTGGGGTGAAGACAGATGTACCAAAATGATAAAAAAGAATCATAGGTCGCTTATCACGTATTTTGATGGTGCATTTCGCAATTTAAATCTCGGCGAGTTCGACGAAAGGTTTAGTAACTTAGACTTGACGCTATGGACGACATTGATGCGATAAAAATTGCACTCTTTTATTTTGCGGACGAGTTCTAAATGGAAGAAAAGTTCATAGTCGGATAAACTTTTCATTGCTTAACGAGGTGGATGACATTGATCACTTTCGAAACCGGTCCATGGGGTCGTTTGTCATGGGAAACGATATACTGACAGTCTTGACAATGCATTGTATGGTAAAATGGAGAAATTTAAGAAGACTCGCTTGGAAAAGCCAAATCATAATATTGAAAAATACAATGTTTACGACTTTACATCCGGAGTTCGAGTGCGTTAAAATCGTACTACATTAAAATTATATTCTTCGATAATTGGTTGTTAATAGTAAATATTTAATACTTTTTAATATTGTAATTTTACTTATTGTAGAGCATGGATGTTCGAAGTTATTGGAGGCTGCCATCACGAGTGGGTCGTGAAAACAAAAAAAGATTCCACGCATTGTACAATGGAAGCCCATCGCTTCCTCCAAAATCAACTTCACCGTTGTGAATTCATTGTTTAATGATAACTCTCGTCTTGTAAGTAATATTACTTTGTGCGGTTGTATATTATTGTTTTCATATCGATAAATAATACTATGATTCTACTAACCTAAAATTTGGGTTGAATTATTGCGGGAAAATGTACTACAAACCATCGAGTAGAACTCTAAAGAGAAAGCACAAAAATATTGGCAAGCTGTAAAGGATTATGTTCCATATATCCCAAGTTGGGTTAGTAATGTGAGTATCTTATAAGTAATGTTACTTTGTAAATGATTATTTATGTATTTATAAGTAATGTTACTTTATGCAAGCATCAACCATCAATCAACGCACCTCCCATTATGGTCGAAACAGAAGAGAATCAAAACATCGCAAGTGCCACTAGCCCAACACTAGAGCCGCAAGGTCTTGTGGATGAGGAGCTTCCAGTGGAAGACCATCATGAGCAAACACACGAATCCAATGCACATATGATGGAAGTGCATCGATCGGAGATAAATACTAAGTCCGGCATATCACCAATCACTCCATGTAACTTCATCATAAACCATTCCCAAGCATCATTATTCTCCGAATCCAAAACTCCAATGGCTAACGGATACAATTGATTGTTTCCATCTAAGCGAGTTGCAACAAACATACTTCCCGATATAGACCCTTTAGATGAGTACCATCTACCGCAATCATCGGTCTAATAAACTGTTTAAAACCCTTGATGGAAGATCCAAGAGCTACAAAGTAGTATAAGAAATTACCATCTGCATCTTGTTCGAGGTGAGTAAGCTGTACCTTCATTTACGGCCTTCAAAACATGAGAATATTTGGGTAGTAAGTTATATGACTCGTAGGATTCCTCTAATAATTTCTAGACCAACTTCTACGGCCGATATGCTTGTCGATATGTTAAATGGACACCATATTCCTGCTGCATGTCTACTCCGATATCATTTGGTGTGTATATCCTTTTTCTTGAATATATTTTTCAGCGATAATATGACCAACAACCTCGCTCTTTACTTGGTGACGGTCAGTCAATAATACTTCATTATGACATGTATGTACATTATCAATTCTCGAACTACCCAATAAACATTTTCCTCGTTCGAAGGTCTCGATTGCTCGAATACGCCATTTACATGATTCGAAGAACGATGGGCCTCAAAGCGTGTAGTTGTGGACTTTGCAATCTTAAAATCAAACTTATTCAGAAGGGCAAATTTCATGCACTCAATATTAACTCATTCTTCTTGAGAACAACTTACCCACACTAATATCATCCCAATTACAACTTCTAATAAAATCTGGAGCAATCAAGTTTGATGGCATAAGCTGGAGCAAGACTTATAAGAGAGTCAACAAGCGTCATCATCGAAGCGGTCCATTGGAGCGATGAGATCGATTGTTCCACTATTAGCGACAATATCATCCTCACGCTCGTTCTCATTGTTAGAAGGAATATCAATAAGATCAACACCCTATCATTAACACGAACATCATCAATAGTGTCATTATTGTGCGTGGATCTGAGAGTAATATTACTGCAACGATGTTGTCCTTGGTAATACCTCTTCTTCAACATCCGGGACGAGATCGATTCTACAAGTGCCTCAACATCTTCAACATCTTGGGTTGGAACTCTAGGAGATGTGGTAACAAATATAGGAATACATCCAATGTTGGCCACATCAGAGGCTAAATGTAATACAACCTTCACCATTTCATCATTACATATGTCCATGGGTAGTGAACATGCATGATAGGTTGTGTTATTAGACTTCAATGTTGTCTTCAACGTGATATTATATTCACTAGGATTTATCTGTAAAATCTCGTATATTCTTGATAAAAACTGAACAAACAAACAATCTTTTCCAACCAAAAATGTTGTATTCTTAGCATTCACATAATCCATCCGACCATCTGCCAATGTCTCCCACCAACCATTATAACAGAGTTCAAGTACAACTAAGTCCATTAATCCTGACATGATTGAAGAAAATAATTTTATTATCTTTGTTAAAAATATAATTACTAAAAATAAAAAATAAAATATATTAAAAGTGAGGCAGATGCACGACTAGTGCGACAGCACTGCTAGAGTGAGACAGTGCCTGTCTCACCAAGTCGAGTGAGGACAGTGCTGCCAGTCTCACCAATCCGAGTGAGATAGGCAGTCTCACCAACCCGAGTGAGACAGGTGCACTGTCTCACCGCCTTAGTGAGATAAGTCTGCCGTCTCACTAGGTTTGAGTGAGACGAGCACTCTGTCTCTGTCATCAATCTGTCAGACAATCCCGAAATATAAACCCTAGCTGCATAACGATGCACATAAATTCATAACACTTATATAAATATTTAATACAATTATATTACCTTACACAGAAGAAGCTCTGATCTTCAGAACGGTGTTTAGTTTGCAAGAACGGTGTTTAGTTTGTAAGAACGGTGAGGAGCAGGTTGGTGCAAAGTCATTCATGAGAATGAAGTTTGAAGTTTTAAATTTATAGTTATGTAATAAAATTTAAATATGAAGGGTAATTAAGGAAATGTAAGTTTTGATTGGCTATTTATGATAAGAAAAATATAAAAAGATTATTAACGAAAAATAAAAAACGAGAAAGGCTATTTTTGTAAATTTTCCCATGAGAAAACATGTAAGAGTTACTAAGTTATATTTCTTTTTTCTTTTTTTTTTCCTTTATAGCTTTCAATAGGCATTTAAATATCGAATTTTGTTAAATTACATTCATATAATTTACATTCCACACAAAAATATACTAAAACTTATAATAAAATTATGGACCTCACGTATTTTTGTGTGAAAAATAAGTCACATGAAGATACAACTTACCCTGATTCTTTAATATCAAGGGCGCATAGTTTCTCTCCAAACAAAACCAATCTAACGGCCATATAAATGATCATACAGGTAACTCATGGTACTTCCCAGTAAATTTGAATTGAGACAATGGAAAGCATATATTATTTTGGAGAGGTACTTTGGCATTATCACAGAGCTCCTAACTCTGTTTTCCAATTTCAGGTTTCTTTCAGCACTTGCTCTCACTGCAATTTCGTATCTCAGGACGGGTTGCGGTGCTGGAATTTTGGGGAGAAACTTGTCTGGGGGTCCCCAGGGGGACCCATAAATTTTTTAATTTAACCTCATAAAATCTATAATTTTACTATTAAAAATAAAAAAATAGAGTAAAAATATTTTGATATAGTGCATAAGACATAAGTGCATCTATAGCGGCTGAGATGTGATGTTCTTTACGGAACCTAGTCTTACGGAATGGTGAATCTGAGCTGGTCCATTTTGTAATTTGCATGAAAACCCAAGGCCATTCGAAGCCCAAATATTTATGACCAAATAACATTTTATGGGAGCCAAATAATGCTATGCTAATTAACTTTGACGGTGCAACTAATTATTTTCCAAAATTGTTTACATTCACTACTTGCGATTATGACACACCCAACTTTCAACTAGGCTCCAAAATAACAAATGGAACTAATCGTTAAAGTGGAAACAAAAAAAAAAAAACAAAAAAGTTTATCTAGTAAGTATGGCTTCAAGGTTGAAAATGTCTAACAAGTTCAACATCAAACGGAACCTCATCTGGTCCCGTCAGCCCAATCAATATATGGGTCCATTATCTTCTTTTTTCCCTTTTTTCTTTTTAAATTTATGTTTAAAAGACGCAGTTATCAATTTTTAACTAAGTAGTTTTTTTTTAATGAGTTAAATGCGAAATTAATTTTTTTAATAAATTAATATTCAATTAATTAATACAAAATAAATTTAAACTACGAAACAAAGCCGAAAACACATATCCCAAGACTATCCCTCATACGATTAGAAAAGGGCGCATTATTTCATTTTACTTTTGAATTATCTTAATACCCAGCAATTTAGATGGTTCCATCTTTAGCAAACACTATCCAAGCCATTATTAAAAAGCCACCACAATGTTGCTTCCTCGGCAACACAAGGCTAAAGCAGGGCAACGACATGCAAATAATACAAAACACCACCATCTTATTCCCACAAGAAGAAACTGGAAACACAACGACGATTTAAGAGGAACGAAACAGCTGACAGAAAACGATGTAGGTAAGCAGAACATCTTAAAATTATATATTCAACAAGAAACCTACATCACACAGTACCGACAGCACAGTCTCTCTACATATAATACAACTTACAACCCTGCCTCAACAGGCCACAATGAAGTTTTAAGACCTCACTACTCGGTTGTCACATCTACACAAAACACACCCCATCCGCATGCCCATATTTACAGATCAACACATAAAAGCCGGAACGTTCTGGCCACCACGGCATCTCTTCGTCTTTTATATATCACACGTCATAAGGAGTAGTAGGGCTCCTGAGTCCAACCTCACTCCTCTTCTCGTAGGCGTCTGATGCAGATCTTCTGCGAAACCGAAAAGAGTCTCTGCCACCTGTGAGCATCATCATCCACATTGATTTTTAATTTCTTTCTCAGTAACAAACTTGGTGTTGGGAACAATAATCAATAAATTATTTCACAACAGTACAAATCCCCCACAAACATCTAACCATATAACCTAAAAAGGATCTTTTCCTCTACATAACTTCTAAATATCTATGCATCAAATTTGTGCAAGACAAGATCATGTTGGGTTGTACCATCGTGTAGCTATTAATTAACATGGAGCTGAATACTTATTTGCATTTCCTAACATAAAAGTCGCCAAGCAGACTCCTAAATGCACATCAACAAAAAATTTTCAATTTGTACATAAGGTATTGATGTTTAGGTTAATATATCAGTTCAAGATGAGAATATCGTAATCATAATAGAAGCCACCCACCAAGCAATATTTGGTGCTTGCCACACATAAAGTACCAACAAGAAGAAACAAGCACTTCACATAATGGACCTTCAATAAGGGCGGCATTATTTATTTTAACCTACCCAAACAGCCAAACATGGCTTAAGAAGTATCGTAAGGGCCATGCACAATTATTGCGTTACCAATAGGGACAGATATGTCATTTTATGAAACCCCAAAAACAAGACAATAAGATAACTGCATCCACCAAACATCTGCAAATTGCAATATTCTTTTAATATTTGACTTATCATATGCTCATCAACTGACCAAACTACCCTCAGCACACCACCACCTTAATTACAAAAATACCCCTAAACTCCCAACTTCACAGGAAAGGTGGTGTAGCCGATTAACAGATTTTGGTCAATTGAAGCTTTTGCAGAGCAAAATCAAAGCTTACCCGCAGAGAAGGGAGATACCGGAGGGGTAGACCCGGCAGGAGATACCGGAGGCGAACCACTTTGATAGCCAGGTGGCTTCACTATCATGATACTGCGTGTAACTTTCATCTCATCCATCGGCGTTTCGTCACCGTCTGATCTGATCACGTTCCCGCCATCAGATTCTATTCACACCCAACAATCAAAACGAAATAAATCAGCGTCAAATATTTTTCCATAACTCTATTTTCGTTACACTTTGTTTATTGCGTGCGGCTGTCATGTTAACTAAACTAGAAAATTAGTTTAAACTAATTCGTGATATAAAAAAAAAAAATCTGAGCCGTATGATGGAAATAAAAGTTATGATTAGTTTCAATTCATGATTTTCGTTCATTTCACTTTAATATAGTACTGTTTGTTCATTAAAAAGGCGGGACCCGCTTATTGCGTACCCTTGCCGAAACTTGACCGGAAACTGAAAGTGGAGTGCTTCCGTAGCTTGCCAAGCCCGGACTCTGGGCGCGGCCCGGCCACGGTGTCGTCCCACAACTGGTCAAGTAAACCCATCGCGCACTTTAGCAAGACCAGCGTAATCCACACTCTCGATCCACACTCTCGCTTAAGCCTCGATAGAGAAGTGCAGAGTGCAGTGGTGAAGGTATTTAATGAGGAGAATGACATTAAACGTCGAACAAGTCTGAATTAAAAACCGAACAGTTTTGATGGGGTGGATGGAGATCTGGGTCGTTGATCAGATCTGCAACTGGGTGATGACGTGGCAAGTAGATCGAAGAGCACGTTACAAAGGATAAGATCGATTTGACATGTGCGGGTCCCATTGACTCGGAGTTCTCATACAAGGACCGACACGTGGCGGATGAAGATATGACAGAGGGCTTATCACGTGACGGGTCCGTTTTTGTCTAGAATGCACCTTACGGTTCACTTTATCTGCTTTGGACTTTACTAATGTCTATGGGTTTTGTTACTAGAAATATTATATATTTTAATTAATATGATATTTAATAATAAATAATTAATTAATATTTTACTATATAAAATAATTATTTTATATATATAATATTATTATTCTTGCAATTACCTAATAGACCGGCTCAGATTCTCCATTTGAGCTTTTAAATGGCCTCCAATTTCTTTGTAATTACATTGAAGGGACTAGATTCTTTAAGATTCTCAGCCGCCACCGATACTTTTGCTGTTTTGCTTTGCATAAATATCAGTATGGAGAAATAACATTTGGGTACGAAAACTTTTATTACTCATCAAGTAAGGACAAAGGTTGTTTAGGTGTATCAAATTTATTACAATCGACACGTATTACAGTCTAAATCTTACCGAGAGTTTGAATACATCAGGTTATAGCAAAATGTATTAAAACACTCTTCAAATAAAATTTGACTATTTATTCAAACAATGACATCAATATTTAGAACTCTAAAGGACATTCTAATTAATTTTTTTTAAATAATAAATTTTCTTTTTTAATTTTATAAAATGACTTTCTTCTTCTTCAATTTATATTTTATTACTTTTTATTAAAGAGATAGTGAAGTACTTTAATTATTATTTATCTTTAAAAAAAATTAATTAAAATAATATTTACTAATTTCGATTTGAAGAATATTTTAAAAGATAATATAATTTTTTATTCTATTATTTATCATATAGATAAAAAATAGATATTTAAATATTAAAATTACTAAAATTTTGGAGATACTCTAAAGTCTATCGAATATAGCTCAAATATCTATATTTATTAAATATGAGATTTCTTACTAATATCTTAAAATAATATGTGATACAATAATACTATATATCTTAATTTTTTTTAAATAATCATTTTAAATGATGTGATATTTATCAATTAGTTAGTAAAATTAAAATAAATTAATTATATTATCTTACTAATTAATTAATTAATATTATATTATTTTAAATAATTATTTAAAATAAAAATTTTAAGATATATAATATTACTTATACGATGCAGAGACCCAACTATCTTTATCCTCTGTATATTTTAAAAGATGTCATTTCCCTTTTCAAACTGCTTGAAACCTTCCAAATTGAAAGTTACCTGTTGTAATGGTCTAAATTCAATCGTAAACATAAAGTCACAGGTTGTGGTGGCCTACGATGGTCTAAATCCAATATTAAGAGGTTGCTTTAAAAATTTCAATTGTGGGGTCAGGGCCTTGATTGTTATATGCACAAACTTTATCTCTGTGTGAAGAAAAGTAAACCCAAAGATATGGTGATTCAACTATATAATATAATTTACATCTCATGAACACGACTAAACTTACACGTATATCTAGTTATCTATAGATAAGGAGAAGTCACTGCATTAGTCCTTGGTATTTTGTTGGAATTTATAGGCATATTATTATGAAGCTTATCAATTCCTCTTTTGTGATTGTTAAGAGCAATACTGGATTTAGAAGAGCATAGATAAAAGGAAATATACAGAACAAACATACTTTTTATATTCTTATTTGAAAAAAAAAGGACTTTTGTGTTCAATCCTTCCTAGCTCTTTTATATTGTTCTTTCCTTATTACTTTCTATTCATTAATTTTATAACAATAACCATTTTATTCATGTTTTTTTTCTTAATTTTTTTTAAATATTTAGTGGGTTAGGAATAGAAACTTGGGATCCAAAACATTTATGGATCAAAGGCCCATTTTAATCCAATAGGTTTCGGATAAAATAATAAGCTATTCGGATCTCGGGTTCCATATTCACTTGACTTTGCCTTCTTCCTCCTAAAATCAACTTTTCAGTCCGCCTGGAGCTCTTTTGGCGAAATGTCAAGCATCTAAATCCAAACAATCAGACTGATTATGAAGAAAAGGGTTTATGGATTCTCCATTTTGGTTCTCTTTTTCAATCTGCTAATCAGCTTTTCTCATGGTTAACCGCGCTTTCTCCTTTAGCTTTCTTTCCGTTTTTAACAATTTTTCGTTTGGTCACTTTATATTGTTCCTACACCGATTTTGAATCAAGCCCTTTTTGGGTTTATATGCAAAATCATTGCTTGGCTCATATACGTATGTGTGTGTATATATATAGTGTTTAATTTGTAGTTCTTTTGGTGTTAGAGAAAATTAAATAAGAAACGAGAATTAATAGATGTTAAATTACTAGTCTTTTTGTGTTTTGGTATTCACTTGAACTGAATAAGTTGGTTGCGTCAAAAGCTCATCTGAGTGAATTTTATTTACCTTTTCTACATCCTCAATGTGCCGAAGGATGAAAGACTAATCGGTTATTCTTGTTAAACTTTCAAAGGCATTAGATAGCTTCTGGTTATGCTAGACCAGGACAATTGTCTGGTGATGCGGTTATTGCTTCTGGTCTTGCATAGTAATAATTTGATGTTGGTTGTTTCCCATTGACATTAAGCCGTAGTAGCTTGTGTATGTGGGAGTGGATATTATTCTCTGGGAAGAAGCCCAAATGTAGATATTTAGATATGCATACATCCACCCAGAATGAAAGTCGTGAAAGTTAATCTTCGCAGCTTTCAGGAGTATAAATTTCTGTTTTATCATGGAACAGTACAATAATTTTTGTAAAACTCATGCACATTCATGCACCATGCTCCAATTGAACTGTGTTGCAGCCTCAGGAAGCCAGCACATAAGTAGGGCCTAGAGTTGTATCGTCTCTGTTTCTGTTTAGTTGGCATTTTTCAGTAATTAGTTAGTCTGGATGCTGTGCTGGTATATATATGGGATTAAATCTGTGATAGCTTCAATCATTAGTTGCTAAAATTTTTTGTTGTAAACTATATGTTTGTATACCCTGCTTTTAAATTCCTTGATTATATGTCTGTGCAGGAACACTTAATGGAGTATGTGTCTCTCAGGGTGGTCGGTTTGCACCATTCTCATCTGAAGGAAAACCTCCAAAAAGGGCAAGTAAGGGACGTAGCGATTTGACACTTTGTAGGGTTTTTCGTAAAAAGACCTGCTGTGATGCTGCCCAGACGCATCCTGCTTTGATATCCATTAGGAAGCTGGCTTTAACAGGGGAGGCCACCCAAGATTGCTTGCATCTATGGGAATTATTGGAATGCTCTATTTGTGATCCAAGAGTTGGTGTTCAACCTGGACCCCCTCTTATATGTGCCTCATTCTGTGAGAGAGTTTACCAGGCTTGCTCTAATGCTTACTTCTCCATGGATGCTAAGACACAGGTATGCATCTGATGTCTTAAGTTGTGGATTGGAATGGTAGAAGTCTTGGGTTTGTAGCACTTTTGGATACTCCTTTGTCATACACATGGGAGTTTTTTCCTGCTAAACTAGCATCTTGGGTTTGGGACAAAATTATTGTAAGACCTTTTTTTTTCTCTTTTTAAAAAAGAACATGTGATTAGTGGGGAAAGTATGCTTCTTTGAAATTGATTGGGGCTTTCATCATCAAGCAAGGTTCAAGAGCTACTGGGTTCGCTATGCGAACTAGTGCATTAACCATATCATTGCAGTTTTTTGTGCCTGTGTGCTGGTATTGTGATTTATCTACACAGTTTTTAGAAAATCAGAACTTTGAATATTCCTTTCAAATGCTTGACAAAATAAATATCCTGATGCAAATTTCACTTGCTAGGTTCTGGCACCATGTGGAGTAAACGACTTTGTTTGTGGTAGAGCTGCAGAATGGGTCTCTAATGGCACAGAACTTTGCCATGCTGCAGGTTTTGCTATTAAACTACCTGATGATAGATATATTGATGTGGAAGAAGCATCTTGCTATGGTGGTAAGGCAAGCCTGGATAAGATTGCTGGTTCGTGGAGTACATCACGATCTGAAAGGCCACAGAAAGATAAGAATATAGGAATATTAGAAGATTTCCAGCAGTGGGTGCAAGAAATGCAATTTAGTGAAAGAGTTTCATGGGCAGTGGGAGGGTTGGTTCTCACAGCAGGGTTATTGTTTGTCAGGTCAGATTACTATCTTGCTGCTGGTTTTATGATAAAAGGTTAGGTGTTTGTTTGTTCTCCTCTTTCATTGAGCATTTTTATTACTGCATATAGCTTTCCAAGGAACTGCCTTTTACTTTATGTTTCTTGATAATTTATAGCTTAATATATGTCTAGTTATTTATAATTAAGCTTTTCACCATATAGCTTTTCCAAGTAAGTACCTTCTTCATTAAAAGCTACCTTCACATGCAGCCATGCTATCCTTTTGCTGAAGAATCTGCAATAAAGCTTGTTTCTGATCTCTTTGATGTCATTTGGTTGCTTTAGCGATTGATTTTTGCTTTATAGGTTTTGGATGATTTTTTTTCATTTTTTTCCCTTTTCAACAATCCAGTAAAAGGAGGAGCCATAGTCAGCGCCAAAAGCTAGCAGCTATTCAACGCACTGCTAGGAAACTGGAAGGAAAGATGAACCAAGCTTCATCTCCTGTTAGTCAGGGAAATAGGAAAGGAGGTCGAAGATGAACGCCTACTTGTATCCAAACATAATTTATCCATGTTGATCAACAACTTTCTGATGAATTTATTGTGATGATGTGCACCAATGATTTTTTTTTTCCTTTTTCAAATCACAAGTAGATAATGTATTAGTCAGGGATTGTATATTCAAGTCGTTATAATGTCCTTCATTCCATTTTTGAGAACCTTGTTGAATGTTGAAGAATCGATTACTCTTTCTGTATGCATTTGCTAAGCCATTCACTGAAAATCAATCATCAAGGAGAGACTCTTTGCCGCCAGTAATGCCTTTGAGAATATTAATAGGCATATTTGGGCAACAAGAGAAACTCGATCAAGCACAAATTGCACAATATAATCTACAAATACTCGGTAGACAAGAATCAAGTCAGGCCATCCTCAAATCATTCTCACACCAATCAGCTGTTACAAGAAGAGATCAAAGGATGTGAAATGCAAAGATTTCTGTTCCTCCATGGAAGATAGCTTGTGAAAAATTTACAGATTTTTTTTTCCATAATAATTTCGATTGCAATTAAATTATCAGTAACCTGTGATCTCAAGGCACACTGCTTTGCGAAACTCATTATCTTGATAGAATCAAAACTTTAGCATCAATTGAGCTTCCTGTATCTCCTATTCGAACTAAAATATATCTCCAGAAACCCCTTATTGCAAGTCAAATCTTTCCAGTTTTAGGGGGCTGCTCAAAAAATGACGAGTAAGGAGGCTTAGATTCTTAACCAATCCATCATATATATCAGAATTCTAGTAATAGATAAGATGTAAACAAATATCTAATTATGACTGTAAGTCCATTTATAATGTATAAAAATTGTTCTTTGGAGCATGTTTCAAATATCAACAATAATATTAATGAGTGATTAAAGAAGAAAATAATGTAGGTATACCTTTTTAAGAGGCAACTTTGAATTAGAAGAACTTGGAAGCGATTTATCAGCAGGCTTCAATATCTCAAACGAACACACTAGGCCTTCATTGACACTCAATAGAGCACCTGCGTTGTCAAACTCCCCTCCATAGTTTGGAGCTGAAAATATTGTAACCAATCTTCGTTTAGCAAAAAATTCGTATCCATCTTCCACGACCTGCAATTTTACCCAAAAAATTTCTTAATTTGGATGGTCAAATGAAGTAATTATCAGGCCCTTTTTGGGAAGTCTGCTGGTAACTGTCTGGGTAGTGTGTTATGTTAAGTGCATCAGAATCAAATCTCCCATGATCTTTTGAAGGCTTAATTACCACCACAAAATGAGGCATGAGATAACTTGTGCAATGCAGAGACTACAAGTAATCTTAGCTGAAGGAACATGGTATAATCAATGAGAAGTTGGGATAATGTGATTAATAGCCAGATCAAATATGTAGAAATATCCTGATAATGCAAATAGATGTTTCCTGTAGTTAACCATTAGTATTGGTGCTAATCCATGACATATAATACACCTACAAGAAAACCCTGACACTTCAAGGAAAAATGCCTAATAAAAGGAAACCTGAAAAACTGAGGATGTCTTCTAATGCATGTGCATTGCAAAAACATGCCATTGTAAATGTGTAATCAGCATGTTCAAAATGAAAGTGTCTTACCTGATGACCACGGCAAATGAGATCAAGGTCATTCTTATCCAAAAAGTCAGCAACTACATCTGCCCCAAAGGTACATGAAACACCTCGGTCGCTATCTGCCCAGCCCTCAACGTTAGCATCAGGATCAGACCATAGCAGATCACAGAGAAGACCATTATCAGGAATATCAGTAGGCCTAGAGATATCCCTTATTTGATTCAAATTTTCCAACTCTGGAGAGAGTCCCCCATGCATACAAAGGATCTTCTCATTAATGAGTGCAGCCACAGGCAAGCAATTAAAGCAGTCAGTAAATATTTTCCAAAGCCTAACATTAAATCTCCTCTTGCACTCATCGTAAAATCCATAAATCCGATTGATCTTAGCATCTTCATGGTTTCCCCTCAAGAGATGAATTTTATCTGGATATCTTACTTTGTAGGCCAGAAGCAAACATATCGTCTCCAAACTCTGCTTGCCACGATCAACATAATCCCCAAGAAAGAGGTAGTTTGCAGTAGGAGGGTACCCGCCATGTTCGAACAGTCTGAGGAGATCTTGATACTGACCGTGTACATCACCTGTAAGAGGCTTCCAATATTAAAAACTCTAGATTCAAGGGGCAAAAAGAAGGATAAATGCAAATGAGCAAACAATTAACAGGTTTTCAGCCTTCAGGTAACATTATCCAAATAAATAAATATAGAGACAACAATAATGCAACAGTTAATATACAACGTCTTGGTAATAAAAGTCCATCCAAACAAGAATGGACGCATAAAGTGCATGCCTACAAAACAATTTTATGCATATTCAGATAAGAATTGTTCCCCAATTCCCTATCAATCATACCGGATTACCCAAAAAACCAAAAAAAATTTATCACAAATTTCCATCAATTAGTGATCTCATCATATTCTCACCCAATACAGGCCCGTTAATACATAATTGCATGATTCAAGATCAAAACAAATGTTAAAATTCCAAAATATTTATTGAGAGAGAGCTCACCACAGATGCGAATGGGAGCTTCAACCTCAACAAGATTAGGTTGAGAGAGGAAAATTTGGCGGGCGTTGACACAAAGCTGGCGGATTTCACTCTCAGAAAGCTGCACTTGCTTGCCTCCTCTGCCCTCCAACAGCCTCCTTATTATATCATCCAATACTACTTTATCCATCATTCCTTCCATTGTCATCATCATCATCATTGTTTTATATATACACAAAAGATTCAATCAAATTCAAAAGGGTTCACAAAATATTAGGCAAAGCTCAAGATTTTTTATCGAGTCAATAAAGATAGGGTCAATAATGAATCACAAGCTCAAATTTTTTTAGAGAAAGGAACAATCTTGAATCGTTGAATTAATAGAAATAGATCAAATGATCAACTTTTCAACAAGATGAGAGAAGGCAAGGGAAGAGAGATATAAATAGACATAAAAGGGTTGTTGTCTTGAAAATAAAGCAAAATGAAACAAAAAGCCACCTTTTTAGATAAGAGGGAGACAGAAATAGAGTAAGCAAAGAGAAAGAAAATAAATGAATTTATATCATATGTTGGAATTTATGAGCTCAATGGATCAGGAAGCCAAATTATTGATATGGGTAATCATGAAAAAATAAAAAATGGATCAAAATGAAAATTGAAAAAGATATTGAAGCTTTGACCTTTGAGAGAAACAAATGAAGGAGATGTGTCATTTTCTTTATGTAACTATCCTGCAATTAAAAAAAGAAGAAATCCAAATGGGTAAAGTTTGAAATCTTCAAGGCAAGGCAGACAAAGCTAATGATGATGGACACATGGAGAGATTTCACTTGGTCACATGAGATGCACAATATAGAGATATTTGTTTATTTATTTATTTATGTATACCATGTATTTAAGATTCTGATTTTTAGCGGACCGCGTTGTTTGAAAGTCGTTACATCTTTTATATTTCACAAAAAAAAAAAATAAAAATAATGATAATAATGTGATTCGGATACCTGTCATTTCTCTGAAGCACCTGCCAATATCATACCATCCATTGTGTATGGTATTATAACAAAATAATTGAAAACTATGATAAAAGTTTGAGATTGTTAACAAAATAATAAGAGGCGTTGTACCATATATACAATATACCGGATGTACTGTAGTGATGCTGTTGTATTTGATATGATGAGTAATTGAAAGCCACGTTGGTTTTGGTAGGTCAAGTATTGCATAAACGAAATGTCAGGAGTCTGAGTCCATGATCTCCATTATTTTAGATACATGGATACCACACACACAGGCTCTGGCTTCCATTATTCAATTCAGCTGGATCGTGTTTAACATGGAAAGGCATCAAAATAATAAAAAAAATTAATTGTTGCGAAAGGGATAAAATTTGTGTCTGGATTCTTGAATGGAATCTGGGGTGTCAATGTTTTGTGTTGACTGAGTTAAAATAATGAAAGATTGGGTGATTTCATAGTCCATTTTCAGGTGCTTGAGAATGTTGAATTGGATAATTTATGCTAAAAGAATTGACTTGATCTAACGTATTCAGGTTGTGGGGTAATACGTCTGGTACCATGGTTATAATCTCAAGGATTCAAAATGAAATACTCTCAGGATATCTTACCTTATATAGTAGAAAAATAATTGTTAAATTATCAAAAAATTAATAAAATCTAACCATATGATATATGTAGATCGTAGAATGCAATACCTTTGAGGTACCGTAGTCACAATCTCAAATTTATACAATTTTTCTATAAAACTTAGACAAGAAAGGAGGAATATGAAAATTATCATCAATATATTTTTAAATTATCTTGATATAAAAAATATTATAATATTTTTAAATTGTATCATTCATTTTCTCAAACTTTAGAATCTGCATCATACATCCATCAATTATTAGCTTCTGATAAAATTGTGTTTGGATTGGTTGAGTTCAAATGAAATTTTGCAGCATTACGTCTATAGACACGTTTAAAACATTCCCGAGTCAAATTTCTAACTTTTTGGATGTAATTTGTGCACCCCAATCGAGAATTCTGTTTTGTTTTCTTATTGTTCTTTTTTTCATTAGTGCAAACACTAAAGTTGCCGTCAAAATAAAAATACGAGTTTTGCTAAAAAAAAGTTACATGAAATTTTAATATGGATGGTAAGTAACCTAATCGTTGTTTTGTATGTTAAATGATAAGCTTTCGGTTAGGTAGCTTAATGACTTGCTTTACACTTCTGCTGCAGCAGAATGGATAGTTTCATTCCCAAAGTATGAAGACTTTGCAAAAATGATTCAAAAAGTTTACCGAAGTATAAAATGCTGACTTTTATAAAGTGATTGAAGTTCATTACAGTTCAATTATAGTGTAAAAGTAATGGTGCTTAGCATAGCTTCTATTAAATTTGTCCATTATCACAGTTCTTGATTTGATCAAGAAATCCAAGTCCTATCCTGGAGATCAAAATCCTCAAGGATGGCAATACCAGAAGCCAGAAACCAAGGAGGATGTTTACGATGTTAACATTTTAGCCTGGAGATTAGCACAATGGTTTTATTTCCTGTGAATATATAAATGCTTGATGCAGAAGTGGCAAGTTCTTGCTATAAAGACTGATATCCAGAAGTTTCAGGGCCTTTTAGTTTCACTCGGTATCATTCCGAATGTTGTTTGCCCGCCAGTTTCATTCGATTGCATACCGCTCATATTGGTGTCACCGATACTCTAAAAATGGAGTTTAATCCTGTGCGAGCTCCCGTTGGAGGAGGTCTGCTGTGGGGTCCACAACCGCACAATGAGAGGTCTCCACGCACTCGGTCACTCGCTAGATCAGATCTTTCCTAAAACTAATCACCATGATAACGTGCACACAGGCAACGCGAAGGAACTGCAATGGCCATCACATGTACAGAAGACTCAAATTTATACACATATGCCTCCCAACAGCTTATTTGGAAGAACCGTGGCCAATAAAAACACCAAGAAATCCAATAGGGTAAGGATCAAATGGTGTAAATGGGCTTTCTTCATCCCCCAGTTGAAAAATGTGAGGAAAGTTGCACTTCAAAAAGATGTCACGTTTCCTTATGTATGCATGCACTTTGTGACAGGATCATAGGAAAGTGAACATGTTAGGCCTTCATTTCAACCAAAACAATGAAATAAAAATAAGAAAAAGAAATAACTTGTCCGTACACAAGGGCAAGAATCGACTTTAAGCTCATCAATAATCTATAGTCTGTTCTACATCATTGCAATTTCCACAAATTGTTCTTACCTTTTTCGGAGGTAAGAAAAATAAAAGGACTTTGCAAAATCAAACCTCAGACACAAGTTGGTATATTATGCCCAATCTAGTTAAGCTCAACCTGGAGTAAAATTTGGCAATAAGAGTTGATTCATGTCTAAAACTTGGAACATGATATGAATATTACAACTATTTGTCAACCAATTATTTAATGAATTTTGATGCACCGACTGGTATTTGATGTGTTAAAAAGCTGTATGACTCCAAGAAAAACAAGTCTAGAATCTGCAGAAGAACCTCAGTATTTTTCAGTTATTTTCCAGAAAGTAGATTCGGAATGAGGCTCCACGAAGGTCAAATGTACAAAGTTATAACAGATAAAAGAAGTTATTCTGTTAAAAAGTTTGAAATTATTTCTAAGAACAACCATACAAAGTTTATCTTTTTGTTACAAATGAAATTCTAGCATGAGTTAAGCCTTTTTCTTGCATTTTTCCCAGAGTATACATCTTAGCTACTCATCAAACATTGTGAAGAGTAAAATAGAATACCATTCAGACAGAAAAGACACAACAATACCCATTACGTGTTCATCCTTAAAAATGTCAACAATCAGAAACAAACACACTCCAAGGCTCCAGTGACAGATTCAGACTAACAGCATGCGAGAAACTTTCAATTGTCATCAAGTCATTATGTTTACTTTAACACCTAAAAGCACAAAGAAATACATGCATACCTTCTAAATTTATCACCAAGTCATTACCCAAATCAAGTCTACTTGAGCTAAACAGTTCAGAGTAGACAAATGGCAAAACTTTGGTATTTAAGCTAATCAAAACTAGGACCTCAGTTCTCCAGTTTCATTACTTCCCCTCCTTCTCTTGCAATCAAATGAAAATTAATGAAAAAATTTTGAGAATGCAATCTTGCATTTAGTTTTACCAATAAGCAACAAATGAACTGAAAACCATTTTAACCAGATTTCTTGTAACGATATAGGCTCTAAATTCACAAATCAAACTACCATAAAACTCTCCCCACATTGTTTAAACTATTTCATCCGTTTCCGACTATAACTGAGGATTGTTACAGTGCCAACATTGAGCCAGGAGAACTATGAAACTAACAACACATCAGAGAAATAATTGCAAAAACAATAACAAATTTATCAGAATATGCAAATCCCATTTCCATTAATGACTATTAAACACAAACCCACAATTCAATATCCCAACCAAACAATTAAACTATTCAAATGCATTACTATGAGGAAGAAACTAACAGATTTGTCCTAATCTTCCTTATATTCTCACCATTGCAATTCAACCCACACCCACACTGAGGACACACTTCAAAATTATCAACAGGAAAGCCAGCACCAGCAATCCCAACAGAGAAATCAACTTCGTCACCACGTCTAGAGACCTCGACAATATCAACCCACATGAAGAAAACCTTCACGCTCACACCCTGTAAGTTCGAAAGCTTGCCTTTTGTGATATGCCCTTTAATGGTTGGCTCGTACTTGAGTTGATATGATCCTTCAAGCGAGAAACTGCAGGAGCCATTAAAGAAAGCAGAGAATTTACCTGTTGATGATTCAAGATCATAGCCAATGACCCCTTTGGGAAGAATCCCAATGGGGAAGTTGAAGGATTTGAGAACTTCATATGCTGTTGGTTCATCGGCCAAAGACGTTGTTAATGTGATTAAAAGAATCAAAAGGCTGAGGATTTGTGGGAAAAAATTGAATCGTTTGGAGAACAATGAATCAAAACCCATTTCTGTTTGTTTCTTTCTTCTGGTTATTGCCTGTTTGATCTCTCTTTTCTTCTATATTTTGTTTTGCAACACCGAATAGTAGTTGGAACTTGGCACGAAACCGGGACTTGCTCTATCTGCTACACTGTTATTAATTATTGGACCAATCTGGGCCTAACAGGGCCCAGATTGGTCTCTCTTTTCTTCTATATTGCCTGTTTGTTTCTTTCTTTTCTTCTATATTTTGTTTCGCAACACCGAATAGTAGTTGGAACTAGGCACGAAACCGGGACTTGCTCTATCTGCTACAGTACTATTAATTATTGGACCAATCTGGGCCTAACAGGGCCCAATCGGCTTTAAATGGGTACATATTGACTGACAAAGATCGAGACAGTCCTCTCCAAATCACGTATACGTGGGAGTATATGGGTATATAACTATGTATCACAAAATCGCAATTTTGTGGCAACAACTAATCTGAAGAGAAATTTTAGAATGAATTAGGGGTATTATGTTAATTATATAATAAATAAAATATATAATAATATGTATATATTTATGTTAAAAACTATCAATCAAATGATGATTATATTAGATTTAAATACATTAAATAAATATATTACATCTATGTATTTTAAAATTTTTCTTATTGATAAGTATACGTATAGTAAGAATTTTAAACAAAATTATCTTCTTAGAATATTAAATACCTAAATTATCATCCAAAATTAGTTTCCTGATCTATCTTTAACTGTTAAAAATCTTGTAATACGTTGGGATTTAACTTCTCATGAAATTTAACCCTAATCCTTTTAAGACTGCAATTAGCAAAAAAAAAAAAAAGGGAAAGTTGACGTGTTCCAATACCATTGGTTATAATACTGTAGCAATAATAAACATGCGAACACTATGCATAAAACCTTCAGAGCCTTTTTCGCTGTCCTTGAAAGCCGATAAAGCCCAGCAAACATTTCATAGAAACAACAAAAACAAACCAGGAGAAAGCGCAAAAACAATGAAGATCAAGATAAAGGCATTAGTCATTATGCTCTTCTTTGCTTTAGGTAAGTTGGGTTCCTCCAATATCTTATTTTGTTTTGCTAAAATTTAGTTTTGTTTATGCTCTGTGTTTTTTTTGGTTGAATTTTGCTTGCTTAATTGTTTTTTTTAAATCATGTAGAATTCTGGTTAGCTTTAGCTGCAGCAGGTGATACAACGAACTCGTTAGCTTTAGCTGGGGTGCATGATACAACGAACCTAGGGATTGGTATTGATATGGGGACTGCATATTCACGTGTGGGTGTATATAGAGACCAACATGTAGAGATTATAGCGAACGATCAAGGGAACAGATTTACCCCATCATGGGTTGCATTCACTGATACCGACCGTTTGATTGGAGAAGCCACTAAAAATCAAGCGGCTCTCAGCCCAGAGCGTACCATCTTTGATGTTAAGCGCCTCGTTGGAAGAAGGTAAGTATCGCTTTCTGTTTTCTCTGTTCTGTTTGTTGATTTTATGATAGTTGGGGTGTGTGTAGAAGCCCGCTTTTGCTGCATCCAAATGTGAATTTATATAATCCAAAGTGATTTTGTGTTTCCCTGTCAGCGCATGTTTATAAGGGTCGTTAAAGCTGTTTTAAGTAGTACTCTAGAAATGGCTTTTACTCAAAAGTGCTGTCTCGAAAAGCACTTTTAACACACTTGTATTCAGCTTTGTGCTTTTGGTTTGGTTATGATTCTGTAGGTTTGATGATCCTAAGGTGTAAAGAGACATAAAGTTCTTGCCTTATGAGGTTGTGAATAAAGATGGCAAGCCTTGTGTTTAAGTGAAAGTGAAAGGAGAGACTAATGTATTTAGCCCTGAGGAGATGAGTGCTATGATACTGCAAAAGATGAAGGAGGCAGCCGAGGCATTCTTGGGGAAGAAAGTTAAAGATGCTGTCCTTACCGTTCCAGGTATATATTCAATTTCTATGCGAATGATTTAACGTTCTTGTTCTGTTTTACGTATATTGTAGTCTAATATATGGGTGTCTTTTAGCATATTTCAATGATGCACAAAGGCAGGCAACGAAGGGTGCAGGCATCAGTTCCGGGCTCAATGTGGCTTGGATAATTAATGAGCCTACAGCTGCGGCTATTGCCTATGGTCTCAACAAGAAAGGGGGAGAGAAGAACATTTTGGTTTATGATCTTGGTGGTGGTACATTTGTTGTTAGTATCTCGACTCTTGATAATGATTTGTTTGAGGTTCTTGCCTCTAGTGGAGATACTCACCTGGGGAGGAGAGGACTTTGATCACAGAGTCATGGATCATTTCCTTAAGTTGATGAAGAAGAATTACAGCAAAGATATTAGGAAGGATAACAAGGCTCTTGGGAATCTTCAAAGGGAATGTGAGAGAGCCAAGAGAGCTTTGAGTAGCCAGCAGCAAGTTAGAGTTGAGATTGAGTCAGTCTTTGATGGTGTTGATTTCTCGGAGCCATTGACAAGAGCGAGATTTGAAGAGTTGAACCTGGATTTATTTAAGAAGATTATGGGGCCAGTGAAGAAGGCATTGGAAGATGCTGGATTGAAGAAAACTGATATTCGTGAGATTGTACTTGTCGGAGGAAGTACTTGAATCCCTAAGATTCAGCAATTGTTCGAGGATTTCTTCAATGGGAAGGAGCCCAACGAAGGTGTCAATCCAGATGAAGCTGTTGCACGGGGTGCAGCAATTCAGGGTGGAATTCTTAACGGTGAATGGGATGAATAAACTGGAGGTAAAGCATCCAGAACACAATTTCTGTATCAGTATGCATTGATTAGAATATCTAAATATATGAATGCATAATGGGGTTGTGCTTTTTGTTTGTTACAGCCCATGTTTTGCTGCTTCCTGCAACTCCCTTTAATCTTGGTATTGAAACTGTGGGTGGTGTTATGACTGACCTAATTCCCTTGAGGACTATTATTATGCACACTAAGAAATCTCTTGTTTTTACCACTGACCAAGACCAGCAAAGCACGGCAACTATCAAGGTATAACAAAGGGTTTATATACATGGCTAAAATGATGCTGCACATTCATTCTACTATTGGACCAACATATTCTTGAAAAACTCAGGTGTGTGGAGGCAAAAGAAGCTTGACAAAGGATTGCCACGAGCTTGGAAGATTCGATCCATCCGGCATTCCACCTGCTCCAAGGCAAATTGCATTTCAATTTTCTACATCTATATGCATATGATATGTTGAAGATTCTGGATTCTTATATATCTTCTAAATAATAAATACTGTTGCAGGAGTGTGCCTCAAACTGAGGTTAAATTGGAGATTGATGCCAATGGTATCCGACATGTGATAGCTGAAGACAAGGCAACAAAGAATAAACAATACATCACCTTAACCAACATGGGGTATCTCAGCCAAGAAGAGATGAGAGGATGGTGAAGGAGGCCGAGGAATTTGCAGAGGAGAGGATTGATTTCCGGGAACAAGTTAGAAACTTACATCTACAACACGAGGAGCACCATCAACGACAAAGACAAGCTCGCGGGCAAGATTGATTCTGATGATAAGGAGAAGATTTAGAGCACATTGAAGGAAGCTCTTGATTGGGTTGGATGATAATTCAGAATGCAGAGAAGGATGATTTTGATGAGAAGTTTTAGGAGGTTGAAGATGAAGAACCAAATGATGAGTTGTAAAAAGGTTGAAGAGCGGAGGATTCAATTTCTTTATTGCCACTTTTTTAGCTTTTGTTTCTTTTGTACACTTATTTTCCCTAGTTGACAACTAACCTGCCAAAGAGACCATCATAGTTAAGCTTTTTTTCTTAAATTATGTTGTTATCATTTCAACTATATAAACCCCCTTGGGATCATCACTGCTCTGTCGGAAAACTATTTAATCATCGGAATAGGATACGGCGAAAAGTTTCGGCTGAACAAATCTGATTTTACCAATTGGCAATAGCTAGGATGTTGGCTATTACGGACTTTGAGACGGTGAAAGGAGGCTAGTTGGACTTGGACATATTTCGGAAATTCTGCATATGGGTCCACTAGACGGGATTGGACAAAGAGAAAGCCAGCACTTGCAATTGGAAAGCTGATACAAAAGCCAATTGATTGAGGATTTCCAACAGCAAATCATCTGGAAGCTCGTTGTTCAACAATTAATTACTGCCATTTAGCTAGTTTAGTTTTAAGTCCCTCATATTGCATAACATACATAATGAATACGGTTGTTCTAATCCTTTATCTATGACGAGATATAATTAAATAACTTATGAATTCGGTTCTTGCTTTTATTTTTGCAATTCTAATCCTTTATCTATCTATCGGGATATAACGGTTTAAATAATTTGTCAAGGTTGTTTAATTATGTGATTTGAAATTGGAATCAAAACTTTATCTTTGATGTTTTATATCCAGATTTAATGCAGGTTATGTGCAAATAATGATTTACCGTTTATATGAATAGTATACAATACATACACTTAAGCAAATTTGAACCATTCTCTTTTCATTTTTTGAATACAAAATTTTAACAACTCTAGTATATAAGTAGATTATATCTAAAGCTTTGCGTTAATATACCGAGACTCCACTTCAAGCGCTAAAGATATAAAAATAATCAATATTTACACGCCAATAATTTAAATACTATGGATATTTACATGCTAATAATATAAAGACAATCAATATCTACATGTCAATAATATAAAAAGAGTCAATATTTACATGCCAATAATATAAATATAGTCAATATTTATATGTTTATCTCCTTAACGGGATTCGTATTTTATTTTATGATTTTTTCATTATTATCAAGTATATTTTTCGGGAGGCTACTTCTATTGCTATGGTTAATTGTGCATGTATTCATTGGACTCGCCTACAACTCTTTAACACTGAAAATCTTTTATCCAGTCTATCTAACATTCTTGATTTAGATGCTCTCGAGTTCCCATATATTTAACGTTGATATTACTTTGGTGGTTTCTATTATTCTTTGTTTTTTCTATTTTTGAGAGATTTTAATTTATTTCTCCCCCTTATTCTCCTTCATTATATGATTTATATTATATGTAGGGGTTCAACTTATTCTATATTATAAGTAAGAGTTGGGCTTAACCCCCCACCTTTATGGTGGTTTTTTTTTTTTTAAGTCAAATAATGTAAACATATTAAGCATTTACTGCCGGTAGTACATGCCCTTGATTACAATTTTTTTTCAAGTAATAATATGTATTAAAAATGTTAAGAATAGCCAATAATACATCGCTGTGTAGGCCCAAATACACAGCCATATCAGAGCCTTTGATTATAGGCTTAATAGTTACAATAAGAAGCAAAATGGTTTCTATTATTGATTACATATTAAAATTTACCAAGGGCAAACTCACTTTATTCCTAGTGTCCAAGAAGGTTAATTACCAAATTTAATTAAAATGGAGAAATTATCATTCAAGGGCACAAAATGAGAAGATATTATTGTAGCTCTTTGGCACCTTGAATTAAACCCCATAATTTGTTCACTCTCTACTTAAATGTGTATTAATTAACCTTCGCTCTTTTCTGGATTGTCAGGCGAAATAAGGCGCTCGTGCTGCCATCCAGCCTCCAAAGCATCATCTGAAATTTTCTTTGAAGATGACTTTGGTTTCCAATAAATCGCATAAAGCACTAATTGAGCCGTGCCGAGAATAAATCCACTCCCATTTGGTATCTACGATTGAGTATTTTATTAGTAATAATTAAATATGAAATAGAATGTATCCTGTCTTTTTTTTATTCAGCTAATTGATTAACATATTGACAATATAAATAATATGCAAACTTACTCCAATGAAAAGGTCTCTCGTAAGCACAGCATAGACAGTCCAAACTGCCCCATTTATGAATAGGATAAATGAGAGAAGAAATGGCATGTACTCCACACTCTTTGTCACCACCACTGTTTTCTGCATTTTTCCAAGGTTAAAGCCACTAATAGTTTTTGAGATATATATATATATATATTTTTTTTCTAAATATAGATATAGCAATTTTCTCACCATGGCTGAAAGGGGTGAACCATAGGCGACCATACTGAAGCACAAAGACAAGAAACCCGAAACCTTGATTTGCACATCCCTGTCGAAAAATATTTGAGTGACCAACACTGCTGTGCCGGGAAACACCACATCACAAACACCGGCAAGTACGGCAGTTCTAGCCTAATAAAATTCATCAAATTTAATCAAACACTTATTTGTATATAACTTCCTCCAGGAGTTTGGCCGAATGGGTTTTAAACAGTTTCTTATTTGGCTGGACACTTGATCGATTGATTATCTGTATCTCGAAAGAGTCAGTGAGCTGAATAATTCAATTTGAGCTTACAATACCAACATTAAAAATTGAACTTACCCTCATTATTGGAGGAGCAAAAATAAGAAATATAATGACGTAAATAATCTCCAATACGGCTCCAAAACCATTAACAGAGGCCACAAGCAGACTGTTAGGCTTCACAATTCCATACCAAACCCAAAAGTATGCATTCAATAATTTGCTTATATAAGGAACGCTCTCAAATTCCTCTGTTGATCTACGCTGCACTATATGCCAAAATGTTTTCCTGAAAAACATATATACATGTATATGAAATTAATCAATTAATTTTTTGTTTGAAGCCTAAAAGCTTAAAAACAAAAAGTGAAATAAGCAATTTATATATATATATATATTTATATTTATAATCACTTACGCAGGAGAAAGATAAACCAGGCCGGTGGTTAAGTTACCTGAAAGCAGGCAAAATGAAGAAAAATAAAAAACATAAAGTACTATAAATTTGAATTTGCTCATCAAGGCTATATATATGGTTAATTTGATGATTACCTAGAAGCCCAAAAATGAAATTCAAGCTTGCCATGATGAGAAATAAGATTGCTCTCAGTCTGCAGCAAAAGAGATATCTCGATAGCAAGGAAAGCGTTTTGGTTTAGTAGAGAGCGTATGGTTAACTTGTAAAAGTTTTAATATGAGTGCAAGATTCCAAAGAGAACGCGAGAGACGGAGATTTGCAGATGCAATTAATATTGGATAAATTTTACGATCCAAATTGAATGAGAGCAGATGCCCACACGAATTAAGAATATGGCCTTCTTGGTCCCCATTGAATTGTAAAAGTTTTATAAAATGACAATTGGAGATCATTTTCATTGCCAAATCCTTTTACTATTTGAAAAGACTTTTAAAAAAAATAACACAAACTAAATATCTCAATAAATCAACCAAATATGATCATCATTGTTCAATAATTGCCCATTCAATCCATTCTTGTATTATTGCACAAGGGATTTGAATAATTAAAAGGGAGAAAAAAAGAAAAAATCTAAAAATTGTAAAAAAAATAAAAAATTAGAAAACATTTGAGAATCAAGCATACACTCTCAAAATTGTAAAAGATTTTATATTGAAATCCAGTTATGCTACACTTGTACTATATCAGTAATACATAATGTGCATAACTGGATTGAACATGAGAGTGTATTGAGGATCTACCTAGCTGTAATTGCCTGATTGGTCTCTGGATTTTGAATGCGCGACCCGTCAAAATGCGCGACTTGACTGATCATACAATTTCTACAGATAGCTATCCGGAAAGTACAGTGTACTCCTTAATCAATTGTATATAATAACAACGAAATTTTTTTTCCTAATTCTATCGATAGTGTGGGAAATATAAATATTATAAATTATATATAAAATTAATAAATATAAAATAAAATCAATAAATTCATATAAATTTATTAATTATTTAAAAAATTAACATGATTTCTACAGAATTTTAGAGAAAAATATTTTATTTATTTAAAAAAATATTTTTTTAATTAAACTAAGAAAAATTATACTAAAAAAGTAGAATAAATTTTATTAAATTTGTTTAACCATAAATTCTATATTTATTCTATATCCTGTTAATTGCAAAATCCCTCGTTAACATCACTTAAAAAGATGGTTTCCTTTAGACTAAGGGAGGAAAGAAAAAGGCAAACTGATATGTTATCTTAATTTTCGATCCTCAAATCAGTCATTTCTAATTGAAGGAGTTAAATCTTGATAGAATTCAAAAAAATCAAAACACAGATATAATAAATAAGAGGAAAAAAAATAAGTAAATTATCCTTTATATAAAAATAAGTAAATTACCTTTTCTATTTCTAGGATTAACCAAAAGCATTCGTTAATAAAAGTGCTAATGCTATTTTTTTTTTCTCTTTTTTATGTAAATTCTTCATGCCTTCTTCATCATCAATCACGTAATTTCATCTTCTTTATCAACATCATCATCATCACAATTATCTTCTTCTTGCTCCTATCAATTTCATTTTTCCTTCTTCATCAACATCAAAATTAAGTTTCATCTTCATCATCGTCATCACAATTACATCATAAATAATAATCATCATTATTGTTGTCATCAACAATCATCATCATCATCATCAATCTTACCATCAACAATCATCATCATCGATTAGTTCTTCGACGATGATAGAGAGGTTGACTATGATAGCGGGGATGAATCCGACCAGTAACAAGTGATGGAGGTGGGTTGTTTTTGATCGTTTTCATTTGGTTCTAGAGAGAAGATGGGTAGCGGTTGCTTGCTTAGGATTTTCAATTTTTGACTTTCGTTTTTTTTTTTTCAATTTATATTTTTTAACTTGCAAAGAGAGTACGTTGGGAATATTTAAAGTATAGTGGGGATAATTTTGTCATTCCAGGGAATAAGTTTCTCATTCCTAACCCTCCCTCCAGAATCAAAACTCCCATAATCAATCTAAAATTTATGTGTGTTTCACGCAACTTATTCTCATTCATAACTTCAATTTAACAAGTAAATAATTTATTCATTATAATTCCCATTCCGAGTTGGTAAACACAACATGTTTTTAGTCTTTAGAAGAGGGAGCATCCGTCTAGCATTCTTCACATGGTCAATGTCAAGTTTTTGTTTATTAAAATAAATTTTTATATTTATTTAAAAAGGTGGAAGAATGGTAAAACTCAAATAAAAATTTTTACTAAGTTTTTTCAAGATTCGAACTTGGGTATTTAGTTAAATAAAATTATTTAAAAACTCCTCTACTAAGCCCTTAAAAATATCATGTTATATAGACTGTGACCTCAACTTCCATTCTTATAAACAAATTAATATATATCTACACACACATAAAGTGTTTATTGCTTTTAAAAATATAATTTTTTTAATTTTTACTGTTTGAACCAAATAATCGATTAGTTCTTATATTTTCAATAAGAGTATTTTAACATTTAAATCTTAATTTGAGTCTCAATTAATGTGGTATTCATTCATTGGATAATAATTAAGTAATTTTATAAATTATAAAATTTATTATCTAATAAATAAATAATATATAGTATTAAAACTTAAGTTAAAACTTAAATATTAGATATATAACATTATTGTTTCATGAATACTACAAGGTATTATTCCCTCGATCAGCTGAAATTCAATGGCAGGTAGTAATGGACGGACTATCTAAATTTATCGGGCTCCATTGATGTTTTTAAATGGATTCTAGGCCCTTTTACAGGCTTTTAGTGATTGTGGGCCTTTGTTTATCAAAAGCTATTTGTCAGTCCATTTATTCCTGTGCTATCCATTATTTTTAGTTTAATAAATACAAAATCCCGCTCTAACCGAAGTTTAATGAAAAATAATAATTTTCATTTTCTTTGCGCTCCCATTTGTTCTCTTTCTTCTTTCTTTATTTATTCATTATCATCCTCAAGAGCCATCAACAATGGTGATGAAAGTGAAACCATTAACTATGTTGGCTCTTTTATTGCCATTCATAGTCTCACTTTTTTTGCTTGCCAAAGGGGCTCGTTGTTTTGAAGAGAAGAAGATGCTAATCTGCATAAGCTTCAGTGGCAGCAGAAGAGTGGTAGCTCATCAAGTTGTGTCTCTCATCAGAAATCAAGTGAGTTCTCAAGTTTTTTAGGAAGGGGGAAAAAAAAAAAGGCAAAAGGAAATGGTCATAGCTAAATTTATTTCAAATGCTGGCCATGCTTTGATTTGATAGCTTTTAATTTTAATTATTCTCCACTTTGAAAATTGCTTTCTTGCTTTATATATGGAAACAACTATTATTAGCCTCTTTTCCTTCCACTCTTCTTTAGGGAGGAATTTGAAGTTAAAGGTAACTATAAATTGATAAACATTATGTGATTATGTCGGCTTTGAGTTTTGTTTACTGTTAAGTAGAATATATTATACATTTGAATAATAATAATAAAAAAATTGATTATTTTTTATGGAAACTAATAGGCCATAATTTGACTCACAATATTGAATTTTGATCATATTGATATAATAATCTATATTTTTTCTATATGCTCTAAAATGTCTCATTTATAGTTTAATTATATTGAAAAACTTTCAAGTTCTTTGTACGGAAATTTATAATTTTTATTTTGCTTTCCCTTGCTTTATATTGAGTCATGCGTGCATATCAAATCAATAACACACACATATATATCAATATAGAAATTGTTTCAATTATTTCAAGTCATGTGCTTAATTACTTTGGAGGCCGTGTTTCTTTTTTTAATGTGTAATAGATTCTTAATTGTAGGGAATATTATTATGTTATATTACTACCTACCTGTGTCTGGCATATCACTTTACCACTTAATTTTCTAATAATTATTTTTTTCTCACCTAATACTTCAATTTTATCTCTTACCACCAAATTGTTAACTTCATTAAGAAATCATTGATGTCATTGGGATATTTCAAAAATTTCAGTATATTAAGTTAAAAAATTATAATATTTACAATTTGATCAACTGATTATTTTAGATCTAAAATAAGCAAATGATAAGATCATTAACTCTTTGTATATAATTAATTTTTATTTTTTTTAATTTAAAGGACTAAATTGGACTTACAAGTAAAATAGATTTTTATTATAAATTCTATTAGTTTTAACGATTTGGTGGTGAAATAAAAAAAATTTAAATGACTGGTGGAAAAAAAATAATTATAAAAAAAATTAGGTGATAAAATGATAATATTCCAATTGTGGGGTTTAACTTGTGATAAGAATAAGTAGCTTGGATTAAAATAGAATATAGAGTTTAATAAATTTCCTCTGGATTTCCACGAATTGAAAGGGAGCCACTATGATAGAATTGATGCACAAAAATAACTGCTCTCGGAAAATTGTTGATTGGAACAAAGAGCAATAAAACCGCTTAATTTTGGACAATTTACATGTCCAATATCTTCAATCCGGAATCAAAAACGTGATTTCTAGCAACATCAATGATGTTTCCAACGCAGAAATCCCATTAACTTCTGGCATTAGACTTCAAACTCTAAACTACATTGCTACAATTGAATTAGGCAGCCGAAAAATGACAGTGATTGTTGACACCGGAAGTTGTTGTGCGTGGAATACGGAATCAAGCACACCAAATAATTATAAAATTAAATGACATAAGAATTTAATGTGGTTCGGCAATTATGTCTATGTCTACGGAGCAAAAGAAAATAATTGTATTATTAATAATTATTTATAGTACAATATTTGAGTAAAGAAACTCACTTTCTGTAACTCAAATACACCTAGTACTCTCATACACACTTGAAACAAAAATAACTCTCAATTGCCCACACTCTCCAATTGCTCACTCTCACAATAATTCTCTAATGAATTATTTCTCTCTGAACTTGAAACTTTCTCAAATTCTTTCAAATTTTGGGATGCATTAGAAATAAATAAGCTGTTGCTATTTATAAGAAAAACTTCACCAACTATGCAATAAAAATCTTCAATAATTGGTAAAAATTCAACATTTTAGTACCACTTTCTTTATTTCGGTGCCTAACTCTACTTACCAAATTGAAAATCTTGCATGCTAATTGTGGTAAACATGTCAGCCACATGTTTGTTGAAAATTGGCATTTTTAGTGCTGACTTTTCTACAGAAGTGACCTGACATGGATCCAATGTCAGCCTTGCAAATTCTGTTACAAACAACAGGATCATGTATTCAATCCTTCAATATCCCCATCATACAAAACTTTTTATGCAACTCATCAACTTACCAGGCCCTAGAATTTGCCAATTGAAATTCCGGAGTCTGTAGCAGCAGCAACCCAACAGACTGTAACTATTTTGTTAGCTATGGTGATGGATCCTACACTCGCGACGAGCTTGACCGCGAGCATCTTCGCCTGGGAACAGCTTCTGTGAATGATTTTCTTTTCGGATGTGGTAGGAACAGTCAGGGTATTTTCGGAGGAGTTTCACGACTTATGGGTCTTGGAAGAAGTGACTTGTCATTGGTTTCTCAAAATTGGAAAGTTTTTGGTCGACGTTTATCATATTGTTTGCCTTTAACACTAGATGCTGGAGCATCAGGATCTTTAGTTCTTGGTGGGAATTCTTTAATTTTTAAAAATTCAATTCCTATTACATACACTAAAATGATTCCAAATCCCCAGCTGCCCACTTTCTATATTCTGAATCTCACTGGAATCAGCATTGGTGGGAAGCAATTACAACCCTCAGGATTTGCTAAAGGAGGGATTTTAATTGATTTCGGGACAGTAATAACCCGGTTTCTGCCATCGATTTACAGTGCATTGAAGGCAGAGTTTTGGAAGCAATTTTTACGATTTCCTTCAGCTCCAGGTTTTTCAATCCTGGATACTTGCTTTAACCTTAGTGCTTATCGTGAAGTGAACATTCCTTTGGTAAAAATAGACTTTGAGGCATGCTCATCTGAATTGGCTTCACTGAAATCTTCTTCAACTGAATCGGCATGGCCATCATGAGATTCTATAAGATTGTTGTGTGAATAGGTGTAATCGGCATGAATACCCAAACCTTGTGTGTTGAGAAATTTTGATGTAGCTTCTGTCATAGGCTATGGGTTTTGATCCTCCTCTTCTTCATGAGCAGCATGCAGAAAATTACTTGGATTAGATCTATTCTCCTTGGAATCACCTAATTCATCTACTTCCTTTGCTTGTTCAACATGCATATTTAATCTCGTCTTCATAGAACTTGATATTGTAGAAACCATGATGAACAACTGAAAAAGAACTGAAATAAAGAAGCTTTGGAGATATAGGCTGCTGTTTGGGTGAGAAATACTGAAAAAAAATGATCTAAACAAGAGCCTTTATATAGAGATATAACCCTAGAACTTGTAGGGGTTGGAAAGTATATTTTGAGTATGAATAAATAATTATGCTTTTCATAAGTAGCAAAATTATGATCCTTATATAACAATAATAGCTAAAGTATACCCAAATTAAAATCATAAATATATCAAAAGGTTGCGTGTTGCCCATCGCTCATCTAGAAGAGAGGTGGCATCGTACATGTAAAAGAAAGAGAAAAAAGAAGCCGAAAATTTTGAAAAAATAAAATATATATGATGAACAATAACTACTTAGTGGCTATAAATAGATAGGTTCACCCCATCATTTTATTCATCCTAAAATCTTCTTCTTCTCTTCTCTAGTCATTTGTGAGAGAAACCTGAGTTTAAGAGTTTAATTTTCTTGTGTAATTAGTGAGTGAAATATTGAGTATATAGGGGTCCTCATATCATTAATGAAATATTATCCTTATTTCTTTGCTCATGGACGTATGTTAAAAGTCAAACTACATAAATTTTTGGTTTCTTTCTGTGCCTGTTCTTTATTTTTACTTCAAATTCATTTTAACTGTGGCCTTACTTGACTCATCAATTTTCTAATAGTGGTATCAGAGTCTAGTTGTATTTTTTGGATTTAAGAATACTGTTCACGTATATAGTACTATTCACGTATGCAACTCTATTTTTGTATACAGTAACTGTTTACTTATATGATTACTATTCATGAAAAACGAAGAGAGTCGATAATAGTAAAGGCAGTTCTGGTGAATATAATGGTGGCAAAATACGAGATTGAGAAATTCAACAGAAATAATTTCTTATTGTGGAAAATGAAAATTGAGGCTATTTTGAGGAAAAAAATTACTGTCAATAATTGAAGAAATGCCTACGGAGATAATTGATAATTCTAAGTGGAGTGAGATAGGTAATAATGCCATTGTTGATTTACACTTAACACTTGCATATGAAGTGTTATCCAGTATGGAAGAGAAAAACAAGGAAAGAAATATATGATACGCTCATATAACTATACGAGGCCAAATCACTGCATAACAAGATCTTTTTGAAAAAAGGCTCTATACTCTTTAAATAGAAAAATTTACATTGGTGACCGACTATATCAACACTTTAAAGACTCTATTTTTTTAATTCACAATATAGGAGAAAATAAACTTGTTGAGCTTCTACTTTAAATTCTATCAGATTTGTATGATCAACTTATCATCAATATAATGAACAACAACCTGATAGATAGTCTAGTTTTCAATGATGTTGCAGCCTCTGTATTAAATGAAGAGAGCATATGGAAATAGAAGAAAGATAAACAGACAAGTTTGCAATAGAGAAGTAAGAAGAATATCAAGTGCTACAATTGTGGCAAGAAATGGCACGTTAAGAAAGAATGTTGGAATAATCAGAAGAGTAGAGATGGTAAAGTGCTTGAGTAATCAAATAATTAGGATTGTGTGGCGAGTAACTCTGACAATGGTGAAATTCTCTACAGTAAGGTAGTAATGGTTGTAGAAGGTAGAAAACGGCATCTGACGTCTACCTTACCGACTCAGGAGCAACATGGCACATGATCTCTCAAAGAGAATTATTTTACACATATGAATCTATCTAAGGAGGATCTGTATACATGAGTGATGACCATACCTTAGAGATCGCTGATAATGGTATTGTCAAAATAAAATATTTGATGGTATAGTTCGTACAATTTAGGAAGGACAATATGTAAAAGACCTGAAGAAGAATCTATTGTCTTTAGAACAAATAGATAGTCTTGGGTACAAAATCCATGTTGAGAATATAATCATAAAGATTTTCAGAGGCCTGCTTGTATTGATAAATGTAAAAAAGATCAATGCTAATATATTAATGCTTTAAGGGAAAACACTACAGAAAGCTGGTGCGTGTGTTGCATCAAAATAGAGAAGAATCGATGATGATGTAATATCTCAAACTTAGCCACATTTTAGAATAAAGTTTGAAGATTCTCTCTGAACGAAGATCGCTTATGGGGCTCAAATAGGTAAACTTATAATTTTACGAGCATTGTATTAAAAGTAAGCAGTATAGATTGAAGTTTAGCAAACTTGGTTCATTATGATATCTATGAATTATTGAATTTATACTAAGGAGGAGCAAAATACTTTGTGATTTTCATTGATGATTATTCTAGGAGATGTTTGGTGTATCCAATTAAGAAAAAGTCAAATGTATTTTCAGTGTTTAATGAATATAAAGTGTGAGTAGAACTTGAATCCCGAAAAAAGATAAAGTGCTTGAGAACAGATAATTATGGAGAATATTCAGACAACGAGTTTTTTGTATTCTATAAGCAATAAGGTATTCAGAGACAGTTCACGGTGGCGTATATTTCTCAGTAAAATAGAGTGGCAGAGCGGATGAACAAAATTTTTACAGAAAGAAAAAGAGTTATGTTGAGGACTGCTAGTCTACCAAACTTATTTTATTCAGAAGCAACCAAAACTGCCTATTATATAGTAAATCAGTCGCCATCCACAGCATTGGATTGAAGACATCGATGAAGATATGGACTGAAAAACCAGCTAATTATTCTCACCTACATGCATTTGGATGTCCTGTACAATGCCCAAGAAAGAATAAAGTTGGATCTGAAATTCAAGAAGTGTATCTTTTTAGGGTATGCAAATAGAGTAAAGATGTATTATCTGCAAGATTCGATTGCCTACAAGATTTTTATAAGTAGAGATGTTATTTTTGTAGAAGATCAATTGAAAAGAAAAGATGAGGATAATAGCACTATGAAGGAAAATTCAAAGATTATGCCGGTATATGTGGAAAATAATCCAAAATATTCAGATTATTCTGAGCAGCACTAGAGCACGAAGAACAAGAATCAATCAAGACTGAGACTTCAGAAGTTCATCGGTCAACTCGTGAAAGGTTATTGCCAGTTTGGCATTCGGATTATATAACGGAGATTAATATTGCATATTGTCTTCTAATAGAGGATGAATAGCCATCAACTTTCCATAAACCTTTAAAAGGCTCAGATGTTACTTTGTGAATGACAACAATTCAGGAAAAAATTGGAGCTCTACATAAGAATAAGACTTGGGAACTTGTACCACTACCACATAGAAGAAAATTTATTGAAAACAAGTGGATCTACAAGATCAAACATGACAACAATGACCAAGTGGAGTGATATCGTGCAAGATTGGTAGTAAAGGGATATGCTCAGAAAGAAAATATTAACTTCAATGAGGTATTTTCTCCGATGATTTAACTTACGACAGTCAGAGTAGTTTGGTAATGTGTACTATATTTGACCTATATCTAGAGCAGTTAAATGTGAAAACTACATTTCTTTATAGAGAATTTGAAGAAGAAATTTATACGCTCCAATTAGAAGGTTTTGCTGAAACAGACAAGGATAATTTAGTTTGCAGATTGAACAAATCTCTATACGGTCTTAAACAGGCACCGATGTGTTGGTATAAAAGATTTGTTTATTTCATAATGACCCTTTGATACAACAGGCTTAATTCAGACTATTGTATATATTACAAGAAGTTTGAGGATAATGGTTTTATTATTTTACTATTGTATGTGGATGACATGTTGATAGCAGATCCCAGCAAGAATTTAGTCCAAGAATTGAAGGCACAATTGGCTAGAAAGTTTGAAATAAAGAACTTGCGACTGGCAAACAGAATTCTAAGTTTGCAAATTCACCAAAACAAAAATAACGGGAAGATTTAACTTTTCCAGAAGAATTACTTGAAAAAAAATCTTACTGTGCTTTAATATGCAAGATTGTAAGTCAATTTCTACCATACTTCCTGTTAATTTTTAATTATCCTCAAGTATATATCCTACTAATAAAGTAAGGAATGAGATATCTCGAGCATCGTATGTGTCAGCAATGAGAAGTTTAATGCTCGCTATAATTTATATGGCGAATCTTGGTGGAGAGCATTAGAAAACTATGAAGAGGATTTTGAGATGCATCAGAGGAACCTCAGATGTTACATTATGTTATAGAGGATTAGACTTTACTATCAGGGGCTATGTGGATACAAATTTTGTAAGAGATCTTGATAAAAGGGAATCCACTACTAGATACGTGTTTACATTTGCAGAAATAGTTGTAATCTGGGTTTTAAAACTATAGACCGTTGTGGTTTTATTTACAACAGAAGTAGAATTCATGGCTATTAAACAAGCTTGCAAAGATGCTATTTAGATACAAAGTTTAATAAAAGAGCTCGGGCACAAACAAGAGAAAATTTATGTATTTTGTGATAGTCAGAGTGTCTTGCTGTAACATATGCATTTTTTTGATTATATATGTTATTATTTAAAATAAAAGGGGTATATTGGTATTTTGTGTGTATAAGGAGATGAAAATGGTGGGGGGAACATAAGAGAAGCATTAGGAGAGAGAGAGAGAGATGACTTGATTGACCCGACCTAACCCGGGAATTCAAATTTTTGGCCCGGTCGTAACTTTCTTTTCCAGCCACCTCATCGGTCAAGCTAGGTATCAAATGGAAGCTTGTTAACCGACTGTCAACTTTCACACGTCCGTGCTGCCGGAAACTGCTCGGAACACCGCCGACGAAGCTCAAAATTCCACGAGTTTGTCATGTGTGAGTGTCGCCGATTCCGTTCGTCTTTGGCCGCGCCACTGTTGGAAAAGGTTCCCTACCTCACCATCTTTCTTTCTTGACCAGCCACCGCCACCGAGGAGGCCGATCGACCACCCAAGAGCCGCGATTGAGAAGGCTCGATTCAGGGCCATAGCTGCTCATTGGAGCTCACCACTACCACCTTTGGACTCAAGGCAGCCAGCAGAAGCTCGTCCGACCATCTTAACCGCCGTTGGTTGCCGTTGACTTCTGTTGACCTGTGAAGGGCATTTTGGTAATTTCATACTTCAGCTCAATTTTGTAATTTTTGAATGTTTGGGGTGCTTAAGTAATTTTGAAAATTTAATAGTTTGTTCATTTATGAATTTAAAGGTTGTCGAAAAGTATAATTTTAGATTTGATTAGTAAATTATGAATACGGGGTTAATACGGTAAGCTGAGAGACTTGAGAGTTGAGATGTCTGGACGAATGTTTACTTTGACCTTTATTTTTGTGACATTAGTTCAAATTATAAATATGGGAAGTACTTATATCGTTTCTTTAATATAGGTGGATCTGCGAGCGAAAATCTACCTACGGACTTGAGCGATAACCGAGTCTGATCTTTATCACTGTGAATGGAATATATTAAACCTATTTGTGTACTTTTTGTTTTTATATCGTTAAGCTTGCTCGTGAAATAAATATTTTAATTGTTTTCATTTATTGGTTCTTCGAAATGAATGTTTTATACGTATGAATGCTTTGTTAAGATATATATTTATTTATATTACGTATCGACTTTGAATTTGTAAAAGAAATGATTGACTTCAAGCATGTTTTAAAGTGTATATATGTTGATTTCGAGCATGATTTAAATTGTATATATCTTAACTTCGAGCATGATTTAAAGTTTATATATATGTATATAAGTTATGAAAAATCATGAAGGGCTTGTTCACGAATGCTCTGTTATGTTAGAAGGAATCATTGGACAAAAGAGAAGTTGAGCCACCAATGGGAGCAGAAAGGAGGTTATAGAACTGGATTGTTTAGCAAATACCATAGCACATAGTACTCGGAACCCAGAGACTAAAACTCAATTTATAAAAGCTCAAACTTACCCAGAGATGAGATATGAGATATAAATAATATAAGATACGATGAGATGAGATAGTAGGCCTTTGGGGCCCGTCTGAACACACATAAAGGTTTTGGGCCGTGTGTTTGGGTGCTTTTGCCCTTTGGGGGCATATGCATGCAGACAAATATTGAGATATGATGAGATTTAAAATCAGGTGGTCCGGACACGATGTCGCCAGATAGTGCATCATTGCACCTCCGTTGATATCCATATATGAATTATGACGAGAAATATGAGATGGCACATCCCCGGGACATGATAATACCCAAATACTATATCATTGCCCGTTTGTTGAGGTCCGGATATGACAAGATTATTTTCCCGGGTATTTGTTTAAGGATAGTTGTATTATTTAGTATTTAATATTTGAATATGAGGTGTTTTCTTGATTTCGTGGTAGTATCAATTATATTTATGTTCAGTATATGATTAAAATGCAATGAATTACTTAAATTAATATAATTAATTGAGAAAATTATCTATACAAGCGAGACACTTATTTTTGTAAGTAATTTATGTTTTAAAAACTACGATCCACTCACTGAGCTCACTGAGTTTTATAATAATTCTATTTTATTATATTTCCCCCCCAGGAAATTACATGTATAACAGCTGACCCATCAGCTATACATAATTGAGATTCTTTTTGGCCACGTGAGGGTATCAGAGGATATAGATGATTTTTTTTTTTGTTAGTGTATATAATCATCTCATTTTAGAATTATACTAGAGTTGTAATATAAGGATTAGGAAATGTGTATATAGGTTGACATGATTTATAGTATAATATTCTTTTGATACCCTGAAACTGTTTTGAGAGTACTATTGGATATTTTACTAAATGAGATTGGTTGAAGTAGTGTGATGCATATTAAATTATTTTGGGAGTGCTTGTGTTATAATTGCAGGTTTGGAAATGTTATATGTTTAGGAGAGGTTTTGCCGAAATTTTCGGTAGAATTCTCATTAATAAGATTTTTAATAGTTGAGTTCAGCTATTTGAGATAGACTCATCTCTGGGGATGGGGCGGGTCGCTTTACTTGCACATCGCAAGGAATTCATCATTTCATTTGAAGATAAAGCACATAAGAGTTCGGTATCACTTCATTTGAGAAGTGATGGAGGATGGAAGTGTAGATTTGCAGAAAATTCACACTAAGGAAAATCTAGAAGATGTTATGACCAAGGCAATCAATATTGACAAATTTGTATACAGTAGATCCTCTTATAGCCTTGTAGAGATGTAAGCAACTTGATAATGGCGAAGCAGAAATGATGGTGTGGAGATTGATTGGATCTTTATCAAATCTCCAAGTGGGAGAATATTAAAATATTTGGGTGAAGAGCGGTGGCACCGCACAAGTGAAAAAAAAATGAAGCCGAAAATTTTGAAAAATAAATAAAATATAGGATGAACAGTAGCCACTTGGTAGCTATAAATAGAGAGGTTCACCCCCTCACTTTATTCATCCCAAAATCTTTTTCTTCTCTTCGTCAGTCATTTGTAAGAGAAAGTTGAGTTTAAGAGTTAATACTCTTATATAATAGTGAGTGTGAGATTAAGTGTATTGAAGTTTTGAAGAAAAGAGTTAAAATATTATAATACTTGTAATTCTCATATCACTAGTAAAATATTTTCCTTTTATCTTCGCTAGTGGAAGTAAGCTAAAAGTCGAACCCCGTAAATTTCTAATGTCCTATTTGTGCTTGTTTTTCATTTTTATTAAATTTTATTTTAATTGTGACCCTGCTTAATTCATTAATTTCCTAACAAAATACAGATTACGTCCAAGAAAAATCATAGAAATTGAAATTAGGATGCAAAATCACATAAGAAGGATTACATTGCAAATCTATTATATTCTAACAAGCTGTATAAATAGAAAAAAAAATTGTGGTAAAAATAAAATTCAAGTGATTATGGGACAATTACAATGACTAAAATGCCCTTTTGATAAATAAACCACATAATAATGCCATTTTTATGCAATAAGACACTTTTCTTTTTTTTTTTTTTAAAAGAAACTAATATGCGATTTGTAAAATAAAACATGATTTTAAAAAATTAAAGAGACATGTCCATCAGTAATCATTATAATACCCATAAAATCAAGATAATAAAATTTTAATCACTCAAACCAATAGACAATTTGTGAAATGTAAACTTTTGTGTGTGTGATGCAAATCCATCAAGAGTTAATCTTAATTTTTCTCAAAATTAATAATTTTTGTATCGAAAAATAGAATGAAGAAGTCAAACTAAACTTATCATCTTGATCTCTAAATTGATCTTTTCAATATAGTAGGCAATATGAGAAAATATTACATTAATAAAGTTTTCTTTATTCTGCATATGTAAATTTTTAATATTTTCTTTCTTTTCCTTTATAAGTGTCTCTAGTTAGTAGTTTTCACTCTATCTCTTAAGGTAGTCTTCTTTTCACAGTAGTTCATACTCTGTCATATTTATGATACACAGATTTAGATTCCTCAAGGATAGATTCACTTATAAGAGTTGTTGTTAGCTATTTCTGACTGAGGTGCCTGCACATCTTGATATCTATAGTTAAGGTCAGAGTCAAAAGTATATAGTTAATGGTCAATTCATTAATCTCAACATCAAAAGTCTCAAGATCAAAAGCTAAATTAGAATCAAGACTTTAAAGATACATGTGCATAAATATAAGTTTAAGTTAAATCAATCAAAAATAGTTTTAATCTTCCAAGTCATCAAATCAGGACTTTTATGTACATATTTATTTGAATAAAGAACGTGTCATGAAAAAATGAATTCGAATAATGTATTAATCATGTCATATGTTGCAAGATAATATTACATATACAAAATGTTATAGAACATGACTACACAGAACAAACGCCTAAATCTTTTCTTACGGTATCATTTTTAGAGGCACATAAAGCTTTAACAAAGATGACTGCAAGCTGACTTTCTATTTTAATGCCCATACTAAACAAGATTCTTTGAAATATTAATAGCATTTGTGTTATCTTAACAATACCATAATCTTCAAGCATTTGCTTCAACTAAAACAATTGATTACAACAACTACTAGTAGTAATGTGTTCAGCCTTAATAGTGGATAAAGAAATTGAGTTTTTCTTTTCATCTAGTTTATAATGCTATTTCAATATTTCGTTTATGTTCTTTATCGTGCTTATGCATCTTTTTTCAAAAAGGGGAGAGCAATATATTTTAGCTTTTATTGCATCGTGAAAAGGGGAGAGTAGTTCTCTATTTTTTTTAAAAGGAAAAGGGGGGCGGACAAGCCCAAATACAATTTTAACCCCCCTTTCCACCCTTAAGAATCGAAACTGGGCTGCCACGGCTCTACGGCGAGCATGATGACCAACCCGACCACGCCCTTGGGGGATAGAGTAGTTCTCTATTTTGTTTAAACTCTATTTGAATTTGATTTTAATAATAAAGGGGGAGCTTATTTATATGTTCATTAAGTTTATTTATTCTTTCTTTAAAGGGGAGCTTATTTGATTTGCAGATGATCTTTTTTGATTATTTATTGATACGTATTATTGCTCTTTAAATATGTTGATATGAGATTATTAATCTTAGGGGAAGAGATAATTTTCTCAATTGAATCTTAGACATGGACATTTATTTATTAGACATAATGTTTATCTTAAACTAATGGAGACTAATGATTTTTGTTTTGGTTAGTTCTTTGTTTGTTTTTGTTGCCTATGTGTAGGTTTTTGTTCGTGATCTATCTTGCATCTACGCACACTATTTAAAGACTAGAAAATTGGTTAGTTTATGTTTTGACTATAATGATGCCAAAGGAGGAGATTTTTAGTGTTTTTATTATTGGGATTATTGTGTCAATAATATTGTAATTTATTCTATATTAAAGATTTGTTTCCGTTTATTAGGAATTTATCTAGTCTTGGGAATTAATTAAGATTAGATTATGTGGAGTATTAAAGAATAGTTTTGGAGGCATAAAAGAAGCAAATTAGCGTGTAAGTAGGATTCCATATCAAAGAGTTCTAAAGAAAGATGATTACTACACTAGTAAGTATATTAAGTATTATAGAATATTGAATTCTTAAGGAAGTCTTAATAGTTCTCTACTAGGGTTTGGGTGAAATATTACTTCTCTATAAAAAGAAGTATTTCACACATTGAAAAAAAGTGAAGAAGACATAAAAAGTATTTTATATCAGAGAAGCAGCCAATAGAGAGAACAAGAAGAAAACCTATTTGGCCACATATGATGTTTCATATCTCTATGACGTTTTAGTTTTCTTCATCAAGTTTTCATCATATCATATCTTTCATTAGATATTCTTTATATTTTTTTGGTTTCTTTGGGATGAAGAGGACGTTTGTTGCGTTGTTGGGTCTCAAGGAAAGCAACAAAAATAATTGAACACGAAGGGTTCTCACTAAGGAAGGATGACTAAGTTAGATATAACGAGGTAACGACAAGAGCAAAAGAGTGTCTGAAATTGTGTAAGAATCTAATAAGTTGAAATTTTTTCATTACTTAGTAAATTATTTATTGTTTGGGTATGGCTTCGTGGATGTAGGATTGTGATCTGAACCATGTAGGTAAAGGCTTAGGCATTAGGTGAAGGCAGATTAAGAACGAGGGCTTTTTGCAATTTCTAACATATTTTTGATGAATGACTAGTAAGGTGAATAGTGCAATGAATAGTTATGATCAATACTCATATGAACAGTATCATATAAATAGAAACTGTGAACAATATCATATAAACAGTAATTAGTGAAAAGAGATTTTAGGATTAATTAAATAGGGAAATTAATTTATCTTTTGTTTTATTTTACCTACACTTGTTTAAATAGATCTAAATTTTTTACAAACACCTTTAATTGATTGTAGCTAAGGACATATTTGCATGGTTTAAGATAACGAAATATTCTGAAAAAAATGAATGTATTTTTAGGATTGGTAGAAAACTGATGAAACTTTAAATAATTAAATAAAACAACAAAAGAGGGGCGGAATCTTTAAATCGCCCTTTAAATGTTTTTAGTAAAGTAAGCATTCAAATTGATGAATAAAAATAAATTGAAATAGACTCTTTCCATCTCGACGATTGACTAATAATAGGTTATTATGATTTTGAGCAAGCCGCTATGGTGAAATTGGTAGACACGCTGCTTTTAGGAAGCAGTGGGCTCAAGCAGTTAGGGATCGAAAACAAAAATAACTAAAAATTAATTTTAAAAATAGATATAAATATTTAATTTCTTCACATTTGATTTTAATTTAGGAAAGGGACATGGGATTTTCTTGTAATCCACGTGCCCCTTCCCCATTTATCTAATTTTATTTTCATTCTTGATTCCCCTTTATGAAATATCCCAACAAAATTATTGTATCTAGAATTGGCAGAAATCTCCATAGGAACGGTGATACTCTTTAAGGCTTGATGTCCATACATTAATGCTTGGATGATTTTATATGCTATGTTGAAGATATTGATCTTAGTTTAATGGAGATATATGTATATTTTTTAAATGACTTTAGTCTATTTTGATGTTGTGTTAGTAATTAATTATTAGCTACTTATGTATTAATTTTTTAACAATTAATAATGCTTTTAATTTTTTTATTATTTGTTATTTTATTCTTTTAAAAAATTAGGGTTAGGCAAAGTTCCAAATCAAATTTTTAGGCCCTCACTGACCTATGATTTAAATTCAGGTGTCTAAATAAATGAAGTTGTTTGAAAATCATTCGATCAAGCCCATAGTGGTAAAATACTTTAAAGTTTGGAACTCTTAAAATAAAATTACAGATTTTTAAGATTTTATTTTCAAATGATAAGACTATCCAAAGATCTCCAAACAATAGTTAAAAAATAAAAATAAAAGTAATAAAATGGATGAAATTATCATTTTGTCTCGAGTTTTAAAGTTTATAGAATTTTTTGTTCACAATATCATTACACTCTAATTAGACATTCTATATGAAAAAATAAAATAAAATTACATGATTAAAGCAGATAATACATCTCCCCTATAGATTTGTTCAATGTTTGAAATACTAATATTTCACTGAGAAACATTAAACAATACACTAATTAAGCAAACCCTTGGTTCGAAATTTTGAGGATTAACATGGGGCATGAACATAACTTGGATAAACCGCAAAGGAATATTGCCTAAGAATCATGGAGAGGATAATTTTGATCTCATTCTAGGCAAAATGTTGGCCTAAGTAGATTCTTTATCATGTGCTTTGGAGACTCGACAAATCTCAAGGGATTGAATTGCTCAGAATCATGGCCCTAGATTTCAGTGTCATGATGAATATCATTGTTGACATAAGGACTCTTGTGTAAGCGTGAATGTGGATGTTTCCACTTGTGTGACATCTCTTATTGTTTTCCTTAAGATTGATGGTGATGGAGGATAGAGTTTAATGATGGTGCATTTACTTCTCATAAATCGGAATGGAAAAAAAATTAGAATGAGTAAGAATTGAAATAAAAATTGAGAATTAAAATAAGTTATTTACTTCATCGGCAGGAAATAGAATCAAAATGAATTATATTCCTATTTATGTATTTATTTTGTCTTATAATCAAAATAGTGTGTTGCAAGTTACGAAAATGTCTTTAGTTAAAATTTTATATTTTTCACTAACAAAAAAAATAAGTAAACATTTTTAAGGGGAATATATGCGTGTTTATTATAATATTCAGCATAATACTATAATTGCTAGAATCAACTAATTGTTATTGTTGTTGTTATTTTTACTACTACTACTACTATTATTTTGACTATTATTACTACTACTACTACTACTACTACTATTATTATAGCTATTGTTATTATTATTTATACTACCATTACTATTATAATTAATTATTATTATACTATTATTATTACTACTACTATTACTATTATAATTAATTACGTATTATTATTGTCACTATTATTACTACTATTTTTATAAATAATAATAATAATAATAATAATCATCATCATCATTATTATTATTATTATTATTATTATTATTATTTATTGTTATTATTTTTATTTTTATTCCAATAATTATAATGAAAATTATCACTTGTATGCCCTTAATAACATATTACAATACTTTTAGGGTGTATCAGTCATCCACTGACATATTAGTTGCCATTTAAATGTGATGACGACAAATGGGTAATCTGATCTTTTCATGTGGAAATAGAGAATACAAATGATAATTTAAGATACAAGTGATAATATGACAACTTAAGAGTATGTAAGTGATCATTTTCCTTTACCTTAGTTTGAGTTTCAAAGACAAAATCGTCAATTTGCTACAAATTTGTTAACTTTTAAACAATAGCTAATGGTTTAGTAGACACAGATATGTTTGTCAACTTAGGGTTGGCAATTAATATACATTGAAAGTGTTGAAGTGCGTTTGATAAAAATGTTTCTTAAGGGTATACAAGTGATAATTTCTATAATTATAATAATAATGGTAATAATAGTATTATTATTATTGAATACTATTATTACCATTATTAATATAATAATAATTATATTTTTTAAGATTTCAAAAATAATATTTTATTAATTTTTTCTCAAATGATGAGACATTTTTAGACATATTGAACTTTTTGAATGTAATGATACTTTGTATTTAATTCATTCATTATTTCATCTAACATCGTTTGATGAGTGGTGATAGAGTTATAAACTCTTGTATAAATTTATTTTATACAAACTGATATAGTCTAAACTTATTGATTAAATAAAATTACAAAATAATAAAAATAAATAACGTGGGCCAAGAGCTATTTAATCCAACCAAATGAATTTTGTTACATCAGTTTGCAGAAAATAAATTTATACAAGAGTTTGTATGACATATATTTTTTTCCCTAATATATCATATATTAATTTTTTTTACCTATATAACCAAATTCCAATAAACAAAATAGAATGAATTATCCCTACTTTAGATAAATAAAAATAAAAATTAAGATGCAAACACACACACACACACATATATATATATGATAAAAAGACTTGGCCTAAATTTTGTCCCAATTGAGCCGACCCAAAGTTTTCAAGCTTTAACCCAACTTTATGAGTCATGAGTTGGACTTGGGCCTAAATATTAGGGCCTGATTAATTTTGGATCAAGGTTCAGGCCTTACATGCCCCGACCTGACATAATCCTAAAACTTAAAATATAAATTATTTTTTATATATGATTATTTTATGTTGATTATATTTATATAATTATATGGTTGAGACTTTGAGTAATTTTTATGTTTATGTTACTTTAAACAAGTTCTAAAGCTTTTAAATTTTAATATATATGTGAAGGCTATGTCCATTCTTTAAATTTAAATTAATTAAAATCAAGAAAATATGTAAAAAATTATGGATTGGCTCGAGCTTTCAAATAGCAGAGCTCTTTCCGGGTTGGGCTCCGACATGGCCAAGCCGGAGCCCGACTCAACCCATTGCCATCTCTATGAATATACTATTGATCAATTATGAATTCATAAGTTAAATTCATACTCACTATAAATGTATTACTATCATTTAAATCTTATACAATAAAAAATTATAAAATACACCAAAGGAGTTTTTAAAGACTTTCAAAAGAATGCCAATAGTCCAATTTTCTAACCAATTTCACACTGGATTTAAGTCATATCAACTCAACTAAACTAATGAAACTAAATTATGATTAAATGTGAAATGAAACAAAAAAGTTTTAAACCACACATAGACTAGTGAATTAAAGCAAAATGGGGTAAATTAATAATGGAGTGGTACATTGATCTTCGGAAATATAAAAAAAAAAAATTAAAACTTAGAAACATGGCATAAAACTTAAAAATTGATATTAAGTGTGAAACAAAATAGAATAAAAAAATTTTAAATCACAAATAGGACTTGTAAATTGAAGAAAATGGGTAAATTAATGTTGGACTAGTAAATTGATTTTTAGAAATGTAAAAAAAAAATAAACAACTTGAAAAAACAACATAAAAACTATAAATTGACATTAAGGGTGAAATGAAATAAAAATTTTGTTAGCCACGCATAGGACTAGTAAATTGAAGAAAACAAGGTAAATTAATAATGGAATGATAAATTAGTCTTTAGAATTGTAAAAAACAAAAATAAAAAGCTTGAAAAAATAACATTAATCCTGTAAATCGACATAAGTGTGAAATGAAATAAAAATTTTATAAACTACACACAGAACTAGTAGATTGAAGGAAAAATGGGTAAATTAATGTTAGGTGGTAAATTTTAGAATTGTAAAAAAATAAAAAAAACTTGAAAAAATAACATAAAATTTGTAAATTGATATTAAGTGTGAAATGAAACAAAAATTTTGTAAATCACATATAGGACTAGCACATTGAAGGAAAAATGGATAAATTAATATTGGGGTAGTAAATTGGACTTCAGCATTGTAGAAAAAAAAAACTTAGAAAAACGACATAAAACATGTAAATTGACTTTAAGGGTGAAATGAAAAAAAAAATTGTTAACTACAAATAAGGCTAGTAAATTGAAGGAAAAAGAGGTAAATTAATGTTGGAATTGTAAATTAGTTTTCAAAATTGTAAAAAAAAAATAAAAAACTTGAAAAAACTATATAAAACTTCTAAATTAACATTAAGTGTAAAATAAAATAAAAATTCTGTAAATTGCACATAAGACTAGTAAATTGGAGTGGTAAATTAGTCTTCAGAATTGTAAAAAAAGAAAACTTGGCAAAATAACATAAAACATGTAAATTGACATTAAGTGTGAAATGAAACAAAATTTTTGTAAACCACATATAGGACTAGTAAATTGAAGGAAAAATGGGTAAATTAGTATTGGAGTGGTAAATTGGTCTTCATAATTGTAAAAAAATTAAAAACTTGGAAAAAAATAAAACCTATAAGTGGACATTAAGTTTGAAATGAAATAAAATTTTTGTAAATCAAACATAATACTAGTAAATTGAAGGAAAAATAGGTAAATTATTTTTGGAGGGCTAAATTGGTCTTTGGAATTGTAAAAAATAAACAACTTGAAAAAATAATGTAAAACATGTAAATTCATATTAAGTGTGAAAAGAAACAAAAATTTTTAAATCATACATAGGACCAGTAAATTAAAAGAAAAAAGGGTAAATTAATTTTGGAGTATCTTCAAAATACTAGAAAAACAACATAAAACATGTAAATTGACATTAAGTGTGAAATGAAACAAAAATTTTATAAAGTGCACATAGGACTAATAAATTGAAAGAAAATTGAGTAAATCAATATTGAAGTGGTAAATTGGTCTTTGGAATTATAAAAAAATTAAAAACTTGGAAAAACAACATAAAACATGTAAATTGACTTTAAATTCGAAATGAAATATATATATATTTTTTGTAAATCACACATAGAACTAGTGAATTGAAGGAAAAATGAGTAAGTTAATTTTGTAGTGGTAAATTGGTCTTCAAAATTGTGAAAAAATCAAAAACTTGAAAATTCAACATAAAACATGTAAATTGACATTAAGTGTGAAATGAAACAAAATTTTTATAAAGTACACATAGGACTAATAAATTGAAAGAAAAATGGGTAAATCAATATTGAAGTGGTAAATTGGTCTTTAGAATTATAAAAAAATTAAAAACTTAGAAAAACAACATAAAACATGTAAATTAACTTTAAATTTGAAATGAAACAATTTTTTTTTTGTAAATTACATATAGAACTAGTGAATTGAAGGAAAAATAGATAAGTTAATTTTGTAGTGGTAAATTGGTCTTTATAATTGTAAAAAAAATAAAAAATAAAAACTTAGAAAAACAACATAAAATCTGTAAATTGATATTAGGTATGAAATGAAATAAAAATCTTGTAAACCACATATAAGGCTAGCAAATTGAAGGAAAAATGAGTAAATTAATGTTAGAGTGATAAATTGGTATTTAGAATTATAAAAAAATAAAAAGTTTAGAAAGCCAACATAAAACCTGTAAATTGACATTAAGTTTAAAATGAAACAAAATTTTTGTGAACCACACATCAGACTTATAAATTGAAGAAAAAATGGGTAAATTAATTTTGAAGTGGTAAATTATTCTTTAGAATTATAAAAAAAATAAAAAACTTGAAAAAATGATATAAAGCATGTAAATTGACATTAAGTATGAAATTTAAAAAAAATTATAAATCGCATGTAGGATTAATAAATTAAAGAAAAATAGAGTAAATTAATTTTGGAGTAGTAAATTAGTCTTTAGAATTGTAAAAAAAAAAACTTGGAAAAACAATATAAAACTTGTAAATTGACATTAAGTGTGAAATGAAACAAAAATTTTGTAAACCACACAGAGGATTAGTAATTGATGGAAGAAATGGTAAGTTAATGTTGGAATGGTAAATTAATTTTTAGAATTGTAAAAAAAACTTAGAAAAATTACATAAAACTTGTCAATTAACATTTTAAGTGTGAAATAATATGAAAATTTTGTAAACCACACATAAAACTAGTAAATTGAAGTAAAAAGTAGTAAATTAATAATGGAGTTGTAAATTGATCTTTAAAATTGTAAAAAAAACAAAAACTTGTAACTGTTGCATAAGACTTGTAAATCAATATCAATTGTCAAATAACATATTAATTTAGTAAATTACACATAAATTATAATTACATGTTACTTAGGTAACCAGTTACCTATTTATTTAGAATTAATAGTGGATATTTTTTATTTAAATTTAATGATCCACATCCATTACGTCATTGATGCGGTAATTATTATAGAATGATCATTATTTAATATTTCAATAATGTAAAAAATGAATATTTAATTTTCTATAAGAGTAATACCAGAGGTTGCAAAATCGGTCAAAACACGATTACACGACACAGATATGACAATATTTTTCCATATTCAGATGATAAATATTGACATAGCTAGTAAATTGGTTGACACGACATGACATGAAAAATAACCTAGTTGTATCCGTGTCACACAACTTAAACATGAGTACATGTTTATAACCTGAATATCAATTAATATGTGGTAATATTATTAAAAATTAACTACTATATATACTGCATACTAAATTAGTTATTCGGTTTCATATTCATATTGTTGTTATAAACTTGTTCATGTCATGTTAATTTATTTATGACCTATTTTTAAGAATACTATTAACATATTTGTTATTTTTAAAATAAATTTTTATTTTTTGTATTAAAACATATTAAATGGGTTAACATGATTAATAAATAGGTTATGGTTATATTTTTATATATTGACACGATTACAAAATTAGTAGTATTCGTGTTTGCTTAAATTTTACAGGAGCATGATATGATTACACGAATTAACACCCTAAGTAAAAGTATTATTGTATTTTCTATTCCTATCTCTCATTTTTATTCCCACTTCTTCTATGAGAATGAGATTGTCATTTCTCATTTCCAAATTTGTGTCCCGTCCAAAATCTTTTCTACTTTCACAATTTATTCCCAATTCGAAAAGAAAATGCAAATTAATTGTTTCCTTGCAAATTATGGTCACCCGTTGGAAAATAATAAAACTTAACACTTTTGAGTATAAAGTGCTTTTTGTAAAAGCTAATGAAAGAAAATGATAAAAAAGACCCCTTGCCCACAAGCCCCATGATGTTGCGATGTGATAAATTTTTATTTTATGAATTATGAGATAGAATTTGATAAATTTCTAAAAAATAGTGAATTCAGCCGCAAACATTTATGTACATATAACATTATAAAAATTAATATGATATATTATAATTGATTGGATTAAGAACATCATATAATTTACATAAGTTTTTCATTATTATTTTTAACAACTAATCATATTGTGTCACATCAATTCTACAATTGTTAATGATTCTAAAATTATTTATTTCAAAATGATGCAAATTGCAACACAACGCAAGCTGATTTCATGTGATCATTACAGAAACTTAGTTTCAAGCTCCTACAGAACTTTGTAATACATAATTTTGTGGCATTGTAGCGGATTATATGATTGTTTATCTCTTACTATACTATTTTTCAATATCTACACTCGATCAACACCCCCATTGTTCCAACATACACCAAAATCCCGTCACTAGCAAGATTTTGTTAGCTCTCAACATTTGTACTCTGAGACGAATTACATGTATATTTGTACAGAATTTTGCCATGAACCCGAAATATGTATCCCCAGATTGAGCCCCAGTGATTTTTTTTTTTCAAATAAAGAATGAGGGAAGTTTATTGAAAAATATATGGAAAGATTACACCTTGTCATATTGTCTAAAAGCCCACCTCAAAATAGCATAAAATTTAAAGACAAGATGAGACTCGAAGGAAGAAACTAATAAAGTAATTAACTGAACCAATGAAAATAAGAACATAGACTTGTGAACTTAAAAAATAAAACCTAGACCTATCTGTCAAACAAGCCAAAGAAAGACGAACTTCCAGTAGCAGAACATCCATGCAAAGCAGCAAAGGCACGTTTTCGAGCACACCCAAACAAAGCCAATTTCTCCATTATGTGGGCTTCTAGTGGTATAATTTGTTGAGGACACACATTGGAGGAATGTTGTATGAATGAATGAATTGTAAGGACGCATTGAATGACGATTGGATTGATAACAATTAATATATAATTTTAAAGCGATATTTTTTAACTTAAAAAATGGCTGTTAAAAGTTTATTTTGTTAAATGCAGAATCACCAAACTCAAAAGTCAAAATTCCCCCCAGGGTGTGGCAATTGGATACTTTTCAAGCAGCTTTATTTGGGTCATCCCAATTCGAAGAGGCACTACAAGAAAAATAATTTTTTTGACTGCTGAAGGTAGTTGAAATAAGTGTCATGCTGTTAAAAATGTGTTTTTCCAATGGCCACAGGCAGTTGCTGGTAGTCGCTAATACCTAAGTTAAAAATTTTTTTCCAATTGATCGCTATAAATATTTAGGAAATAAAGAGCACACTTGCTCGAGGTCGAGCCGGCTAAAACAAAAGCACTGATCACCAATTTAAAGGTACTTCTGCTCGAGATTAAGCTAGCCAAAAGCAGAAACTCTCGCTTTCATTTTGCTCGAGGCTAAGCTAGGAAGAGCAGGAACATTCACTACCAGTCAAGCGAGCTCTCATCATGTTATAGGCGACACCAAGAGCAGGTATAAACTAGTCCTTGAACAAAACTTAAGTGTGGCAGCCTGAACCCACAATGGGAATCGGTTAAACGACTCTCTCCGAGAATGAGAGTGTAACTCCCATGCATGATCAATTCTCATCGTGATGACCAAATAACCGTTCCAAAACAGAAGGGTACGTGGGAAGTTATGAACGTGCGCTATGGGAATAATAGCAAGGAACAGAGGACTAGATAAATACCTCAGAAAAAAGAAAAAAAAGGGTTGGACTTTTTACACACAAAGAATCAGAAAAGAGAGAACAAGAAGTAAAAAAAGGAGTGAGTCTCTATATTGGTTTTTTTTTTTTTTTCTTTAAAGAACATTTTCCAAGAGTTAAGCCCAATCACTGACTTGATCATCGGAGGGTCTTCGCCAAAAAAACACTCGGCGATCTCTGACATTTTTATGTGAACACAGGCTAGAGGAGATCACTTACTTTCATGATCAAAGAAATTCGAGTGTTTGCTGGAGAATCTGCTCGAGGTAGAAGCGATCAGATTTCAGTATTAACAATAAATATGCTTGTTTAGATTGAAATTGACCATCATAAATACACAAATAAAGAATGAAAATTAATATGGACATGCGAACTGATATTTATGACCAGTTTAAGCATCAAAAAGTATATTTTTTTATCTTCTCTAGTGGTTATATTTGCAATATCAATTTTAGCTAACTAATTACCGTTAAAAATAAACTAGTTTTTAGGGGCAAACAAAGTTGAAAAAAAAAATTATAGTAAAAAAAATATTTGTACTAATTGATTATGCAATCGAAAATATGTTATGTTAATTGGAATAAATTATATTTTTAATTGAATTTTAATGTTTCCAAGAAGATGATTGTTGAAATTCATTTTGTTCTACTTCATAGTTAAAATGATCATTTTATTAATTGCCTAAAAAAATCAATGAATTAATAGACAAATATATATCAATGAATTAATAGATAAATATATGGTTGAAATTGATTTATTAATTGTCCAGTAGGAAAAAAATCAATGAATCAATGGACAAATATTCTTTTATAAATAATTTCAACAAATACATGTGCAATTTAAGAAAAATACAAATAATACACCAAAAGCTACATGATGCTCCTACAATGACTTAGTAATCAATGGATGGATGGATAAATATTCTTTTATAAATAATTTCAACAAATACAGGTTCAGCTTAAAAAAAAAGACAAATAATACACCAAAAGCTACACGACCCTACTATAATGCTTAGTGTTACTAAATGATAAAATCAATGTGGATTAATCATTGAATCCTTGAGAACTAGTTAAATAAAATATAATACATCAAACACTACAAAACACCAATATAATGATATTTTTGTGTTGATAAAAGATATAATCAATGTGGATTGAGCAACTAAATAGATCCTTGTGAAAGTTGAATATCATAATTTTTTCTTCCTAGGCTCTTGATTCCCTACATAATACACACACACACACACAAATATATATATGTATATATATATATACACACACAATTAAACTAAAGTAGAAATGCCTATGTACTAAACAAGAAAATGAATCTATCCTTATTAACTTCTCTTTCACTTGTTATAAAATAAATTGTGAATAATAAATTAAAATCATGAACAAAAATAATAATAATTCTTACCTGCAAGCCACAATTAATCAAATGATTCTCACCAAACAACCTAACAGAGTAAACTTCAAACCGGCCTTGTGAGACTAAGGCCACCAATAATTGATGTCAAACTTAAGAAGTTATAGAAAAAAATTAATAAATATTTGAAAATATCTCCGCAAATTTTATAAAGCTTAATTCAAAAGAATTAAGAAAATGGCCCCAATACAGAGTTGAAAGTTTTGGGGAGATGGATAGTACAAAGAAGAGGAGATGAATTCATCCATTGCTCTTAATATCAATGGCTTTTATTTATTTATTCTATTAATACAAGATATTCAAATTTAAAAAAAAATCAATCATCTACTTAATTAATATTAATTAGTTATTTCATATTGATAAATATTGAAAATTATTAGCATATGATTTGATTAATTGCAGAGCAAAACTTCTTTTCATATTAATGCAAATTTAAAGTTTGTTATAATTGAATAATTATATATAATACTTATTATGTGATTACTAGATTATTTAGTTACTCTCTAGCCTAATTTGATTGGTAGAAAATCCTTAACATAGATTTTAAAATTAAATGACAAATTAATAATATAAACAAAAGATGAAAATAGTTATTGATACACAAACTATGAAGCTATATTAGTTTTAATAATTCGTAGTTATGTTATGGAGTAAAAATTTATTTAGTCCTTATATTTTGAAGTTAGTGCTCGTTTATGATTTATATTTTTAAAAATATCTCAAAACATTCATGCCGTTAAATTATTGACATCCCTACGGTTACTTTTTGTTTCTTTTGGATTGCTATTACAATATTATCCTCTAATAATGTTTCTTTTTCTTAGACAATAATAAAAAGTTAAATTACCAATTTAACTCCAAAAAATAAAATAAAAACAAAGAGACTATATATTATTTTTAGGGTTAAATTGGTAATCTAATTTTTTCTTTTTATTAATATCCAAAAAAGAAACATTATTGTAACAGGGTAATATTATAAAAACAAGCCAAAATTACAAAACGTAACAACAAGAATATCAATAATTTAACAGTAAAGATGTTTTCACATATTTTTAAAAATACATGGACTAAATGGGGATTAACCTCAAAATAAAGGGATAAAAAGAGCTTTTACTCCTTAAGCAATGTTTCAAAATATAAATAAATTATTTCAATGTTTCTTATTATATGTTGAATTTAATTGTATGACCGTTCTAGACAATTAGACTAATTTAATAAACAATGTTTCAACAATAATTAAATGTTAATTACTAGTGTTTTTAATATATCTATGAATTTTAAGTATGAAGTATATGTTCCATGTTCCACAATTAAGATTATAATACAATTATGAAAACTATTAAACTCTATTTATTAAATAGTGACTAGATAATTATATTAATTTGAAAATTAGCTAGTCTCCAAATTGATTCATCAATCATTATGGTCAATCATAGACATTATTTCTTTAGTTGTTTATAGTTCAATAATCAATCTCTAAATTGATTCAATGATAATGATTAATACAATTGAGACTTAAACATTAACGTAAGTTTCAAATTTGTTTATAAGATTGAATAGGATCGTAAATATTATAAAATTTTTTTGAACTACAATGTTATTTCGAAGTTTATTGATGTTTAATTGTAAGACATCGTACATTATATATCTATGTTGTAATCAATCAATGGTATATTGTAAGTTAAATAAGGTAATTCGATAACAACCGAGTAGCCAGAGCTACTTCCTTACAATTATGAGAGCAGTGGTTCGAACCACCACAAAAGTATTGTGAGTTTTAATTCCTTCTTCCATTATGAATGAAGATAGTCTTCTTTCTTTCGAAATATAATTAGAGTGTACGTCTCTTGAATATTAAAGAGAGTAAAATTTATGTAATGCTATTTAAGATTTGCTATAAACTAATTCTAGTAATTGCTGATTGTAAATATTAATAGTAGTATCATATAATATGAGTTGTAATATGAGTAATAGTCTCATATAATTCAAAAAAAAAGTAATTCGATTCTATTGTTGCAACTAGTAAAACCTTCAAAAAAATCAATCCTTTAATTATTATTATTATTATTATTATATGTATGTATGTATGTATATATTATTTATTGCAAATTACTTCATGGTCAAGTAAGCACTTTCATATTTTATTTTTTTAATGATGGTCAAATTCTATGTTCATTGTAGAAGTTAATTTTATTTTAAATCAAGTACATTAATTATTTATTTAATTATCTAGTTCATGTTTGATAAACAAAAATAGTAAATTAAGAAAAAAAACCTACAATTATTTTTTCTTTTGGATGATATCTAATTTTATATTATATTTTCTTACCCTTATAACTTTGCTTTGACCAACCTTGTAAGTTATACTAGTGAAAAATATTATTCGCTCTCATGTCTATTAAAATGTTATTTCCTTTAAATAGTTTTTCAACCAACTCTTAATTATAGTTAAAAAAATATTTTTTATTTTTATCAAAAAATAACAATAAATGAAAATATTATTTTATTTTTGACTATGTTTTTGAAAAGGTAGAAAATCCAATGGTAAGTTACAGTGGTTATAAATATCAATAGCGCTAAAATTTCTCGCTAAAACAAATTTATTATCGATCAATTTTAAAGTTTTTTTCAACGGTGTTCTTTTCATTAGAAAAATTATATAGCTATTTTAGTTTTTTTTTCAATGTCTTTATTTTTACAATTGAAAGCGGCAAAGTCCTCTGAACTCTATATAACATAAAGAGGTACCTTCTAATGATCATCACGATCATTTTGCTAAACATAAATGCTAGGAGATTTATGGGTGAAACAGAAACACAACTAAATGAGATTGGAAGAAAAATAAAGAGCAAGCACAAATCTGAATATCAGAAATTACTTGGTTCGGCTTATAGCCTACATCCACGGGCAAAGACAGAAGGAAATAATTTTATTATACTGGAAAATAATAACTTCTCTCTATAAGTAGGAGAAAACTATACTCACTTCCCAATACCCCAATTACACCCAATAACTCTCAAAATTCTCTCAAATACAGGAAGAAATGAATTTTTTGGGATGATTGAAATGAGGGAATGGGCGCTCAATTTATAGCTGCATTTTAGCTACTATGCATTATTATTTTATTATTATTTTTTATTATTTTATTTATTTATTTTTTTTCCTTTTTATTCAACACGGCACTGTGTGCCGTGTTGAATTGGGCACCGCCCTTCTAGATGGGCGGTGCCCACTTCCTTGAGATTCTCCCACTTGGAGATTTGATTGAGAACCAATCAATCTCCACACTATCCTTTCTGCTTTACCATTGACATGTTGCTTACGTTTCTGCTAGGCTACACGAGGATCTACTCCATATAAACTTGTCAGTAATGATTGGCTTAGTCATAACATCTGCTAGGTTCTCCTTGGTATGGATTTTCTGTAAATCTACACTTCCATCTTCCACTACTTCTCGAACGAAGTGATATTGAACCCCTATATGTTTTGTTCTGGAATGAAAGGCTGGATTCTTTGCAATATGCAAAGCACTCTGACTGTCACAAAACACAGGAATTTTCTCTTGTTTGTGCCCGAGCTCCTTAAGTAACCTTTGTATCCAGATAACTTCCTTGCATGCTTGTGTAGCTGCCATGTATTCTGCCTCTGTCGTAGATAAATCCACAACAGTCTGCAGTTTTGAAACCTAGCTTACAGCTCCTCCTGCAAGTGTAAACACATAGCCAGTAGTGGATTTTCTTTTATCAAGGTCACCTGCAAAATCTGAATCCACGTAACCTCTGACAGTAAATTCTGACCCTCCATAACATAATGCAACATCTGAGGTTCCTCTGATGTATCTTAGAATCCTCTTCACTATTTGCCAATGTTCTCCACCAGGATTCGCCATGTATCGACTAAGTGCTCCCACTGCTTGTGCAATGTCTGGTCTTGTACAGATCATAGCGAACATCAAACTTCCCACTGCTGATGCATATGGTACTCGAGACATCTCCTTCCTCTCTGCTTCATTGCTAGGACACATACTTGAGGATAACTTGAAATTAACAGGAAGTAAGGTAAAAATTGGCTTACAATCTTGCATGTTGAAGCGTCGCAAGATTTTCTTCAAGTAATTTTTCTGTGAAAGCCAAATCTTCCTGTTATTTCTGTCTCGGTGAATTTGCATCCCTAGAATCTTGTTTGCTGGTCCCAAGTCCTTCATTTCAAACTCCTAGCCAACTGTGCCTTTAATTCTTAGACTTCATCTTTGTTGGGGCCTGCGACCAACATGTCGTCCACATACAACAGTAAAATGATAAAATCATTATCCTCAAATCTCTTGTAATAAGCACAATGGTCTGAACTGAGTCTGTTGTATCCAAGGCTCATGATGATGGAATCAAATCTCTTATACCAACACCTCGGCGCCTGTTTGAGACCGTATAGAGATTTGTTTAATCTGCAAACCAAGTTCTCCTTGCCTGTTTCAGCAAAACCTTCTGGTTGGAGCATATAAATTTCTTCTTCAAGTTCTCCATGAAGAAATGCAGTTTTCACATCTAATTGTTCTAGATGTAGGTCAAATGTAGCACACATTGCCAAGACTACTCTGACTGTCGTGAGTCTAACTACTGGAGAAAAGATCTCATTAAAGTCAATACCTTTTTTCTGAGCATATCCCTTTACTACCAATCTTGCACGATACCGCTCCACTTGATTATTGCCATCACGTTTGATCTTGTAGACCCATTTGTTTCCAATGGCTTTTCTTCCATGTGGCAGTGGCACAAGTTCCCATGTCTTGTTTTTGTGTAGAGCTTCAATTTCTTCCTGCATTGCTGCCGTCCACAAAGTAACATCTGAGCTGTTTAAAGCTTCATGGAAAGTTGATGGCTCTCCATCCTCTGTTAAAAGACAATATGCAACATTGATCTCTGTAACATACTCTGAGTGCCAAGTTGGTGGTCGTCTCTCTCGAGTTGACCGATGAACTTCTAGAGCCTCAGACTCGACTGGTTCTTGTTCCTCGTGCTCTGGTGCTGCTTCAGAAGACTCTGAATCTTCCTGACTATTTTCTACATATACCGGTGTAGTCTCTGACTTTTCTTTCACAGTACTATCATCCCCATCTTTCTTTTGTAGTTGATCTTCTACAAAGACAACATCTCTGCTGATGACAATCTTGTGGGCAGTGGGATCCCACAGACGATACCCCTTTACACCATCAGCATACCCCAAAAAGATACACCTCCTAGATTTTGGATCTAGCTTTGTTCTTTCTTGGGCATTATACATTACATATATATGACATCCAAATGCATGTAAATGAGAGTAATCAGCTGGCTTACCTGTCCACATCTCCATTGGCGTCTTCAACTCAATGGCTATTGATGGAGACCGATTTACCATATAACAGTGGCTTTGGTCGCTTCACCCAAAAGAATTAGGTAGACCAGCGATCCTCAACATAGCTCTTATATTCTCTCGTAAGAGTTCTCGTTCATCCGCTCGCCACTCTATTTTGTTGAGGAGTGTATCTGTCATGAAGCGCCTCCGAATACCTTCTGCTTACGATGATGCAAGAAATGCACCATCTGTATACTCTCCGCCATTATCTGTTCTTAAGCACTTGATCTTTTTCCCAGATTCAAGTTCAACCCGCGCTTTGAATTCCTTGAATATTGGAAATACATCTGACTTTTTCTTGATTGGATACACCCAACATCTTCTGGAGTAATCATCAATAAAAGTAACGAAGTACTTTGCACCTCATTGGGATAAATCCGGTGATTCCCAAACATCAGAATGAACTTAGTCGAGAATGCATTTACTTCTAGCATGAGATCTGCTAAATTTCAATCTATGCTGCTTACTTGTAACACAATGCTCACAAAAATATAGACTTACCGATTTGAGTCCTGGAAGCAGCTGTCGCTGAGAGAGAATCTTCAAACCTTGTTCTGACATATGGCCAAGTCTGAGATGCCACATCATCGATGACTCTTCTCCATTTGATGCGACACACGCATCGACTTCTCGTAGTGTTTCTCCTCGAAGCATGAATAGATTCATGATCGATCTTTTCCGCCTTGATTAACACAAGCGCTCCTCTGACAATTTTTATCATCCCATTTTCAAAATGAACTTTGCACCCAAGACTATCTATTTGTCCCAAAGACAATAGACTTTTCTTCAGACCTTTGACATATCGTACCTCCTGAATTGTGCGAACTGTACCATCATACATTTTATTTTGACGAGTACCAATACCGGCGATCTCCAAGGCATGGTCATCGCCCATGTACACTGCATCCTCCCGAGATTGGTTCATATGTGTGGAACCATTCTCTCCGAGAGGTCATGTGCCATGTTGCTCCGAGTCTATAAGCGGACGTCGCCTAACCGCTTCGCCTTACGTAATGATTCTTGCCTCGCTATAGAGAATTTCGCCATCATCCAAGTACTAGCCACACAACCCCGAGCATTTGATGACTCGGTGCTTTATCTCTCTACTCTTACGATTATTCCAACACTCTTTTTCACATGCCCTTTCTTGCCACAATTGTAGCATTTCACATTCTTCTTACTCGGATTTTGATCTACCATGATTGTAACTCCCACTGGGGCCATGTTCGTTGATCTCCCTCTCGTCACCAATAGTGCTTCTGCTTACTGCGAACTTGCATGTCTATCTTCCTTGGTCTTGCGCCTGCTTTCCTCGTTTAAGATGGAGGCTGCAACATCATCGAAAACTAGACTGTCCGTCGGGTTGTTGTTCGTCAAATTGATGATGAGTTGATCATACGAATCTGGTAGACTTTGAAGTAGAAGCTCTGCACGTTCATTTTCCTCTATTTTGTGACCTAACGTTGTGAGTTGCGAAAATAGAGTCTTCAAGGTGTTGATATGGTCAGTCACTGATGTAGATTCTGCCATGCGAAGAGTATAGAGTCTCCTCTTTAAAAAGATCTTGTTGTGCAGCGACTTAGCATCGTACAACTTTGTGAGAGTATCCCATATTTCCTTCGCTGTCATTTTCTCTGCAACACTAGATAACACCTCATCTGCCAGTGCTAAGTGTAGATCAGCAATTGCATTACCGTCTATCTCGTTCTACTTAGCATCATCAGTTACCTCTATGAGTCTTTCTCCAATTGCTGCCAAGCAATTATTTTTCCTCAGGATAGCTTTAATCTTCATTTTCTACAACGAGAAATTGTTCCCATTGAACTTCTCAATCTTGTATTTTGCCGCCATTGCTTTCACTACGAACTAACTTAGTTAGGATCGGTTCTCACTGCTTCACGTGAACAGTTACCGTATACGTGAACAGTTACCATATACATGAACAGTAACCGATTCCAAAAAATGCAACCTCGCTCTGATACCACTGCTAGGAGATTTATGAGTGAAACAGAAACACAGCTAAATGAGATTGGAAGAAAAATAAAGAGCAAGCACAAATCTGAACACTAGAAATTACGTGGTTCGGCTTATAGCCTACATCCACGGGTAAAGACAGAAGGAAATAATTTTATTATACTGGGAAATAATAACTTCTCTCTATAAGTAGGAGAAAACTATACTCACTTCCCAATACCCCAATTACACACCCAATACTAACTCTCAAAATTCTCTCTAATATAAGAGGAAATGAATTTTCTGAGATGATTGAAATGAGGGAATGAGTGCTCAATTTATAGCTGCATTTTAACTACTATGCATTATTATTTTTTATTATTTTATTTATTTATTTATTATTTTTCCTTTTTATTCAAAGTGCCGTATTGAATTAGGCACCGCCCTTCTAGATGGGCGGTGCCTACTTCCTTCACAATAAAGGCTTGGAGAGAAGGACGGTGCCTACTTCCTTGATAATAAAGGCTTGGAGAGAAGGGCGGTGCCCACTTCCTTGACAATAAAGGCTTGGAGCTCCTCCTTTTACCCTCAAATTGACTGTTGACAGAGACAATGGCTCATGATAAGGCAAATAGCAGATGGTCTCTGGAGGGCATGACCGCGCTTGTCACTGGAGCAGCCAAAGGACTCGGGTACTTCTTTTTTTCTCTTTGCATTATATTCTCAGTTTAATAGTTTCTATGTCCAATATGAGGCAGAAGCACTCTCTTTTATATAATTATGTTAAACTTGAGTATATGCATGCAATCAGTCATGCCGTAGTGGAGGAATTTGCAGAGCATGGCGCCACTGTGCATATATGCGATTTGGATGAAGCAGAAATTAATGACCGTATACGTGAATGGAAAACGAAAGGATTCAAAATCACTGGTTCAGTCTGCGATGTATCAAAACGAGAAGAAAGGGAGAAGCTAATGAAACAAGTCTCCTCTCTCTTCAATGGGAAACTTAACATCCTTGTATGTTCGCCTTCATTCATTATTCTGAATTTCTATCTTTCGGGGATTTGAACCCGACTGGTCAAGTAAATTAAAAATTGTTTGAAAAGCCATTCCGTTATAGTTGAGGGTGGGGTAAACGAAATAAAATTATTTATTGATTATCTTTAATTGATCGTGGTCATACAAATTAAACTGTTTTTTTTTATTATTTACAAATTAAACTGTTGAAAATCATTCACTTATAAAGGAAGGTGGGGCAAACAAAATAAACTACTTATTAATTATCTTTAATTGATCCATGGGTCTCTAGATAAATAATGTTGGGACACATGTGAGTAGACCGAGAACTGTAGATTTCACCGCTGAAGACTTCTCGGTTCTCATGGCTACCAATTTGGAGTCAGCTTTCCACATGTCCCAACTTGGACACCCTCTTCTGAAAGCATCAGGGGCAGCCAGTATTGTTATGATGTCTTCGGTTTCAAGCACGGTGTCAGTAAGTGGTCTATCCATCTATGGACCAACCAAAGGTGATCGTCAGATTACTTATATAACCGTACAATATTATTTAATAGTCATGTTGTCATGGGAAGCATAATTAATGAATTATTTGCAGGAGCCATGAACCAACTTGCAAGGAATTTGGCATGTGAGTGGGCAAAAGACAACATAAGGGCTAATTCTGTAGCGCCTTGGGTTGTCAGAACTGCCCTAAGTGAAAATGTAAGATGAATTTCGCTACATTATCCATTGTTATGCATACATGTCAAGCCTTCACTTAACGATGTGGAACTCAATTAAACTCGTTACACCATAAAATTAAAACTAAATTTCTAATGAAAAAAAAAAGAAAATCTTATATGAAACGGACTTAATATGTCATTGATTTTAATTTTCTTACCATGAATTAGGTACTCCGTAATGAGAAACTCGTCAGGAAAATGAGATCCCGAACTCCAATGGGACGCCTTGCGGAGTCCAACGAGGTGGCTGCCTTGGTAGCATTTTTATGCATGCCTGCGGCCTCATACATAACTGGTCAGACTATTTGCATCGACGGAGGGCTCACAGTGAATGGATACTCCTTATCAAGGATGTGACTTACTAACAGCTATTTTAAAATTTAAATGATCAATAATAATATCCCATGCACCTGCTATGATAAAATTGTGCAGTGGCTCTTTCTATTTTTTTTCGTTCAATAAAACCTAGTCATGTCACACATACAATAATTCATTATTGGCTTTACAATTTATATGATGTGTGAGGAGGTCCATTCGTTTTATTTTGACTTGTACTTTTCGTTTTGGGTCAACTGCCTTAGTTTTGGCATTTGTACTTGTTTCGATAAGTTCCTCTCTCATGTAGTTGTTTTTCAATTCTAGTTATTTGTACTGCCTTAGTTTTTACCAAACAATGAATTTTATGTTGATTATATTTATATAATTATATGGTTGAGACTTTGAGTAATTTTTATGTTTACGTTACTTTAAACAAGTTCTAAAGCTTTTAAATTTTAATAAATATGTGAAGGCTATGTCCATTCTTTAAATTTAAATTAATTAAAATCAAGAAAATATGTAAAAAATTATGGATTGGCTCGAGCTTTCAAATAACAGAGCTCTTTTCGGGTTGGGCTCCGACATGGCCAAGCCGGAGCGTGACTCAACCCATTGCCATCTCTATGAATATACTATTGATCAATTATGAATTCATAAGTTAAATTCATACTCACTATAAATGTATTACTATCATTTAAATCTTATACAATAAAAAATTATAAAATACACCAAAGGAGTTTTTAAAGACTTTCAAAAGAATGCCAATAGTCTAATTTTCTAACCAATTTCACACTGGATTTAGGTCATATCAACTCAACTAAACTAATGAAACTAAATTATGATTAAATGTGAAACGAAACAAAAAAGTTTTAAACCACACATAGACTAGTGAATTAAAGCAAAAGGGGGAAAATTAATAATGGAGTGGTACATTGATCTTCGGAAATATAAAAAAAAAAATTAAAACTTAGAAACATGGCATAAAACTTAAAAATTGATATTAAGTGTGAAACAAAATAGAATAAAAAAATTTTAAATCACAAATAGGACTTGTAAATTGAAGAAAATGAGTAAGTTAATGTTGGACTAGTAAATTGATTTTTAGAAATGTAAAAAAAAATAAACAACTTGAAAAAACAACATAAAAACTATAAATTGACATTAAGGGTGAAATGAAATAAAAATTTTGTTAGCCACGCATAGGACTAGTAAATTGAAGAAAACAAGGTAAATTAATAATGGAATGATAAATTAGTATTTAGAATTATAAAAAACAAAAATAAGAAGCTTGAAAAAATAACATTAATCCTGTAAATTGACATAAGTGTGAAATGAAATAAAAATTTTATAAACTACACACAGAACTAGTAGATTGAAGGAAAAATGGGTAAATTAATGTTAGGTGGTAAATTTCAGAATTATAAAAAATAGAAAAAACTTGAAAAATAACATAAAATTTGTAAATTGATATTAAGTATGAAATGAAACAAAAATTTTGTAAATCACATATAGGACTAGCACATTGAAGGAAAAATGGATAAATTAATATTGGGGTAGTAAATTGGACTTCAGCATTGTAGAAAAAAAAAACTTAGAAAAACGACATAAAACATGTAAATTGACTTTAAGGGTGAAATGAAAAAAAAAATTGTTAACTACAAATAAGGCTAGTAAATTGAAGGAAAAAAGGTAAATTAATGTTGGAATTGTAAATTAGTTTTCAAAATTGTAAAAAAAATAAAAAACTTGAAAAACTATATAAAACTTCTAAATTAACATTAAGTGTAAAATAAAATAAAAATTCTGTAAATTGCACATAAGACTAGTAAATTGGAGTGGTAAATTAGTCTTCAGAATTGTAAAAAAAGAAAACTTGACAAAATAACATAAAACATGTAAATTGACATTAAGTGTGAAATGAAACAAAATTTTTGCAAACCACATATAGGACTAGTAAATTGATGAAAAAATGGGTAAATTAGTATTGGAGAGGTAAATTACCACTTCATAATTGTAAAAAAATTAAAAACTTGGAAAAAAATAAAACCTGTAAGTTGACATTAAGTTTGAAATGAAATAAAATTTTTGTAAATCAAACATAATACTAGTAAAATGAAGGAAAAATAGGTAAATTATTTTTGGAGGGCTAAATTGGTCTTTGGAATTGTAAAAAATAAACAACTTGAAAAAATAATGTAAAACATGTAAATTCATATTAAGTGTGAAAAGAAACAAAAATTTTTAAATCATACATAGGACCAGTAAATTAAAAGAAAAAAGGGTAAATTAATTTTGGAGTATCTTCAAAATTGTAAAAAAATAAAAAATTTAGAAAAAGTGCTTTTTGTAAAAGCTAATGAAAGAAAATGATAAAAAAGACCCCTTGCCCACAAGCCCCATGATGTTGCGATGTGATAAATTTTTATTTTATGAATTATGAGATAGAATTTGATAAATTTCTAAAAAATAGTGAATTCAGCCGCAAACATTTATGTACATATAACATTATAAAAATTAATATGATATATTATAATTGATTGGATTAAGAACATCATATAATTTACATAAGTTTTTCATTATTATTTTTAACAACTAATCATATTGTGTCGCATCAATTCTACAATTGTTAATGATTCTAAAATTATTTATTTCAAAATGATGCAAATTGCAACACAACGCAAGCTGATTTCATGTGATCATTACAGAAACTTAGTTTCAAGCTCCTACAGAACTTTGTAATACATAATTTTGTGGCATTGTAGCGGATTATATGATTGTTTATCTCTTACTATACTATTTTTCAATATCTACACTCGATCAACACCCCCATTGTTCCAACATACACCAAAATCCCGTCACTAGCAAGATTTTGTTAGCTCTCAACATTTGTACTCTGAGACGAATTACATGTATATTTGTACAGAATTTTGCCATGAACCCGAAATATGTATCCCCAGATTGAGCCCCAGTGATTTTTTTTTTTCAAATAAAGAATGAGGGAAGTTTATTGAAAAATATATGGAAAGATTACACCTTGTCATATTGTCTAAAAGCCCACCTCAAAATAGCATAAAATTTAAAGACAAGATGAGACTCGAAGGAAGAAACTAATAAAGTAATTAACTGAACCAATGAAAATAAGAACATAGACTTGTGAACTTAAAAAATAAAACCTAGACCTATCTGTCAAACAAGCCAAAGAAAGACGAACTTCCAGTAGCAGAACATCCATGCAAAGCAGCAAAGGCACGTTTTCGAGCACACCCAAACAAAGCCAATTTCTCCATTATGTGGGCTTCTAGTGGTATAATTTGTTGAGGACACACATTGGAGGAATGTTGTATGAATGAATGAATTGTAAGGACGCATTGAATGACGATTGGATTGATAACAATTAATATATAATTTTAAAGAGATATTTTTTAACTTAAAAAATGGCTGTTAAAAGTTTATTTTGTTAAATGCAGAATCACCAAACTCAAAAGTCAAAATTCCCCCCAGGGTGTGGCAATTGGATACTTTTCAAGCAGCTTTATTTGGGTCATCCCAATTCGAAGAGGCACTACAAGAAAAATAAATTTTTTGACTGCTGAAGGTAGTTGAAATAAGTGTCATGCTGTTAAAAATGTGTTTTTCCAATGGCCACAGCTGGTAGTCGCTAATACCTAAGTTAAAAAACTTTTTCCAATTGATCGCTATAAATATTTAGGAAATAAAGAGCACACTTGCTCGAGGTCGAGCCGGCTAAAACAAAAGCACTGATCACCAATTTAAAGGTACTTCTGCTCGAGATTAAGCTAGCCAAAAGCAGAAACTCTCGCTTTCATTTTGCTCGAGGCTAAGCTAGGAAGAGCAGGAACATTCACTACCAGTCAAGCGAGCTCTCATCATATTATAGGCGGCACCAAGAGCATGTATAAACTAGTCCTTGAACAAAACTTAAGTGTGGCAGCCTGAACCCACAATGGGAATCGGTTAAACGACTCTCTCCGAGAATGAGAGTGTAACTCCCATGCATGATCAATTCTCATCGTGATGACCAAATAACCGTTCTAAAACAGAAGGGTACGTGGGAAGTTATGAACGTGCGCTATGGGAATAATAGCAAGGAACAGAAGACTAGATAAATACCTCAGAAAAAGAAAAAAAAGAGTTGGACTTTTTACACACAAAGAATCAGAAAAGAGAGAACAAGAAGTAAAAAAAGGAGTGAGTCTCTATATTGGTTTTTTTTTTCTTTTTTCTTTAAAGAACATTTTCCAAGAGTTAAGTCCAATCAATGACTTGAGTATCGGAGGGTCTTCACCAAAAAAATACTCGGCGATCTCTGACATTTTTATGTGAACACAGGCTAGAGGAGATCACTTACTTTCATGATCAAAGAAATTCAAGTGTTTGCTGGAGAACCTGCTCGAGGTAGAAGCGATCAGATTTCAGTATTAACAATAAATATGCTTGTTTAGATTGAAATTGACCATCATAAATACACAAATAAAGAATGAAAATTAATATGGACATGCGAACTGATATTTATGACCAGTTTAAGCATCAAAAAGAATATTTTTTTATCTTCTCTAGTGGTTATATTTGCAATATCAATTTTAGCTAACTAATTACCGTTAAAAATAAACTAGTTTTTAGGGGCAAACAAAGTTGAAAAAAAAAAATTATAGTCAAAAAAATATTTGTTCTAATTGATTATGCAATCGAAAATATGTTATGTTAATTGGAATAAATTATATTTTTAATTGAATTTTAATATTTCCAAGAAGATGATTGTTGAAATTCATTTTGTTCTACTTCATAGTTAAAATGATCATTTTATTAATTGCCTAAAAAAATCAATGAATTAATAGACAAATATATATCAATGAATTAATAGATAAATATATGGTTGAAATTGATTTATTAATTGTCTGTAGGAAAAAAAATCAATGAATCAATGGACAAATATTCTTTTATAAATAATTTCAACAAATACATGTGCAATTTAAGAAAAATACAAATAATTCACCAAAAGCTACATGATGCTCCTACAATGACTTAGTAATCAATGGATGGATGGATAAATATTCTTTTATAAATAATTTCAACAAATACAGATGCAGCTTAAAAAATAAGACAAATAATACACCAAAAGCTACACGACCCTACTATAATGCTTAGTGTTACTAAATGATAAAATCAATGTGGATTAATCATTGAATCCTTGAGAACTAGTTAAATAAAATACAATACATCAAACACTACAAAACACCAATATAATGATATTTTTTGTGTTGATAAAAGATATAATCAGTGTGGATTGAGCAACTAAATAGATCCTTGTGAAAGTTGAATATCATAATTTTTTCTTCCTAGGCTCTTGATTCCCTATGTAATACACACACACACACACACAAATATATATATATATGTATATATATATACACACACACAATTAAACTAAAGTAGAAATGCCTATGTACTAAACAAGAAAATGAATCTATCCTTATTAACTTCTCTTTCACTTGTTATAAAATAAATTGTGAATAATAAATTAAAATCATGAACAAAAATAATAATAATTCTCTCATGTAGTTGTTTTTCAATTCTAATTATTTGCACTGCCTTAGTTTTTACCAAACAATGAATTGTTTGGTACAAATATTCGATCCAGTTTTAGCAATTACTGTATGAATTTAACATATAATTTTGATTTCATATTTTCACTTGTTCAACTAGCCACGTTAATTCGTTCACATGATTAAGCAAATTTTTAAGTTCAAATTCAATGTGAACGGGGTCTTGGATGAGAAGTGAAGTGTTATATATGTGTTTGACTAATTTAAATGTATGGTCAAAGGCCCAAACTAGTTGTTACTTTTTTGAGTTTTTGGATTGATTGATGGGCTAAGTACTTATGATTAATGATGATGAGAGTATTCTTTTAACTGATATATTGTATGATGAGACGAATGTGTCTTGATATTACTTGGATCTTAATGATAATTAGCAATTATAGATACTATAATTGTTGGCCAAATTGCAGTTCTTTTAATCAAATATTATATATATATAAATTCTTAGATGCGGGTGTTTAAATATATATTTTGTAAGGATTCGTATTTCTATTACAGCAAATCTACCAAAATTCGTAGTTAGGCATCAGCACCTGAGAAGATATAATATAATATATATATATATATATATATATATATATATATATATATATATATATATATATTAGGGATATAGGATATGATGATAGTGTAGTCAGAGAAATAAATAAAATTTAATTTTAATAAAATTGAAAATGATTATTAGGTACGTGGCATTGTTAAACCAGTTGACCATAAATTTAACTACACTTTGGGATCATATCTGACTTATCTGGCTTATAACAGATCTAGATCCTGCACAACGGGTATCCAACCTATATACCAATTAAGACTTTAAAAACTTTAAAAAAGAATCCTATGCAACCCTAGGCAACACAAGCTCATACACAGTACAAAGATCTGGATCCCAGATTTTGTACTCTAAGTGGATGGAGGGAGAAGAGAAATACAACCAAGGGGAGAGATCTGGTTTCTATGCCTCGGAGGCTAAGTAACAAGTTATATGGCAGATCTGATATGGAAGATCAGTCTGTAGATCATGTATAAACTTTAAAATAAAGGTCATTCACCCTTAAATCTATGCTTTAAAATAAATAAATTACAGAACTTTAAATGCTTTAAATTAAAATTAAATTGAATGCTTACATTGAAAAAATGAAAGCTTTCTAAGCTTTAGATGATTACAAAAGAAAAGAAAGAAGAAAGGAAAACTCATAAGATTTAGAAGACAAGAAAATTTCCTTGATGTCTTCCGTTAATTGTTTTCCAGAGAAAGGAGAGAAGAGATGAGACGACTCGTCCCATTCCCAGAGGCGACCTATCTTAAGAAATTGAACTCAAACATTAAAATCATCTTAATGAGAATTCTACCGAAATTTCAGAGAATCTCTCATAAACATATAACATTCCCAAACCTGCAATTACAACACAAGCGCTCCCAAATCATTTATTATACATCAAACTACATCAACCCAATATCATCCAGTAACATATCCAACAATACACACATTTCATAGTTCTTATATCACATTCCTAGTATAATTCCAAAATATGATGATTATATATTAACCAAAAGAAAAATAATTATTCTATTGTCCTTAAACAACCTCACGTGGTCAAAATGACTTCAAAAAATATACAGCTGCTGGGTTAATTGTTGTCCCTGTAATCTCCTGGGGGGGAAAAATTATAATAAAATAGAGTGAGTATAAAACTCAGTGAGCTCAGTGAGTGGATAGTATTTTTTGAAACATAAAATACTTACAAAAATAAGTGCATCACTTGTAAAATTACTTTTCTTAAATAATTATTTTAATGTAAAAATGTCTTTCTTTTCAATCATATTCTGAACATAAGCAAAACTGATAGTGCCACAAAATCAATAAAATACATCTCATATTGAAATATTATCTCATACCAAAATATCAAATACTGAGTAATACAAATATCCTTAAACAAATACCCAGGGGATAATCTAGTCATATCCGGACCTGAACGAACGGCAATGATGTACTATCTAAGTACCATCATGCTCAGAGCTACACGGATAGACGGGAGGACGTACCATCTCATGTCTATCAGCATAACTCATACTCGGATCTCAACGGACGTGCTATGATGCGCTATCTGTGAACATCGTGTCCAGACCACCCGGTCTTATATCTCAATATATGTCTGCATGCATATGCCCCAAAAGGGCGAAAGCGCCCAAACACATACCCCAAAGCCTATATGTGTGTTCAGATAGGCCCTAAAGGCCTACTATCTCATCTCATCATATCTAGAGGGAATGAGTATTTGCTTAAAACTTAAAATCATGATCGAAATCATTATATATATACACTTTAAATCATGCTTTGAATCATACTCGAAATTGATATATATACATTTTAAATCATGCCCAAGATAAATCATATACTCTTTAAATCATGCTCAAAATCAACATATATACACTTTTAAATCACGCTCAAGATCAAATCATATACTCTTAAAATCATGCTCGAAATCCATATAAAAATACTTTGAATCATGTTTGGAAATTAATCATCTCTTTTACCATTTTAAAATCGATACGGAGCATAAATGAATAAATATAACTTAACAAAATATTTATACGTAATAAACATTTAATTTTGGAGAACCATTTAATGAAAACACTTTAAATATTCATTTCACGACCAAGCTTTACTATATAAAAATTAAATAAATTTTAATATATTCCACTCACAGTGATAAACTCAGATTCGGCTATCACCCAGTCCGCAGGTAAATTCTCGTCTGCAGATCTACCTATTTTAAAGAAATGATATAATTACTTTCCATAATTATAATTCCAACTAATCTCGCAAAAATAACGCTTAAAATAAATATTCGTTCTAACATTACAACTCTCAATTTCCTCGGCTTACCGTAATAATATCGTATTTGTAATTTACTAATATAATCCAAAATTATACTACTCTCAATTTCATAATTTACTAATTTATCCTCAACATCATAAAATTACCAATTTATCCTCAATTTAGATTGCAAAAACATCCTCAAAGATATAAATTACGAAATTACGCTCTATACATGAAATTACCAAAATGCCCCTATAGTCAACGTTGACCGGAATTCACCCAACGGCGGTGGGGAAGCTCGAACTAGACACTTCTCATCGAGGTGAGTTCAACGGTGCCGGTGGTAACCTCCCACACACAGCGGTGGCGCCAGATCGAGACCGTGAAGCCGCTGCGGCACTTAGGGGTGATCGATTGGCGGTAAATCAACCTCCTCGATGCCGGTGACTGGTTGGGAATGGAAGATGGTGAGGTGGGGAACCTTTTCCAGTCGGTATCGTGGCCAAAGATGGCGATCGTCCGCGCAAACCCGCGGAAGTTTCAAACTTCACCGGCGGCATTCCGCTCGTTTTCCAGCAACAAGGACGGGTGGGGGTGGACGGCTGGTTCACAAGCTTCAATTTGATACCTTGCTCGGCCGGTGAAATGACTGGAAATGGAAGAAACCGACGGGTCGGGTCACGGGTTCAGGTCGGGTCAACGGGTTCTCTCTCTCTCTCTCTCTCTCGGTTTCAAATATGAATTTCACCAGATTTTCCCTTTTAAATACACTTACAAAATATCAACTAGACCCATGATTATCACATGATTTATCACATAAACCCCCTCTTGATTTAATTATTTATATAAATAAATAAAGCAAATGTATATGTTACAAGAGAAGAATACAAGAGAAAGAAACTTGTAATCTAAGGAGTCTGAGTCTTCCTCCAGATTATATACAAAACTGTTAAATTATTTTAACTAGACATTGTGGCGCGTCCTGTAACATTAAACTATTGCTTTGTGGAGGAGGAAGTCTGCTTGAGAGGTTCGAGGCAAGTCTGCTCAAGGTTAGACCAGACATAAATGTTTGAAATGTTCATGAATTGTTTGAGAAAAGATCAGCACATCATCTATATAAACAATACAGAATTTTGAGTAAGAATTATAAATGTCATTCATAATCCTCTAGAATTCTAGGGGGCATTCTTCAAACCAAAATACATAACTGTTCATTCATACTGTCCAAATGGAACAATGAATGCAGTTTTATACCTATCTTTAAGATAAATTTGAATTTGCCAAAATCCAGATTTCATGTCAAACTTTGAAAATATGAATGCAGAATGCAATCTTTGAAGTAAGTATGTTTTATTAGGTATTGGATACCTAATCCACTTTAAGGCTTTATTAAGAGGCTTGTAATTTATAACAAGTCTCGGTGTGCCTCTTTCTATCTCAGAATTTTTGTTCACATAGAAAGCAACACAAGACCAAGGAGACCTAGACTTGACAATAAGTCCTTTAGACTCCAAATATTTGATTTCATTTCTAAAATATTGTTCCAGATCCATATTCATTTGGATTGGACGAGCTTTTGTAAGAATTTTCTTTTCATCAAAAGAATTTTCATTTGGCAAGTCTACCAAATGTTGCTTTCTATTCCAGAAAGCAGTTGGTAAGTTAGTACATATTTCTCTTTCAATGAGAGCTTTGAAATCAGAAATCTTTTGTTTTACAAAATTATTTTTAAGTTGCCTTTCAATTCTTTGTAAATTTAAATCCTTTTTCAAACAAATCAAATCATTTTGCTTTATTTTAAGGAGGGTACTAATGTGATTCTGATAAACAGAATATGCTTTAACAATATTTAAATTTCTTGTTTTAGGCTTTTCAATGAAAAGAAAAATAGGTTTTTTTATTCTTTACTTTAAATGATATACTATCATAATTGACAGTATAAGGAGTAATAAGGTTTATAAACGGTGTTCCTAAGATGACAATATTATGTATGTCATTTGTCAACAGGAAAGAAGTTTTGAATTCAAAACCACCGTTATAAACAGATGCATCAACTTTAGATTTGACTTTAAGTTTTTGAATTGTTTGCCGCCGAAAGTCTTTTCATTTGTTTTCTCATAAAACATTTCGGGACAATATATTCTTTAATGCAATTTAAATCAGCACTAGTGCCAAAGAGGGCAATGGTATCAATTTCAAAGTCTTTGAAAAAAATTAAATTAATTTTTATTAAATATTTTCTTGTGGTGATTTGTTTTAAAACAAAGAGAAAATCATTGGGTACAGACTCAATGTTTTCAAGACGTTGTTCATTTTTATCACCATCATATGTGTTCTTTTTAATTATAGAGGCTTTGGAAGTTTCAGCTTTATCTTTTACTTCTAACTTCTTTAAGAGTTTATCTAGATACTCTCTTTGGAGTAGGATCAATAATGTGTTAGACTAATTCAAGAAAAGTTAGAATCAGAGTCTACTAGTTCATCAATTTGGAGAGGCTCATTGTCTCCTGTCATAGAAGACTCAAAGCCAGAAGACTCAATTAGCAAAGGAACTAACTTTGCTAGTACTTGCTCATCTAAGTTAAGTTCTTGTAGCTTTCTGCTTATACGGAAATATTGTGCAGTATGACCCTTTTTACCACATTTGAAGCAAGTAGCTTTCTTGTAATTGAAAGATTTGGCTTTAGAATCCTTTATTTTAGAGAAATTTTTCTTCTCATAAGGCTTTTAGGGCTTCTTATAATAAATTTCTCTAGAATCTTTGAAAAGCTTTTTATCCCTCTTGGACTTGTAATGTTTTTTGTAAGGTTTGGAAGAACACTTACCATTACAGTCTTTAGAGGTAGAGGCTTTAAAGGGGTCATAATTGAACTGTTTACAAAATCGCCCAATTCTTGCTTAAATTGTTTAAGCTCCCATTTTAGTCTTTTCTGAAGTTTTAAGTCTTGACAAATCTTTAAACCTTCTTTATTTACAAAACTGAAAAGTTCACCAAATGTTAGATTGTTATAAGGAATTTGGTTGTCATATAAGGCTTTGATAGAATTTCTAACCTTTTCACCCAAAAGGGTTGGTAACCCTTTAAGGAACTTTTCTTTTCAAGTAACATGATTTGTATCATCTCTCAGAAAGAGTCTGGTGAAGAAGGTAGATTTATATTCTTGAAAGTCATAAGTTTCTTACATCTTAAGTTATGTAATAACTTAACATTTTATCTCTTAGGTGAGAAGGATCATTTGTTTGAATTGCATTTAAAATGTCAGATTATTGCTGTTTGGTGAGGAGATGATCCCACCAACCTTTAAGTTGACCAGTAAACCCAGCAATGAGGATTTCTGCAATTGCTTTGTCAGAAGTCCATGATTGGGTTTTATAGGCATTGGCTGCCATGGTTATCTGTTGTAACAACCTAAGAATGTTATACTCAGACATTTCATCTATGTTCCATTTATAGACAGAAGATGCATTAAATCGAGACTGGTTTAATGCACTTAGTCTGTTGTCAATAGTCAAATCTGGTGGAGACTTGATTGTGGGAAGAGCTAGCTCCCAATGGATTTTATTAGTTTTAGGAAGAGGTTCTTCCTTGAATGCTTCTATGTCTAAAGAGGCAATAGAAGACTTATCAAAATCCAGTACACGAATCTTGTTAGATTGTGCACTATCTAGAGCAATTTGAACTTTACTTGAGGAAGAAGAAACTTCTATTCTATCAAGTTATTCACGAATGGCTTTAGCAAAATCTGATTTAGATTCTTGAACTAGTTTTTTACTAGTCTTAGATACCTGGAAAGGCTCAAAAATAGGCTTTTTAAACTTTTTCTCAGTATAAGATTTTGTTGACTTTAAAGAAGAAGGAATAGGAGAAAGAGTTATGGTTGACCTTTGGATTTGATTTTCCAATCTAGTCAATTGTTTTCCTATCGTTTTTAAATTAGTATTACATAAATTATTTTGTTAAATAATACTATCTAAATCAGTCTCTGGATCTTTAGGCTTATGGATTTTTAAAGGTAAAACTTTAATTTGAATCGGAGGATCACCATGATCAATGGTTATACTTCTAAGAAGTGGATACTCTGCTTCAATAGTTCTATCACTATCAGAAAGAGTCCATTCAGGAGTTTTCTTCTTGACAACGATAGATTCTTTAAATGGATAATCAATATGATTATCAGAAGTATACATTTCAAACTTCAAAGAAGAAAATATGGACCTTATGCAAATTCACAAACTCATAATAAATTTGTTGAATTTCTTTTCTTTGGTTTAGAAACTGTTTAAAAACCAAAGTTTTTTTTCTTTATTGTTCTCTGAATAAAATCATTATGAAGAATATTTTTATCAACTTCAAATTCTTTAATCATTACATTTAACCTATTCTCTGTGACGACAGAGAATGAAGGAAAAGTAGGAGGAGAAAGTTCTTTCTCTTTCTGTTCCTCATCCTGTTGTCTGCTAGTGTATATGGGATGCGGTACACTAGTGGTGTAGTCAACATAATGTATTGATGAACTAATTATATCCGAAGTGGAAAACTTAGGTTGACTCTTTAAAGGTTGGAAAGAGAGATTTATAACATAAGGTATCTTTGAAAATCTCTTTTCAACTGAAGGGATACTAGTGCTTGAGTCTTTATCAGAGAATTTAGAGGTTATAGATCTCCTAAATGACAATTTTACTTTGTCATCCAAATACTGAGTCACATTTTGCAACTCTGTATTAGGCTCAAGTTATTTTGGAATCACTGTTTCAGTGGCTCCTTCCAGTATCCATTCCTTTGGAAGATTTACATCTTTCCATTGGATAGGATTTGGAATAACCGTGTTGGCTTTAGACAAGTCAGTCTGCAAGAGAAGAGTTTCATTTCTTTTTTACTGATATTTATGTTGTGTGTTAAATGGAGAATGCATAGCTTTATATGAGATTTTAAAGATTAATGCAACAAGAATTGATCCTTCAACCATATGGTAGTTATGGGTTTTAATTTGAAGAATCATGCTCTTTAAAATATTTTTGTCTTTAAGAGAAACTGTTATATTTGGATAATAGCTGAAGGAAATTGGTCCTTTACAGATACTTGATTCAATGCTACTGAGCAGAGAATCATCAAAGGAGAGAAATCTCTCATCCCTCAGGATTGCCAGGATTGAAGTATCCAATCATTCTTTAGTTAAAGGATTTATTTCAATTTGAATTAAGCCAATATAGATATAATTAAAATTCTTTTCTTTTAATTTCTTTAAAGATTGCTCTAAGAACAATTGAATTGTCTTAAATGGTTTTGAAAGAGTTATGTCATGTTCTTCTGATTTTATGACATAATCATTCTTTAAAAAGTCAAGTTTTTTAGTTTTATATATCATTTCTTTAGAAATCTTTGGTAGTTCCCAACAATCAATAGCTTTATTAAAATCTTCAATTATGAATTCTTCTGAATTCATTATATTCTTTAGATCACTAGTCCTCTCGGAGGAAGAGCTAGAAAAAGAAAATGCTCTACAGAGTAGATAGTCCATTTTAGAACCATATGTTCTAGTTTTAGTCATACAGGATTGGCTACGATTCACAGCTAAAAATTGGTTTTACTGCCTTTCAACCAATTGGGACTTACGACCAAAAGTTACTGCGGCACCCAAGGTAACACTCACCACTCCTGCAGTGCTCAACTTTTACACAGATTTCTAACCTAGACACTCTAAAGTATATCACACTATCCTCCCCTTGGCTCTGATACCAGTAGGGATATATGTGTGTGTGTGTGTACACACACACACACACACACACACACATAATTAATAATAATTTTTGGAAAACATTCCCTCTAAATTAAATTAATATTGCTGCCAGAAAAATTAAAATTAATTTCAATTTCCCCAATTTAAAAAAATAAAATTCAATTGTTGCAAAAAAATAATTTAAAATAATCCCATCAAATTAAATACTTAATATTTTGAATAATTTAATATTTATTTAAATACTTAATTTTATATGGTAGATAGTAATCATGTATGAACAATATTATGATAGACATTTGTCATATGTGCAAGCATGACAAATTCATAAAAGATAATACATCATAAAATCCATGACATGTATAAGCAGTCATCTAAAATTTCTTAACACCAAGTTTAGTGATGACATGCAACCGTCATAATTTGACTTAACATTTAGGATTTGGATCATATTGATGTAATAATCTATATTTTTTCTATATGCTCTAAAGGATCTCATTTCTATATTAAATATATTGAAAACTTTCTAAGTTCTTTGTAAGGAAATTTATAAGTGTTATTTTCCTTTTCCTTCCTTTATATTGAGTCATGCATGTATATCAAACCAATAACACACATAAGTATCAATATAAAAATTATTTCAATTATATTATAAGTATTTAATTTCAAGTTATGTGCTTAACTAATTTAGAGGCTTCGTTTCCACCTCTGAAATTAAAACTATTTTAAAAAATGGTTTAACATTTTCTTTCTTAATGTGCAATAGATACTTAATTATTGGGAATTTTATCATTTTACTACTTAACTTTTTTTGACATATCACTTTACCACTTAGTTTTATGATAATTGTTTCTTTATATTTAATGTTTCAGTTTTATCATTTTACCACCAAACTATTAGCTCAGTTAAGAAATCACTAATGTCATAAGGCATTTTCAACAATACATTAAGCTAAAAATATTATAATATTTACAATTTTATTAATTGATTATTTTAGATATAAAATATTTAAATAATAAAATAATTAGCTCTTTTTATAAAATTATTTTCCTATTTTTTTATTTAAAGGACTAAATTGGACTTGAAAAATTTAAGGGTAAAACAGATTTTTATTATAAATTCTATTATTTTTAATGATTTAGTGACAAAATGATAAAAATTAAAACGATAGGTGGGAAAAAATAATGCTAATATTGATGGTCGAAATAATTGTTAAAAACTTTTGGTGGTAGAATAGTATATCAGAAAAAGTTATGTGGTAAAATGATAATACCTCAATAATGTGGTTTAATTAGCATAAGAATACATACCAAGTACCTCCTCGATTAAAATATAATTTAGGGTTTAATATATTTCCTCTGGATTTTCAGGAATTGAAAAGGGAGCAACTGTTTTAGAATTGAAGCACAAGATTGCTGTCTTGGGAAATCATGGATTGGATCAAAGAGCAAAAAAATCGCTAAATCTTGGACAATTTTCATGTCCAATATCTTCAATCGATAATCAAAAACATGATTTCTGGCTACATCAAAGATGTAACTTCTGGCATTAGACTTCAAACTCTAAACTACATTGCCACAATCGAATTAGGCAGCCGAAAATTTCAGTGATTGTTGACACAGGAAGTGACCTGACATGGGTCCAATGTGAGCCTTACAAATCCTGTTTCAATCAACAGGATCCTGTATTCAATCCTTCAGTATCCCCATCATACAAAATATTTTTATGCAACTCATCAACTTGCCAGACCCTGGAATTTGCCAATTGAAATTCCGGAGCCTGTAGCAGCAGCAACTCACCAGACTGTCACTATTTTGTTAGCTATGGTCATGGATCTCGGCCTGGGAACAGCTTCTGTGAATGATTTTATTTTCGGATGTGGCAGGAACAATAATGGTCTTTTCGGACGAGTTTCAGGACTTATGGGTCTTGGAAGAAGTAACTTGTCATTGGTTTCTCAAACTTCTGAAGTTTTTGGAGTGAAATACTTAATTGTGAACAATAAGGCCCCTTCATGGTATGTTTAATTTAGAGTAAAATATTTAATTTTTTTATTATCTTTTAAAAGGATTTAAATTTAATATTGAACTGATCATTTCTAAATATTTTGATTAGTAGTTATTGAATAAAAAATAATACATAGTTAAATTTTAACTATACACTATTATAAATTCATTCTTGTTCAACGCTGGATGTAAATTCCTCTCGAACTGTATGAATGTCCTCAAATTGTTAATAAAAAATGATATATGGGAGTGGGTGGAGACAGTGTGAATGAAATCATGATCAAATCCTTAAACTAATTCATGGGGGAAAATGAAAGAAAGAAAGTCCAGCAAATTTATGGAGCCCAGCCCATATTTGTTCATCTGTGAATAAGTGAGACATAGTTTGGACCAGCTCCGTGACTCACCCTTTTTGTTCAGCCCCCACTTTTGTAGCTCATCGAACCTCATAGTATAATTTTTGTTTATTTATCATTAAACTCAAATTAATTTTCCTTCGTGTTTCAACAGTAATGGTGACAAATTCTCTCTTCAAAGCACAGTTCTAAATCAGCACATAAAACCATTAAAAAGTGACAGATAAATAAAAAGAATTTATTGAGAGCTCTTTTCGAGGTTAATTACGGTAAATTTAGATAATTTTAATATTAATAAGAAAAATTATCAGTCATATACTCTTAAATATCACAAATATCATTTATTCTACAACATTATTAATATATATCACTTGTATACTCTAAGTTGACAAAAGACATCTGTTGTCCATCCTACTATTTACTACTGTTAAGAAGTTGACGGAATTTTAGCAAAATGACAATTTTTCTATTAAAATAAGTAAATGAGAAAATGTGATAAAAAACGACATGTCGTTCTCTTTCAGTGAAATGCATTATTTTTAGACAACATGTCGTTTAACTGAATATAATCGTATGACATGTAGTTTTATTAGAACATAAATGTATGACATGTCATTTTACTGGAATATAATTGTATGACATATCGTCTTATTTAAGTAAAATAAAAATTTTTACAGACGACATGTCGGTTAACTGGAATACTGAAGGACGACATGTCGTTTGATTACCCAAAAATCAAGAAAATAAAAAAAAAAGGCGCATAATGCACATGATCGGATCTCTTCTTCTCTTTTTTTTTTCTTTACAATGCACACAACAAAAAAAAAATGGAAAGCTAGTAACACACTCACAATCACGATAATTTTTCTTAAAAAGATTATTAGTCATTTAAGTTAAGAGCCTGCCTCTACGTCTGCCGTGATGTATCTAGGGTTGACAAAAGTCCGGGTTGGGTCTGGATATTGCAATATCCGGACCTAGCCCGAACTTTTGAAAACCCGGGTATGCTAATGCCCGACCCGGATTTTATATATATATAAAATTTAAATTTTTATATTTATGAATATATTTTTATTTATTTTATAATTTTTAAATTTATTTTAATAAAATAAAACATGAAATATGAAATTTAAATATTTAAATATATTGAATAAATGTATAAAAAAATGTAATTATTTAAAATAAAATATTTTTTTATAAAATCCGAGATTACCCGGCCTGTATCATCCAGGTCTGGGCCGAGCGAGTATTTTTTCCACCTCTAACTGTCTCTGGTCGTAAGTGTTGTTTCTATGATGGTGTGCTATCGACTTCCCTTTTACTTTGTGTAGTGTGTTTGTAAAGAAAAAAAGAAAAAAAGAGATTCAGTTGTGTCTGTCGCACGTGTTTCCTTTGTTATACTAATTTTTTTAAAAACAAAACTACATGTCATCCAATAACTTTCAAGTTAAACGATATGTTATCCATTAATGTTTAATATAAATAATATATCGTTCGAAGAAAAAACGTTGTCATTTCTCTTATATGAGATGACATGTTATACAAATATATTACAGTACACCGACATGTCATATAGTAATATTTCAATAAATGACATGTCGTCGATAAAGTGATATATGTTAAAAGACCATATTATCCCTATGACGTCGGTGTATTATAGCGGTTGGTAACAGATTAGTGGACGACAGTATACGACTGATACATATTAAAAATATTGTAACACAAATGATATTGGTGGCATTTAAAGGTATATGACTGATAATTTTCCTATTATAATGCTGATTTTTTTTTTAAAAGGAACTAGTAAATAAGTTAAGAGGCTTAACAAGCACAACTCCTTAAAAATTTCAACACTTCAAAGGCAAAAGCTATTAATTAAATATTTTTTATTCAATTTCTGACGATTGTTTTTAATTAAAGCATAAAATCAGTCATAGATGAAATATTATGATTTTGGGAATATATGTATTGTATTATTATGTAAAAGCTTAAATGTTTTCAATATGTTAATCAATTTTTACTAGGGATAGCAATGGGGAAGGGAGGAGATCGATATTCCCGTACCTATCCCAATATTCTGCATAGTTCATGTCCCCTCCCCATTTCCTTCAAAATTGCTAAAGGGGATTGCCATCCCTCCCCAAATAATAACAGGAGATCTCCCAAGGTCCTGGATCCCCCAATAAATCTATGAACAAACGATACATTTTTAATTTCTGAATTTGATTTAATCATATTAAAATAAAAAATTAAATAAAAGTAAAGTTTAACAATATATCTTATATTAACATTAATCCATTACAAAAGTCACACTACAAAATATAAAATCATCAACATAATTAACTTCAATCTTCATTATCCTATAATAATAAAAAAAAGAAATTACTGAAATGAATATAGATGCTGAAATTAATAATTTTAATAAAAAAAATTATTTTATTTAATAAAAGTATAAAATAAAAATTTTAGGTCAAAATCTTTTAAATAAAACCTGATCGAATAATAATTTAAAATTATAACTAGTTAACTAAGCTAAAAAATTTTATAGTATAAATATTATTAATTAATAATTTTAAAAAATAAAAATTAAAATAAAAATTAAAATTAAAATAAAAAATAGAGAATTAGAGATGGGAATGAGTTCTCCATCCCTCCTTACAAAAAAAAATAAATAAAACAAAAAGTCTTCATCATCCTGGTACCGTCCCTCAAAAAAAAAAAAAAATATTCGAAAGCTCTGTCCATGTAAAAACTCTTGTCATCCCAAACTGTGATAATCAATTATCTATCAGTTTTTAATATACACTTTTTGAGAAATTTTTTTTTTTTTACGTGGAACGCGAATCCGCAAATTCTTCATACATCTTTAATGTTAAATTTTATAACCACACGTGGAAGAACGTGAATATCATTGTGATTAAATTTTAACGGACAACTTCACTTTGAAGATCACATCATTTGATTATGACGTGCCACAGCTTCAATTGTATTCAAAATTGATTTTCACAGTTATCATAATTATATGTAATGTAACTTAAAATTTATATAAAATTTAATAAATTTTACTGTATTATTATAATATTTTTTATAATTTTATATAAATTATAAGTTACATGTAATATAATTTAATAAAATCTTTATTACAGAGGTATAATTAAATTGAAAGACATAAATGTGACGTGCCATTTCATTAGTTCCGAAACATCAAATATATCACATCTTGTTAAGAAAAACAATCATTTTTCATAATAACTAAAAAAGAAAATCATTTTTCCTAATAACTTTGCAGCATTTTTAGTTATTTCCCCTATATTGGGAGCTCCGCTCTCACCAGCCAACACCCAACCTCAATCTAAAAAAATTGATATTTCGTTTGATTATCAATTGTCAATTAATTACAACCACGGTACCATAATTAACAACCATAGTACCATAATTTCTCATTAACAACTTAAATTCCACACGTGAAATTTCGGTGGATGTACAATAAATTCGAATTAATGATGAACTTTTATGCTGAGGATAAAATTAAGGATCATTTTATAATGTCATAATTTTATTATTAATATCATAATTAAATATAAATTATGTAAATAAAACATAAGATATATAAATTTAATATAAAATTTATAAATCAATATTAAGTATAAAACAAAATATAAATTATATAAATAAAATATACAATTTGAAAATTGAAAGAAAAACATACAAATTAAGATAGGAGTGATAAATTGGTATATTATTGATAAACAAAACAAAAATTTATAAATATAATATAAAACTTGTAAATCAATATTAAGTGTAAAATAAAACATAAGACTTATAAATATAATAAGTAAATCAATATAAGAGTGGTAAATTGATATATTATTTATAAATAAAATAAAAACTTATAGATATAACATAAAACTTGTAAATCAACATTAAGCGTAAAATAAAACATAAATAATATAAATAGAATATAAGACTTGTAAATGAAAGGTAAAATAAGTAAATTAATATAGGAGTAGTAAATAAAACAAAAACTTATCAATATAAAATAAAACTTGTAAATCAATATTATGTGTAAAATAAAACATAAATTGAGTAAATTAAATGTAAGACATGTAAATAGAATGTAAAGCAAGTAAATTAACATAAGAATACTAAAATAATATATTATTAGTAAACAAGACATAAACTTACAAGTGTAACATAAAACTTGTAAATCAACATTAAGTGTAAAATATAATATAAAATCTATAAATAGAACATAAAACAAGTAAATTAACAAAGGAGTGGTAAAATGATGTATTATTAGTAAACAAAACATAAACTTCCAAATGTCACATAAATTTTGTAAATCAACATTTAGTGTAAAATAACATATAAATTATATAAATGAAATAAAAGACTTGTAAATAAAATGTAAAATAAGTAAATATTATAAGAGTTATTGAAAAAAATAAAAACTTACAAATGTAAAATAAAAACTCATTATAATAATTATTACCTTATATACTTATTGTTTTTATTTCTAAATTGAATAATGATAATTTTGGGTTTATGTAATATATGTGATGATATATGTGAAATTTTTATTAAGGATAAAATTTTTTCTCAAAATCAAAATTTGAAAAATATTTTTTCATATTTTTCAAAATTGCTTGAAAAGTAAGTGATTTTACATTGTTCTAAATCTCCTCGAGAGCAACCCCAAATGATATTTCAATATAAGTGAAAAGCAAATTTGAAATTATATGAAATATGTATAAAATTAAAAATTAGTTATAATTTTATTGATATTTCATATATATCTAGTAATATAAGAATGTCTTTTTATTTTGTTTTGGCTTGATCGACATCAAGAAAAAAATTTTTGCTTAATTAACTTATATAGTAAACAAATACTATGATATAAAATAAAAAATAAAAGTTTACAAATGTCTTAGCATGAATATAGAATTTATGGTTAAACTAATTTAATCAAATTTACTCTAGTTATTTTCAATATAAATTATTTGTTTTAAATTGACGAGTAATTTTTTCTTCGTTTAAATAAATTAAATAAATAAAATATTTTTTTAAAATTAAAGATTAATGTTGATTTACAAGTTTTATATTATTTTAAAAAATGTTTGTTTTTTTTATAATTTTAAAATACTAATTTACCACTCTTATATTAATTTATTTATTTTACATTTCATTTACTAGTCATATATATAATTTATAAAATTTATATTTATTACAGTATTGATGTCGTAATTTTAATCACAGCATCATAGAATTTTCTCTCTTGTTATATATCCACCTACCCATTAGTATATATAGTGCTGCTCTAGTCTATGTTCTTAAACTTTATTAAAGTCTATAAAAGTTATTAGATTATGAGGTGTAATAGTATAATATCATTATACTATTAAATCAATCAATATACTATTGGTTTAATAACTTTTTGGACTCTAACAAATTTAGGATCTTGAATTAGAATATTTCTATTAGTTTGTGTGTGTGTATATATAAAAAATTTTCAATCTAGAGTTAAAGTTTAGGATTGAAATTCAGGAACAAATTTACAATATCGTAAATTGACTTTTATAAATTATAAATTGATTTACTAAAACACCATAAATTTATCTTGAATTTTAATCTCGGATATGATAAGTTATATATATATATTATAAAAAAGTTGTTCATTCATGTTAAAATAATATCAGTAAAATTATATATAGTTGGGTTAATTAGGATAATTCTATAGCATTACTGTCGTGGTGTGACAAATTAAATATAATGAAAATGATCTACGATTGTCACCCAAATATAAACATAATAATGGGGAAGGTTGTAGCCCCGCTCATGTGTCAAATTTGCAAACCAGTAATTTATATAACAATATTACCAATTGTATACCACCTAAGTTGAGATACAAAATTATAGCTGCATTGAAGTGCCAAATAACTATTTATCTCATCATTTCATTGCCACATATGATAATTTTTATATATGAGAGTTACGTATTAGTCAAATAGATGGATTTTAATGTAGCATACTCTAATAAATGTTGCACTATAATTTTTCTTCGGGTAAAAGAACTAATTAATTAAGGAGCTAACATAATTAATATATGTATTAAAAACAAGTCTTAATAAATATTGTTCACTGAAATGTGACGATCTAATTATTTTAATGTCTAATGGATTCATACATATATACGTTGTGCCCGGTTTTTAAACTTCGCCTATTATTAATTTGAAACACCAAAAAAATTTATTTTAAATTTTAAAAACTATAAAAAATATCACATATTAATGCTTTATGTGTTTTAGGCTTTTTATGTTTAAATGATAAAATGTAGTAAAAAATCCTCAAATATCTAATTAATCCAAATCACTCTTTCATCTCATCCAGTCCTCTCCCTCCATTTCTTTAAGCTTTCAAATTTAGTCAATTTCCCATTTCAATCAAAATTTAAGGCTTTTTAGAATTTATTAATGATTTGGGTATGTGTCAAATGCTGTTAATTCGAAGGAACTTTATAGAATTTATTAATGATTAAGAGGGAAATTTACTTAAGTTTATTAATTTATTTTATTAGATTATTTAAGACAAGTGGTGTTCATGTTATATTTCATTAGCTAAAACGACATTATATAGTGCGTTTTCAGTGCCATTATTGGCCTTATATGAATAAATATCATTATTTTTCGAAATAATGCAATTAACTAAAGTTTTAAAATTATATTTTAATATGTCCTAGATTGATTAATTCCTAAACTCTTATTATAAGATATTATTATTTAAATTTAGCCGATTAAATTTCTGGCAGGCCACTGAATTTAGAAGGATTGAGAGAAATAGGTACCGTGAGGGTCAAGAACCCAGCACAGGAGAAGATATATATATATATATATATATAGTTTTCTTGATCACCGCGAGATTATTAATTTTCTATTATCAGCCATAAAGCCTTTGATGAATTGGATCACTCTTTCTGCAGCGGCTGGCAATGGGTGATCTGTGAAGTAACCATGCTGCTCTCCTTCAAGCTCCACATACTCTATTTTCTTTCCCATCTCTTTCAATTTTCTCGCATAATTCTCCACTCTGTCCCTCAAAATCTCATCGCCGCCGACCACCACGACGAGGGGATCAAGAGCCACTGTGGCAAGGCTAGGGCTCGAAGGGCCAAATGGGTTCACCAGAGGATAGTCTTGATTAGCTCCGGTGGGAACTGAGAGCCTCCAAAACCTATATATTGAGCTCCGGTAGCACAATATTAGGACTAAAATAGTAAAATTTTACCGCAAATTATAGAAAATTCAAAGGAAAACATTAAAAGAGCTGAATCTAATTAATAATTCTTTTCAATGAATCGTGCTGATTGATTCAGACGTATATACGATTTTAGCCTGATGAGGATATCTATAAACAAATCCGTGCTACAAGACAATTATTTAATGGATTATAATTTTCTCCTGAACTTTTCAAAATTTTGTGCCACTTCGAATAAAATTTACTTAAGAGAAATCATATAAGAGGATCCTGATCTTTAATCAAATTAATAAAGCTTAGGACAGCGACCCCTACGTATGTATGTGTACAATGCCATTGATGCAAGAACTAATTAATTATGTTGTTATGATCATATCTGTTATAATATAAAGTCAAAGATGTGAAGAACGAGGAAAATATAAATTTGATCACCTTGTATGTGTATATGTATAATTAAGAAAATAAAACAGGCAAAACAAATCATGAAACTAATAGGCCCCGAATATAGTGGACTCAATAAACAAATGGATAATCTTTTTTTGGTATATTAAACAACAAATGGATAATCTTACACATTAGCTAGACGCACGGTTTTAATCCACAGATTTTTTTCTTTTTTTTTTTAAAAAGTATCTACAGAAATTAAATTCTTTCCCCATTTATACGTGAGACCGTGAGAGTGAAGTCTGAAACTCAGATTTTTTATACCATCACAATAAATTTTACCAGTTGAAACGATTAACACCAAAAACTTAATCTAATTAATGATATTATTACGTAAAAAGAAAAATTTTCGGAATTTAAATTAAGAGAAAGTTTGGATAAGATTTAATTTCTTGTCGTGGTCATTCTCAATTAACCAAATTGTGACATACGAGCTCATATTATAATGTTATATAAATTCAAAACTTTCTTGTAAAATTAATCAAATGTATAGAAATATATAATCATAAATTATTAATAGTAGGTACCTGTCATACATATCCAAGGTCCAAATTCCATCCATAGGCCTCTCTTCCTCTGACCTAGTTCTCTCACACCCACCAAAGAAAGGAGACATTAACACATAACCCCGAACCCTCACTGGTGCTAGCTCGACCGAGCCGGGCCCTAACTGGACAGCCAAATGGTGGGCCAGGTTACCCCCGGAAGAATAACCCAACACAAATACCCGGTCAAAGTCAACTTCACCTAACCACGTATCAATTACATTTTCATGCATCATGGCTTGACCTTGAAGCCATTTTAGGGCGCAACATGCATCTTCTAAAGCCGCAGGCAGCCTATGCTCCGGTGCTAGGCGGTAGTCGGGTTCGATGACAACGGCTTGAAGCATGCTGGCGAGGCGGACGCAGATGTTATGGTTGTTGGGGTATGTGCGGGAGCCGAAGCAGAAGCCTCCGCCGTGAAAGTAAAAGGTAATAGGGAGTTTTGTTGAAGAATTAACTACTGTTGATGTAGGTTTGTAGAGACGAAGATGAAGATTATTTTTTTCGTTGAAAATAAGGTCTTCGCAGAGGATTGAGTTGTCGTTTATAAAAGGAATATCGAAAGAAATATTTGGGGATCGTGAAATGGAGCCATCGCTAAAGAGTTTGAGGAGGCCAAAGCATTCGTCTACTACTTGAGGAAGTGAACCCATTTGATCGTCTCTCTCTTTCAATAACGAATTGTGTTAGGGTTTGTGAGTTTGCAATATAGTACAAATGAGAGTCACATTATATAGAGAAAAATAGAAGGATTATGCCGGATAAATTATTTGGTAGTCAATAATAGAGCATACATCATGATGATTTAAAATTCGAATTTGAAATTAGAATGTATTTTCTGATTAAAAAACATATATATAATGTTTATTGTTTAACTAGAGATAGTCAGAGTAGTCTAGCTTGAAAACTACAACTAAGAATTGCATATCAATTAAAATAATTTTGTGACCAAAACTTTAAGTTATTATAGCAATAATCTATTTCAATTTAGTATATTAGAAATTATACTAGTACATTATAAGTTAGTTATATTAATTTAGGTTGAGCCTAAGGAAGTGGGCAGGTTCAAATCAATTTTTTAACTCTTTACTTCTCGAAATTCTAATTCCATGACCGGCTACCCACCATATCCCTAAGGGCAAAATAGCTAGTTTGATGATTATGTTGCGTTTCTATCTTTCCAGATTTTTTATGGGAAAAGTTTTTCTCATGACTCGCGTTGACTAGACTAGACTGTTATTATAGGATATGGAATTGATAGGTTAACCACTTAGTTCACGATAACATGTTTTTTTTCAAATAAAAAAAGTAATAAAATCGGATTTTGATTGAACATCAGTTATATTATATAAGATGGTCTAGAGAAGACTAACTGTTCACTTGCATAATTGCATACGTGTTTGAAGTTTGAATGAGAAAGCGTAATCGTGATGAATATCCAATAAGATTCATGTGATTTGATTTATTAAGGTATATATTGTTATAGCTGCCAGCACACTAGTTCGCATACATTTGAGATTGCTTAATGGTCTAGAAAGTGATTTTTTTTTTTTTAAAGTTAATAAGTGATACATGTCACTTAATTTTATAATTCTTTGTATGTAGTGTTAATATTAGATAGTGTAACTCTATGTAAATAGTGTTGAAATCAAATAGTATCATATCATAATATTGGCCATAAAATGAGTACCGTGACTTACTAAATAGATCATTGCCCCTGTAAAAATTGAAAGACTCTGATAGCACACAAGAAGAGGTTACACTTCTTATACTCCAGGTCATAGAAGTAATTATTATGACTTAATTATGTTGTACGTGAAATGCGGAATCAAGTGCACCGATTAATTACATAAAAATAAAGAACACAAGATTTAATTGCATATACTCTCTAAGTGCTTACTCTGTTAACAATTGTTTTACTTCAATTGTTATTTCAAATTTTGGGATGATTTGCTCGATAATTGATGCCTTTATTTATAGGCATCTCATCCAATCACCATGCACATTTTGTCAATAATTCGGTGCCTAATTTTGAAATACTTGCACTACACTAGCCACATTTGAATACATGTACTTTGACTTTTCAAGAATTCTCCACCACGGTGAAGATTTGTCTAAATTTGGGCTGACTACCAATAAATCATATCTCCAAAGTAGTTGCATTTCTGTAACTGCCTACGTATTTAAAATCTGAGATCAAGCCAATACCAATAAATCATATCTCAACACATTCGAAGAATTTAAATTAGTTTCAAGTAATATTGAAACTTAACTCCAGAAGTCACTTTTATCAATATATTTGACGGGTTATCTTTGGTATTGATTTTCTTCAATAACACAACACTGCTCTTGATAACTTTCCTCACATAATGATATTTCACATCTATGTGTTTTATTCAAGCATGATATGTTTGATTCTTCGCAAGGAATATCGCACTTTCGTTATTACAAAAAAGCCTCAATGTTCTCTTGGATTTCTCCCAAATCACATAACAAGCCTCTCAACCAAATAGCTTCCTTTATAGCCTCAGTTACTGCCATATACTCACTTTAATAGTAGAAAGAGCAATTGTCGATTGTAGAATCGACCTCCAACTAACCAAACATCCACACAATGTGAATACATAACCCATTGCAGATCTTCGCTTGTCTAAGTCTTTAGTGAAATCAGAATCACAATGTCTAACACATTGTTACCCACAATTCTTTCTGAATAATAACCCAACATCCTTTCTGAATAATAACAAAAATCAATTGTCCCATACAAATATCGGAGAATACACTTCATAGCAAGTCAGTGGTCTTTACCTAGATTATACATGTATCGACTAACCATACTAACGGCTTGAGATATATCAGGCTTTGTGCACACTATAACATACATAAGACTACCTACAACACTAGCATATGGAACGTAAACTATGTAGTCGTGATCGTCTTGAGAGGAAGGATATGAAGAAGAGTTTAATATAAAATGAGAAGCTAGAGGAGTACATATTGATTTAGTTTTGTCATCCATACTGAACCTTTCTAACATATTATTTAAATAAGATTTTTTAGTTAACTACACGCTCCTATTCTTCTTGTCTCTCCGAATTTTCATCCCAAGTCTTTCATCTTGAACTCAAAAGCCAGTTGCTTCTTTAATCTCTCAATCTCTCCTCTAAATACATATCGTCGACATAGAGTAACAAATAGAGAAAAGCTCCATCTTGTAGTTTTCTAAAGTAAACATGATGGTCATGTTCACTTTTGGTGAATTTTTACCCATATATTATTTGATCAAATATCTTATATCACTGTCTTGGTAATTGTTTCAGTCCATACGAAGATTTAATCAATTTGCATACATGATTCTCCTTTTTAGCAACTTTAAAAATACAAGAATGAGTCATATAAATCTCTTCCTCCAAATCTCTATATAAGAACGTTGTCTTAACATCCAATTGAGCCAATTCTAACCTATATTCAGCTACTAAGGTAAGTAAGATACAAATGGATGTATGTTTTATAATTGGAGAGAATACTTTATTGTAGTCAATATGTTCCTTTTAAGTAAAACCTTTTGCTACGAGCCTTATCTTATATTGAAGAGTTGATTGATTTGAAGATCCTTGTTTTTTGTTGTAGTTTCATTTATTACCAATAGTTTTTTTTCCCTTAGGTAACTGCACAAGTTTTCTAAATCTGATTTTGATAAAGAGACTTCATCTTTTTCTCAATGGCTAACTTCCAATGATTAGTTTAACTACTCTATAATGCTTCACCGAAAGTGTTAGAGATATCATTATCAATAACTGAAAGTGTACATGTTACCACCATGTCTTTAGTAAGCCATATAAGTTTTTTTATCATTCTTTTTGGTCTCTTTATTGCTATATTCTTATTTTCATTTTCTAAATCTTCAGTTGCTCTTCTTTTTCTAGGACATCAATAGAAACAACCTATTTTTCAACTTTTAGGGCCACCTCTAAAATTAAACTTTTCATTAATACAGTACTAACTACTATGTATAGAGTTGCATCAAACTCTACCCACTACAATACCTCTTTAATCTTGTTTTCCACCTGCTGAAAACTTGAAGCCTTCAATGTAGAAACATCATTAAAGGTAACGTTTCTGCTATACACAAACTTTTTATCTTCGAGATCTCAAATGTTAAAATCTTTAACTCTACCTTTAAATCCCGTAAAGATAGATTTTTTTACAAGAGAATCGAACTTATCATTCTTTACATGAGAATAAGCTAGAAACAGAAACACATAAATGGAGTTTTATTCTTGTGCATGCATTTCAGACTATATTTTTATAGGAGTTTTACTTTCAATTAAAGCAGAAGGCAACCAGTTTATTAAGTGACTTACGTAACTGACAGTCTCAGCCTAAAACTTTTTATCTAAACTAGCATTAGATAACATACATCGTACTTTCTTCAGCAAAGTATGATTTATATGCTTAGTCATACCGTTCTGTTACGAAGTATATTTCATCATAAAATGTCTTTTGATACTCTCACTCTAGAATACTATTAAGAATGGATCAGAAATATATTCATCCCTATTATCAAATCTTAGTACTTTGATCTTTCTGTCAGTTTGGGTCTTTACCAATTTCTTCCATTTCACGAAAATATCTAAAACCTTATTTTTTGCTTACATGATGTGCACCCACACATGTCTAAAGAAATTATCCATAAATGAAACAAAATAATAGCTTCCACCAATTGATGTAGTATTAGTTAGTCTTCATACATCGCTGTGAACATATTCAAAGATCTTACGAATATCATAATCAGCAGTACCAAACTTGACTTTTTTGCCTACTAGACAATGCTCACAAAACTTTAACTTATAGGTTTTTATATATTTTAAAAGTCCATACCTAATCAGAGTTTGCAAAGAATTTTCTCCAGTATATCCTAGTCGTACATGCCATAGCTTAGTGGTGTCACTATAAACCTCAGCAACATTTGCTTTATCAGTTATATCTCTCTTAAAATAATACAGATTGTGATGTCAGACTCCATGCAGAATCACCATAGCCCTATATGTAAACTTTATTATATCATTTTTAATAGTAACATTGAACCTTCTAGCTTTTAGAGCACTTATAGAAATTAAATTTTTCTTTAAAACTAGAATATATCTAACATTTTTCAGTTCTCTAACCATTGCATATAATATTTTAAGCCGAGTTGTTCCTATTCCCATTCCGCAACAAAGTTGTTCATTCCCCATCACAACTGCACCAGATTCTAAATTACAAAAATTTGTAAACCATTTCCTAATGGGACACAAATGATAGATTGCTCTAATATCAAGTATCCACTCACTTAAACTAGTTACATAAGTTGTAGGCATAATACTTAGTGAAAAATCAAACTCTTCATCTTTACGTACTATATTTGCTGCTATTGGTTTCTTCCCATCTTTCTTTTGAGCCTTTAGATAATCATTCCTTTACTGACCTTTTTTCATAACAAAAGGCACACCCATCTCAAGTTATATTTCTGCTTATTGATTTAGACCAAGAATTCTTTCCATCATCCTTCTTCTTTTTCTTCATTGTCCTTTATCTGGCTAATAAAGCTTCAGACGATACTCTTTCAGAATGTTTATAATTATTTTGAATTTTTAAATTAATCAATATTATGCAGATATTTTTTAAGATGATCATGCTTTTCTCATATATCAAAGTAATCACAAAATGACTATATTTTTTTTAAAGTGAGTGTAATAAAATCATAACCTTGACTTCATTCTTAATATATTCACCGAGTTTCTTCAAATTAGCAAGTAATTTTTCAAATCTTGAGACATATTCGTGCATTGACACTTTATGCTTAATTCGAAAGTCATATACTTGGCTCATTGCATGAAGCCGACTTTCTAGACTTTTCACTGAGTATTTTTCCTCCAAAGTAGCCATAGAGTCACACTCCTAATCTTTTATTAGATATTTTACCTCTTTGTTCTAGCAAGATTTAATTTGACCATTGATTTTCTCATTCATATGATCTCGAGTTTTTCCTTCATATAAGTGTATTTTATTTTTTTAGAATAATATCGAGATTGATTTGAATAAGAATATTCATAACTTTGTGCCTTCATATGCCGAAGTTAATTTGCCCATCAAAATTTTTAATATAGATCTTATGGCCTCTAATAACAGGTTCTGGATAATGATGTCAGTCCGCGTACGCGTAGGGGAATAGGTCCATCCACGAGCCTCCTAGTTCGTATAGAGCAAAAAATGGGCATTTTTGCCAGGTTATGTATAAGGAGTTCCTTGGGAGTTGACCTGCTAAAGTTTAGGACTCTGCAAATACATCAGCTTAATTAGGTAGGAACTTTAGGATAATAGTGAACACTAGAAGGATAATCCATCGAGAGCAGATTCTATCTATCAATAGGCTCTGCACATGTCTCACCTCCCACCTGAAGTGTCTTTTGAAATAGTTTGGGTAGATCTCTCCCTAATTTTAAATGTTTTACCTTCTACTATTTTCTCAACAAGCTATTCACACTTGAAAGAACAGCCTCTATGATATTAAATTCTCGTGAATAAATGCACTAGGAAAGTTCTCAAAAGAATAGAGAGGTCACTACAGTCTCATTTAAAATCCATACTCCTTAAACTCTTATCGTCTTGTTGACAGAACTTTCATAGACATGTGTAAAATACATACTACTTACAATAGACTGTCTCCCAAGTATTCATGAACAGTACTGTATACATGAACAGTATTGTATACCCTAAGTACGAATTGTTGGCTCTTATATGACTTGTTGTGCGCGTAATGTGGAATCAAGCCCACTGAATAATTACATAAAAATAAAGAACATAAAATTTAAAGTGGTTCTACAATTATGCCTATGTCCACAGGAACAAGAGAAAATAATTGTATTATTAACAATCATTAGATTACAGTATTTGAGTAAAGAAACCTTACTTCTCAGAACTTAAATATACTTAGTACTCTTACACACAATTGAAAGAAAAAAACCTCGTAATTATTATACACACTCTCCAATTGCTCACTCTTTTAACAATTGTTTTCTTCAATTGTTACTTCAAATTTTGGGATGATTTGCTCAATGAATGATGTCTCTATTTATTGGCATCTCATCCAACCATCAAACACATTTTGTCGATAATTCAATGCCTAATTTTGAAATACATGCACTGCACCGGCCACATGTGAATACATGTATTTTGACTTTTCAACAAATTATTCTTTTTTTAGTTCACCCAATTGAAGTAATTAAGAGCTTTATATTGGAGTAATAATAATAATATTACTGAACAATCAAAACTATTTTCACATCTCTTTTTAAATAGTTTCGGTAATGCACAGTCACGAAATCAAACAACTTATATTGGAGCATAATTTTCAATTAGAAAGGAACAAAGAGGAAATTAAGGCAGAGGACTATTAGTATATAAAGATCAATCTGTTCCTATTTTATGTGCTGTAATTTATTTATTTATTTGTACTTTTTCAACAACCCATTAATAATTTATTGTTGATTGGAGTCGATTAAGAAAATACAATTGGAGATTTTATTTCCTTATAGATAGATATGTGACTTATTTATAATATTTATGATAATCAAGTTAATGAGGTAGCAAGCAGCTAATTAACGTGTCAATCTAATCTAAATCTACAAGATTTTCACAGGTCCGTGCTTTATTATTAATTTAGTAGACATTAATAATCGTAGGCTCTAAGCCACCGTAACTGACTTTTATAGTTGATTAATGTGTTTCTATGGGATATTAGAATACAGTCGCTAGTTATCTGTCATCTAGATGAAAGATGAGGTAATAATGCTGATGAAAGTTGAAAAACAATTAAACCATTTTCACTTGCGTGAAAGGATACTAAACTCATAATCTTTGTTTTAAAAACTTAAATCTCAAGTAGTGTTAGAATGTTAATCCAATCCAATCTATGAGTCCGACTGTTTGAGGTACCAGACTCACGACCCGATTCAGAGCCTTATCTTTTTATTTTTTCCCCCTTAAAGAAAAAAACAAAACAAACAAAACCCTGAATCCCTGATAAAACGATACCCGATTAATTATTAAAATTGAAGACGCCACTCTCTTCCCCTCTTCTCTATAATCTCTCTATTACATATTTTATACTTCTCACTCATCTTCAAGGTTTAACCAGCCTCTCGCAGTCCAAATAATAAGAATTAACCCTTTTTATTTTCTTGTTGGAATTTGGAGTATTTCTGTAAGAACAAAAGAAAATCACAATAAAATTCAATAAAAATTACAAGGAGACATTTCATGCTACACAAATCACAATAGAATCAGTTCAAGACACATAAATAAAAAAATGATATATGTACCCGAGATTTCGTTGAGCATAATTTTCTGAAATATTTTTTTTGGTTGGTTTATGAACTGTGGATCAATTCGTGCAATGGACTGTCGTCCGACCATCACTCGGATTTGAGAACAAAGAAGCTTGGTGTACGATGATCCATCGTCCGATTTTAGATTGATTTTAACCAAAAACTTTAATTTTGATAATTTTAACATACAGAATTTCGGTACATGTATGTAGAAAACTAGATTTCTCTCATGGGTAACAAGATCTTTGAATTAGTATAAGAATATATTAACTTCGCATGATCACTGAAAAAATGATAGCAAGAAATATTTTTATTGATAGCACGAAGGCAGTTATATACAGCAGGCTGACCGGTGGCCATCGTATACTGAATGTATATATAGAGTGAGACACCCCAAGTCCCAACAACACAGGTTATTATTTTAAATTTGTAATTAAGAAGGAAACAAGCTAAAGAGTAACCGTAAGATTTGAAGATGATCAGTGTTTCCATTTCATGATAAAAGTAGCAAGCGAGTCAGAAGAAGAGCCACCATCCTCCAATACTCTGGAGGCACTTTCTTTGAGCTCCTTAACCCTACGCCTCATGACCTTCCCTTCCTCACCCTCCATTACCAACCTCACTACCCTCTCTATCTCTTCCCGTCCGATCACTTTCTTTCCGGGTTCTATTTCTGGATTTACGGCCACCCCTGTCTCCTCTGTCGTTAACATCGCGGCATTCATTCTCTGTTCTGCATAAAGCGGCCACGCAATCATGGGGACACCGTGACATATGCTCTCCAAGGTTGAGTTCCACCCACAGTGTGATAAAAATCCACATGTCGATGGATGGCGGAGAATATGGACTTGTGGGGCCCACGAAGGTACCACCATCCCCACTCCTTGAGCCCGAGTCCTCTCTAAAAACCCTTCTGGCAAATATGCTTTTGGATCGTTAACATCACTTCCTACGTTAAAATATGTAGCCGAGGCACTAGCATCGCTAGGCATTCGTACTACCCATATGAATCTTTGCTTGCTCTGTTCTAGACCCCATGCCATCTCCGTTACTTGCTCGGCCGTCAAAGTGCCGCCACTACCCGGCACAGCGAAGAGAACTGAATCAGACGGCTGCTTGTCCAGCCAAGCCAGGCACTCTACATCTGAAGCACTCAACGATTCGTCTTGCTTGATCAATGGGCCAATTGGGTAAATTGGCGGTGTTGGAATTTGTAGGTAGAAAGAGTGTTCTCTGATTGCTTTGAGAGGGACAGGCTCAAGATTCTCCCAAGAGTTTAGGAAGATTCCAGCTGCAAGAGGCAAACAGCTAACGTGAAGTAAAAAGAATTTATACTCCTCAATCTTCCTATCCCGGACCTGATCAATCAAGTCTTCGGGTCGTACAGGCGGGCAACCCGGGATCTTAATCGGTTCAGGAAGATCAACAAACTCGCCTTGTACCTCACGGTCAAGTGTGGGAAGGTACATGACGAAGGCAAAGAAGTGGACGGATGTAGTAACAAACGAGTATGTTGGAATTGAAAGTTGACTGCATATTTCGAAAGCTTGGGTACAGAATAAATCGATGACAAGAGCTTTTGGGTAGCATAATTCAATTAGCACCGACTTTAGAGACTTGATCAGACTCTCCTCTGCAATGGCATGAAGGCGAGTGACAAGAGGCATGTCATCGGTAGTGACGGCTGAGACGTCAACCGGTGGCAGGTCAACAACATCGAGACCGTGCGGGAGTGACCGGAGGAGCTTGTCTTTGGATGCTGAGTCTTCGTTGGTGGTGATGGCCAGAAAGCTGACGTGGATGCCATGGTTCACGACTAGTTGCTTAGCAAACTCCAGTAGAGGAATGAGGTGGCCCAGGCCTGGGCTCGCCAAGACGGCGACATGTGGCTGCAAGCTCTTAGCTGCCATGGCGTTTTAATTAATGGAGTGTTTACTAAACAGCAACGGGAATTAGAATGAAGGAAAGAGAAATAACGAGTTGTTTACTTGTTAAAACTGAGGGTGGTAATGAGAATGAGGTGCATGGAAGAAGAAGATAATTGTGATGATGATGATGTTGATGAGGAAGACGAAATTGACGCGATTGATGATGAAGAAATAGCGAAAATTTTGCAAGAGAGAAAAAGTAAAAGAAAAAGGGGAGAAGAAGGAAAAGAAAAACAGAAAAAATAATAATAAAAAACAAAAGAGAAAAACATAATTATTATTATAACTATTATTGTTACAATAATTTAGTTAATAATAATAATCATTATCATATAACAAATAGTAAAAATAATGGTAATAATAAACAATTTATCTTCAACTAATTTGATTATTGATTATTAAATTCACTTCAAATATAATGTCACCACTGCACTGATGACCAGGATGGGTGGAATTAGTGTGCATATGGCCAAAGCTATTAATTAAGTTTACGCCAAACTCAAGTCACATGTGGCACCATAACTTTTTAAAAAATGGAAAATGTTATTTTGGTTAAAATCCTGGGTTATAAATTTTGATAAAAGTATGAAATGATTAAAATATTTTGATAAAAAATAAATTGTACTAAAAATTATTTTGATATTTTAATCTTTTTATGCTTGTGTTAAAATTTTGTAACCCAATTTTTTGTCAAAATAATATTATCTTAAAAAATAAAAATAAAACAATAAACACTATTTACATAAGTTCTTTTTTTCCTTTTTAAAGGTTAAAGAGCACGACGAAAAGAAACTCATCAGTTATGATATTGTTTTTAATTCAAATGTCAAGTGATTGAAACATCTCTGATTAGTCTGCCGCTGCCGCAGTACAAGCACGTTACTAATAAAAAAATGCTATTGACTAGATAAACGTCTAAAAGATCTCTCAGTTAGATGAAACTTGAAACCAAACACAACTCTCAATTTGTCAAAGATTAGACACAAAGCAAGCATAACAAACCGGATGATAAAACAAAGCAAAAACAAAATAAATATAATAAACTCTCATACAAAGACCTTAATTGGGTGTAATAAGACTTTCTTCTTATGTAATTGCTTCTGTTAACGTGGCACCGTCTGAAACACCAACGGCTATCTCAATGTAAACAGTTTCTGCCAAGTTGATTCATCTCCGTACTCCTTGTCCAGAACTCTACAAAACCATCACCATCTAGAGGATCTAAAATAAATTAAAGATGGATCAGGGCTAGACGATCTAAAATAAATAACACTACTGTAAATCAATATATCATATATTAGATACAATCTTATTCAAAATTCTGATCATCATTACTGCATATATATATGAAATTTAGATTGCTTAAAAAGTTGAAACCTGAACTTATGTATAACAAATTAAATCAAAATACATGCTTATGATCCAGTCATACAAAGCCGTTAATTGGGTGAAGTGAAACGAGACTCTGTTCGTATGCAATTGCTATTGCTATCCGGGAGCCCCAAATGATCAAACGTTCGATTGTCCCATCTTTGGGTATAAAACCTTATCAACTCATCTCCAGTTGTAATAAAGCACAGCGGCCTCAACCTAGAATCAAAATTAATTTCACGATAATTCTCAGTTACCCAACTTTACCTCACTCCATACTCCTTCATTGTCCATAACTCTACATAGCCATCATCACGCGACAAATTACAAACTAATGACAGGCACCCATCTAGAGCTAACAACATGGTAAAACTCATAAAATCCTGAATCTCAGGCATTTGCAAGTTATTGAAGTTCTATGTGTCAAGTCAAAAGCAAAAATAGTCGTAAGTGTTGTAATAATTAAAACCTTTCAGTGAAATTCATTACTTATAATTCAAGAATATTTATATTGTATCATTAAGAATCAATAACAAAATATACATAAGTATCCCCGAATATATAATGTTGAATTATTATCTAAAGTCGCGTGGTTGACCTTCTAGATCAGCACGTTTTTCTAGAGAATTCTTTAAACTTTTCTGTACTCTCTTTCTGATGATGGATACTAGAAAGAATAGAAAGATATATGTGATTTAGAGACTATAACCACTTATAGACAACTTTTTCTCCTATATCAGCCCATCGTAGAAATAATAATTATCTTTTAGTTTCTACACATTAAAGACTATACCTTATTAGATACATTAAAGCTCAAATTAGTGAAAACTTAATTAGATTACTTTTAATTGATCTTAACCTTATACGAAAGTCCGCAATACATAATTATTAATATATAAGCCCAACAATAAATAAAGGACCCTACAATGCTGGATTAAAAATCCAACAATCTCCCACTTGGGCTATATGTGTAACAGTATAATTATGCTTTGAAAAAATAACCGTATGAGTTCAACTTTATTGTCATTGCTGAAATATCTATAATCAATCCAGGGCATCAATTATATCAACAATTAGTATTTGTTACAATTCTCGTAACTCAACCTATCAATGGTCATTATGCTAATACAACTCAATGACATGGATCATGATGTGGATGTGTAGTATAGAAATTTCATACAATGAAATTTTAACATGTCTATTTTTAATTAGTCTACCTTAAGCCTTAGTGAGATTAAACCATACTAAAATCAAAGTGTGAATATACCGAAACTTTATTTTAGCAGACAATAACCTTAAATATCCATAAACTGAAATAACTGAAAAATAATATAATATAAGTGTATATAAAATTGTAAACTCCTACTAAATCTGAATATCCGTAAATGACATGACACCCATATGAGCTACGTGCTCATGAAACATTTTGGGTGACATTCCCTTAGTAAGCGGATCAGTAACCATGAAGTTTGTGTCAACGTGCTCTGTAAATAACTGTACACTCTGAACTATTTCTTTAATAACTAGGAATTATTTCAACGTGCTCTGTTGTTATTAAAATATAGCACTGCTGATTTATTGTCACAAAATAATCTGAGTGGTCTATCAATACCATTTAATATGCATAGACCCGTGACAAAATTTCGTAGCCATATAAGAAATTATTTAGTAACGTACGCAATATCTAGTCACGTATAAACCTAAGCATATATTAAACATCCTACTGTTGACGTATAATAATGCATTTTCTTTTCCTCAAAATCATTCTTAGAGTGCTAATTGAGACTGAACTTGTCTCCTTTAGTCATATGGGTATTACCTTATTTGTAATCTTATATGTCATATATCTTGAGAACCTTTTCGATATAACTCTTTTATGATAATCTAAGAATACCACAGGAGCGATTATAAGGTAATTATATGCCTAATATAGAAGAGGTGTTATCAAGATCTTTCATCTTAAAATTCTTAGTTAGAAATCTCTTGGTTTCGTGTAATAAGCTTATATTGTTGTTGGCAAGCAAAATATCATAGACATATAAAATAAAAAAAAATATTTAATCCCATATAACTTATAGTATATGCGATAATTGACCAAATTCATCTCAAAACCGAATGAGATAATCACTTGATGAAACTTGAAATACTATTTTCAGATGCTTGCTTGAACCAATATATGGATTTTTTTAAAGTTTGAAAATAATATTCTTTGAGTCTCTTGACACAAAGCTTTCTAACTGCACCATATAGATTGTCTTATCGATGTTACCAATGATAAACATCGTCTTTACAACTATCAGATGTAACTCAAGATTAAAATGAGCCAGCAATGCCATTATAATCTTGAAAGAGTCTTTCGAAGAAACCAGAGAGAAAGTCTTTTTATATTCGAAGTTTTCTTTCTGTGTAAAACTCTTTTGTGACAAAACGCTCTTTATACCTCTCCACATTACCTTTTGAATCCTTTTTGGTCTTAAATATCTATTTGCAACTAATAGATTTCGCTTCTTCTAGCAATAGGACAAGTTCCTATATATTATTATCCTACATAGACTTTATTTATTTATTCATGGCATTAATTCACTTCTAAGAATTAAAAATTTTTATGGCTTGATGGAAATTGATTGGAGCATATTCTATCACTCCAATGTCTACCCCATGTAGTCATGTTCTTGGAGAAATATAATATAGTCATCTGGCACTGTACTTCTCATTTCTCTAGTGGATCTCCTTATGGCATAGGTTCTTGAGGTGATATAGTTTGTTCTTCTGAAACAAGTTTTGGTATGAGAGTTTCTCCAATATTGTCTTGATCTGTTGTGTCTTGAATTTAGCAAAAAGCCCTGATCAATGCTAATACCACCTATAGGAATATTAATATATTCTTTTTCAAAGACAAAGTCCCTAACTATATTTCATCCCATAAACTCGACTTCCTCAAAGAACCACATATTTTCTAACTCGAAAATCGACTTAGTCGTGGGATCATAAAATTTGTACCTCATGGATTTTTTAGAGGATCCAATTAAATAGCAACTTGTTATCTTAGAGTCCATTTTCTTCTTATTAGGCCTATAAGGCCTTGCTTTACTGAATATCCCTAAACATACAAATACTTTAGACAAAGCTTGTTACCTGTCTAAAGTTCATAAAGAGTTTTGGCAGTTGCTTTAGTTAGAACCCTATTAAAGATATATGTTGCAATCTTAAGTGTTTCTCCTCAGAGTGTCTGTGGTAAAGTAGCACGACAAATCATACTCCTTTCTATGTCCTTAAGTGTCTTGTTTCGTCTTTCAGTAACACCATTTATTATGGGCGAACCCGGCATAGTATACTATAGAATAATACCGCATTCCTCAAGGAACTTAGCAAAAGGTCCTAGATGTTGCTCACCTGAACCATCATATCTATCATAGTATTCATTAACACGGTCAGATCTAGCGTTTTTTTTTCTTTTACTGAGTTAATTTTCAATTTCAGCCTTAAAATTTTTGAACATGTCCAAGGACTGTGACTTTTCATAGAGAAGATATATGTAGTCATATCTAAAAAATATAGTGTATGAATATCATAAAATACTATTGAATATTCAAAACAGCCGTAGGGAATACCCCACAAATATCTGTATGTATGAGTTTTAAGATATCTAAAGTCCTGTTGGCTTTAAATTTCTTTTTATTGGTTTGTTTTCCCTTTATATAATTAACACAGACATCAAAATCCGTAAAATATAAAGAATCAAGAATTTCATTTAACACAAATCTCTTTACTCTCTTTATGGAGATGTAACGAAAATATCTTGTACTATAATGCAGTCATATTCTCATTTGTTAATTTTTTCTTTGTACCTCATGTACTTAATTGTGGTGATTCACTAAATAAAGAAATGTGTCAATCAAATATAAATTATTATAACCTGACAAAGAATCAGACCCAACTAATTTTGAATCATGAAATAAACTAAATTTTCTATTCCCAAATAAATAAGAAAAACCAGATTTGTCCAAAAACAAAAATAGAAATCAAGTTCTGTCTAAATAACAGTACAATAAGTATTTAATTAAGATCCAAATAAAATTCAGTCTTTAATAATAATCTAAATTTCTATTGCATCAACTTCAATCTTCTTACCATCACCCATATAGATGTATCTTCCATCATTATTTAGATTTCAACAATTCGGGTAACCCTTTTTAACACACCATGCATGATAGTTAGTACAATACTTCTTCTTATGTCTTTTAGCTCTACAGAAGAAACAATCAATACTTTCTAGATCACCTAGTTTCTTTTGTTGTTTGTTTTGAAGTGCTGTATCTGTACATTCTTTATCTTTCTTCCTCTTTTTGTCCTTGTCTTTGCCGTTAAAGGTAAAAGCTGGGTGAGCATTTTCTACCTTATCTTTCTTCTACCTATCCTCTTCCTAAACATAGTGTGATATTAGTTCATTCAGATACCAAGTCTCTTTTTAACAATTTTAGCTCACCTTAAACTAGTTAAACTATAGTGGTAAGGATAGCAAAACCAAATGCATTAGCAAGTCCTCAGAGAGTTCAAGCTTAAGTGCTCTCAACTTGGAAGCAAGATGAGACATTTCTATAATATACTCCCTAATATTGTCTTTGCCTATATACCTCATTGAAATTAGATTTGTTAAGAGCGTATCTATTTTAGCATTTTCATTCTTATCAAACCTCTTTTCAATGTCCGTAAAAAACCCTTTAGCTGTAGTTATCTGGTCAAATATTAAGCCCATGAATACTTTTAGAATGGCATTCTTCATGATCATTATACATACGCGATTTGATTTATCATACCTTTCCAAATTCTTCTTGTCATCAGAAGTACTTGTATTTGAAAGAGCTAAAGGAGAATCAATCCATAACGCAATATCGAAATCCATGACTGTGAGAACTATTAAGAGGTTCTTTTGTCATGACTTGAAGTTAAATTCATGCAGCATAGGAACTGAATTGATATTGACAGTAATATTAACAAGAGTCATAATTGAATTTAAAAAACAACAAACAAACAAAAGCGCTCATAAGCGTAATAACAAAAATAAATTCAAATAAAAGTAAACCTCATCTCAAGATACTAGATACTCTATTAATATTTCATCTTTGGATAAACTATTAACTTATAAGTGATATCTTAGTATAGTAATCAAACACTGATAAGAATATATTAAATAATAAATCTTTCTTTAGGCTGATTAATCATCACGTGAATAATCATCACGTGTTTATTATTAGAGGTGCATATGCAACTCTGTCAAGTATGGACTTTCCTTTAGGCAGATAGTTATTCACATAAATCACATGAATACAGCTGTTTATATTTCAAAATAAATTAATTTTGACAAGAAATGTCACTTTGATGACATGTTACTTCAATTAATTCATCTCAAATTATATATTATCATACCAATATTTCAAATTTAAAATTGTACCAAAATTACCTTGAAAGAATTTATTTTTTGTCAAGTCAAAGTCAACAATCAATGTTTGAATGTTGAATAGTCAAATATTGACTGGGTTAGAAGGTCAACACGACTTGACCCAGATCATGAACCAACCCCATTTTCAAAAAAAAAATTAAATTTTTTTCTTTATTTTCTTTAATAGTCGCCATTTTCACAATCATTCGTGGTTGTTGGGTTGCGTCTTGCCAATGGTTAGAAGCCATTTCTCCTTTTTTTTTTCTCTTCAATTTATTGAATGGCTGTCGTTTCGACCTAGCTAGGCTTGCTTGATGGGCCATGCCTTACCCGAATGCTAAAGGTGGCTAGGCTGCCACCAGCTTGAAACTTTAGAAACTAAAATCTATTTTTTTAATTAATCCTAAAAACACAACCTTAATCTCTCTTAAATTCAATGATACCAGATTTGAAGAGACTAAAAGTTGAATAATTAATCAAAATAAATTTAATTCTCAATTATGCATCACGTATAATAATTAAAACCTTTTGGTAAAATCCATTACTTATAATATAAGAAAATTCATATTGTATATCCAAGAATTAATAACAAAATATACGGAAGCGTACCTAAAGTCATAATGCTGAATTATCCTCTAAAGTCATGTGGCTGGCCTGCCAAATCAACATGTTCTCTTAAAGAATCCTTTAAACTTCTCTGTGATCCTCTGATAATAGGATTCTATAAAGAATGGAAAGATGCGTATGACTTGGAGACCGTAACCACTTGTATAGATAACTTTTCCTATTACCTTTTAATATTTTTATTTTAGCCCATCATAGAAATAGTAATTATCCTTTTAGTCCTACACCTTAAAGACTTACACACTATTAGATGCATTAAAACCCAAATTATAAAAAACTTAATTAGATGACTTTTAATTGAATTTAATCTTATATGACAATTTATAATATATAATTATTCACATATAAGCCTAATATTAGATTAAGGATCCAACAACGTTTAATTAAAAATCCAATAATAAGCATATTAAGAAGCATCGTACCCCAATGAAGGACTCCATTCTAAAGATACCCTTGTGGGAGATCATACATGCAGCTATGACCATACTGAATTCCGTGGTAACCATCGTATTTAATCTCTCTCTATTAATTTGTTTTAGTTTCCCAAATACTATACTCATAGTTACAGAAAGTACCTGCATGGAGAGCATGAACCACATAGACACAAACAATAAAAACCTTGTAGTCATTAATGGTTGAGTCGTAACCAAAGCAAACATAACTTGTATGTCCTCATTGCTACTGCCCAATATATCAGGTAATTTTTTGTGGCCCTCAGTAGATGGGTTCTACAAAAAGAATTTTTTGTCATTGTTTTTGTGATCATAAAGAGAGACACCTACTAAGCCATCACAAGTGCTTACAAGATGAACATCTCCGCTAATGTTTTTATCATCAATGGCATTATTCGACGGGGGAAAATCAAGGTGTACTAACTCATCTAAGTCAGTAAAAGATGTTTTTCAGGAATAGTCCAAGGATTTTAGACAAGGAATTTAAGGCCTTGAGAGGCTAGCATGTTAGCAACGATGCATGGAACCGAAAATTAGAGATAACAATGCCTTATATACCCATTTAACTCGTGCCAGAGACTCGACAGGCAACCCTGAAAATATCTCAAGGACTATTTCACTAGGAAGATGATCCAACATCCTTACTTTCGTGAATGAGTCAAGTTATGTATATATATATATATATAGTAGTTTTCTAGTGAGAGATTCTTAATTTTAATATAGTCAGGGATAAGTTAAAAGATAAAAAAATAGTACATTGGAGTCTTTGGTCATTAATGGATGAATCGTAACCAAAACCTTACACTGTACGTCCAAGAACCTACCCTCATCCCCTTTTAATAAATAGTCTAGAGTATATGGACTCCATAGAAAGAATTTCTGGTTCTATAACCTACCAAAAATATCTACTGCTACACATATCAAACCGTTGCAAGAGCCTATAATATAAATGTCATCACGATGTGGATGAAAATCAAGGTCTAACAAAAAACCCTAATCTAATCCTGTGTTCTACTGCCCAAAGTAAGCATTTTTTTTTTTCGCAATCTGGTCGGGTTCATTGATGCATTCAGTTTTCAAATCAACTCGAATTGACCTGATCAGGTCTAAAACACCGAACGATCATCCAATTGGTGTAAACCCGCATGCATATATCAATTTGGCTTTATAATTTTCAACCTATTAAGCAATGATGTTTAAAGATTTTTAGGGAATAGACAGATTAATTAAATAAGTCTTCGATGAATTTGTTGATACCAAATTTTAATCAACGATAAGAGCTGAGAAAAAGTTGTTTTACTTGGGGCAACGAGCTGTGAGAGAGTTTGATATCCTCGGAATTGCCATTATTGAGAGTACAAAGTTCAATGATTGAAATCTTGTAGAACAATAACCCATCAGGGATTGCTGAGGGTGTTACCAATGTAGATCCTCCGATACTTAAGTCAAAGAGAGAAAAGAGAGCAAGAGAAAATGCTTGGAGGACATTTTACCCCCTCCTCCAATATACCTATTTTTCATGTATCTTGTATATTGCATTTGACCTTGTATGTATCTATATTTGTGTGATGACATCTTCATATAAGAGAGATAATAAGAAGTATAATTAAGATAGGAAAACTTATTTGTTATCTTCTAAAATTCAATTTTAACAGATAATAAAAAGTATAACTAAGTTAGGAAAACTTATTTATTGTCTTCTAAAATTCAATTTTAACGAGGATTAGAACTTGTATTGTTTTATCATGTTTAGGCTAGTAAATGTTTTTGAATGTGGGTCCTTCGGGCACAAGTTTGATAAAAATATGGGTATAACAAAATTAATGATAGATCATGGCTAGAGTCTCTACCAACAAGAATGCTCAATATATGAGTATAACAAAATTAATTATAGATCAAGGCTAGAGTCTCTACCAACAAAAATACTCAATTCTTTGTACAAAATCTAAAATATATATAATGAAATTTGAACGCAAATAACTCAATTTTAAATCAATATATCATATATTAGACACAATCTTATTCAAAACTTAGAGCATCATTATTGCATATATATGAAATTTAGATCGCATAAAAAGTTGAAACCTGAATTTATATATAGCAAATTAAATCAAAATACATACATATGATTAGTCATACAAAGCCGTTAATTAAGTGAAGTGAAACGAGACTCTGTTCTATGCAATTGCTATTGCTGTTGCTATCCGGGAGCATCCCCAGTGATCAAACGTTCGATTGTCCCATCTTTGGGAATAAACCTCGTCAACTCATCCTTATTGTTCAAGAAGATTACAACTTCTTCATCATCTCCTGTTGTTATAAAGTACAGCGGCTTCAACCTAGAATCAAAATTAATTTCACGATAATTCTCAGTTACCCTGAAGAGTTTCTGCCAACTTGACTGCACTCCATATTCCTTCATTGTCCATAACTCTACATAGCCATCATCACGTGACTAATTACAGACTAAAGATAGGCACCCATCTAGAACTAATAATGTGGTGAAACTCGCATAATCCTGAACCTTAGGCAGTGGCACGTTACTAAATTTCTCTGATGTCAAGTCAAACGTGAAAATGGTCGTAGGCGTATTAAAAAGCATGGTACGCCAATGGAGGACTCCATTCAAAAGATACCCTTGTGGGAGATCACATATGCAGCTATGAGCATACAAAATTCCGAGGTAACTGTCTCCAATAATCTGTTGTAGTTTCCCAAATACTATACCCGTATTTACAAAAATAAAAAGTACTTGATTGGGGAACTGGAACCACAGAGACACGAACCATAATAACCTTGTAGTCATTGATGCTCGAATCGTAAGCGAAACCCAACATAACTTTATGTCCTCGTTGCTACCGTCCAATATATCAGGTAATTTCCTGTTGCTCCCAGTAGCTGGGTTTCATAAAAAAAAATTTCTGTTGTTGTTGATGAGATCATAAAGAGATACGCCTACCAGGCCGTTGCAAGCGCCGACAAGATGAATATCTATACTGATATTTTCATCATCGATGTCGTTGTGTGGAGGAAAATCAAGGTGTGTCAACGCATCTGGGTCAGTAAAAGATGATTTTGATGAACATTCCAAGGATTTTAGTTACGAAGATGGTGATGATATAAGGATTCTAGGGCCTCTAGAGCGTAGCATGTTAGCGACGACGCGATTGGAAATCGGAGACAGCAATGCCTTGCACACCAATTTAACTCTTGCCAGAGACTCGACAAACAACCGCGAAAATGTCTCAAGGACTATTTCACAAGGAAGACGATCCAACATCCTCACTTTCGTGAATGAGTCGAGGTATATATATAATTGATTGTTATTAATCCGCTTGTTCTGTTTTTATATATATAGAGGGCGGCTACGCAGAGCTATTGTATGGGGTACCATTAGGTTTCGTAACTCGATTCGGTTTAATTTTAACCTAAATTACACAATTTTTCTTTCAATTAATAGTTTGAACTTTTATCATTTAAGATACCGAGAGAGAAAAGGTAATAAAAGATAATACAGTTCGGAATAATTTGCCCTGCCCTAAATTTTGAATCAATACTCTCAACATGTAATATTGACAGTTTGTGAAAGAGTTGTGAGAAAGCTAATAATTTATTGTTGATAGAGCTGATTTAGCAATATTATTGGAGTTTTTATAAGACTAATTAATTATAATAACTTTTATGAACTTTCATTAGTCCATTTCTAGATATTTCAATAATGAATGTACAAAGAATTATAATTCTGAAAACTCCTAGAAATGATATGTGATCCTCATATTCTGGTAAATAGAACTCTAGCGTGTACGTTTTTTTTTTTTTTTTTTGAGTTAGGTAGTGTTTGTTTTATTTTTTTTAAAAATTTGACTAGGTCTGAATTTAGCTGAAATCTTAATACATATATATAAATGACATGTTTATTTTTCTTTTTTAAATATATAAATATAAGTATTAATTTGTTTATTTTCCATGAAGAAAGCATCTAAAATATAATAATTTTACATATATAACTTTATAAATATTAATAGTACTTAAATTTATAGATTAAATACATGACAAGTTATAAATAAAATTATTTGATTAGTAAAAAAAATTGATTATATTTACCTTAACAAACATGAAAAATAAAATATTATATGTAACACGTGTAATTTTTTACATTAATATATGATATTTATAATGTTATTTTAATATATTATATTGATAGTTTTTCTTGTTAATTACACAAGCCAATCAATAATTATTTAATCATTTCAATTAAAATTAATATATTAAATAAAATTCAAAATATATAATAAAAATAGTAAATATAAATACAAAAATATAAACATATTACAAAATACAGTTTTATTATATTTAAAATTATCATTAAAAAATAATAATAGTTGAATACACACATATAATAAAAACAGGATAAATAAAAAATAATAAAAGAGTATTTTGCATTATAGGAAATAAATTTATTTAATAAGGGTATTAATGAAACAAAATATTAAATTTTCATTCAGATATTTTACCATCCAGATAAAAGTCAGACTATTTAACTTTTTTTTCTATTCAGACATAAACATCTTATAATCAGACATAAATAATTAAAAACAAACAAATTAAAAGTTATAAATATCTGAAAATAAGTTAAATTTAAACTTCAAACAAAAAATAAATAACCTCTTAGTGTTTGTTTATTACAGTTGCTTAGAACTATATTTCTTTTGACTCTATTATGAAAAATGGCCAAAAGATCCTTTCTCAATCCTTTTGGCACCAAAAAGTCCTTTCTCAATCATTTGGCTTCTATTTATAGATTGTGAGATAAGATATTGGCATGAAATTTCATTTCAGATTTGAATCACACCATCCATTTCCTTTGTTTGATTTATGCCCTTAGAATTGATAACTATTTTTATTCGTATCTGAGTTAGTTACACGTGATTTAGTTAGTAATCACATGCTGCTAATCACCAATATTTTTTTGTCTGACTATCGTTAGTTTTGTCCGAGTCCATAACACCTCAAATTCACTCAACAATTTCAAGAAGAATTTAGAATGAAACCTCATAGCATTAATCTTATTACTATTCCTAAAATAAAGTCAATACTTGTCTGTAATCGAAACATGATCTCTAAAATGATGAATATAACAATAATCCTCCAAAATAAAATTCAGCTCAAAACAATAACTTAAGTAGCAACAAATGATTTATTAAGATTATGCTAAAGTTTTCAACTAACAAATCTCCTTTTCTAAACCCAAAAGTCCACATCTCTAAAATCAATCTGTAAAATATTAGAGACAAGGAGTAAATTGTCAACTCGGTAAGTAAACTCATACGTAAGATTACTAATAATCATAAATACATATTAATCATTGTGAAGTTCTATAAATCAGAAACCAATAATCATTTAATATTCTAATATATATGTATAGTAAAACTCATATTCAGTTAAGTCATAACATAATAATCATTTTCAGTAAATAATTGTTTAAGAAATTATTTATCAATAAAATATTTCATTCGTTCAGTTTTGGTCATACCACATAGTGTCACATGCATTCTCGGAGACTGGGCTAATAGTTCAGTATGTCACATGTATTCTCGGTGACCCTTTCAGTAGTTCAATTAGGGTACTTTACCCCATAATAATCGTTAGTAGTTTCGCATAATACAGTTAACTATTCGGTTATATCAGTAATCGTAACTACGGACTATGAGCCAAAACCTTAAATATAGTTTTCAGTCTTTCAATATCAACCATTCAATGATATTTCAATAAAACACTCATGGAAAAACATTTGAATTGGCATAATGTTACAAATATTTTTAAGGAAAACATTCATGGAAAAACAAGTGTTTTAAAGTCATTTTTTAAACAAATTTAAGAAAAATATTTTAATATATTTTAATCAAAATATAACTTATTATCATAAAATGCTAATCCATATGAACTCTGTTCATACATATTTACATATATACATATAATAAACATTATGCATGAATTCATTTACCTCGATCCAAAGCGATCGATAATAATCCCAATCACATGAGCTCACTCTTGGCCTATAATTATCAAGACAAAATTCTTATCAATAACTTATTCAGTTATGAGCTTGATAGAAAAATCCAAAAATCCTTAAACCATTAACTCTAACTTAAGCATATCAATTTACTAAACTACACTTTGACCATTTTACAGGAGCTGATTTCTAATAAGCTATAAATATGTCGGAAAAGTCACAAATATATATATATAAAAAAGCTACTTTGAACATGTTGGCATTTACTATAAAATTAACAAGATTAATTAGAGTTCATAAACATCTCTGAAAACTAATTTTCCACAAAAACATTAAAATTGTCCAGTGACGATATAAACAAAGACTTTGATTAAAAAAGTTATAACTTTAGTTATACATATCCAAAAATAGTGATTCAAGTTTTGATGATTAGAGAAGACAATAGAGAATCAACCCTTGCATTTTTGGAAAATAATTTCCAAGATTGCGGCAGCCTAACTCTATGATTTTTATATAAAGCCAAAAATTACGAGTTTAAATATAAATCAGCTAGACATATGTATCTACAATAATAAAAATTCTCAGAATTTTCAGAGGCCGTTTGGATTACGAAATAAATTACAAAATAATTACGAAATAAATTATAGAAATTCTTTAATGGCAAACAAAATACAATCAAAATCTTCTTCTCTTCCTATTGAAAAAAAGTGATTTTATTCCTATGCTTGCTGTCGTTTGTTTTTCCTTGTTAGCCTCGAGGGTTTTGAAAAATAATAAAGTGAGAGGAGATTTTATAAAGCCAAGCCCTTTTTAATACCCTTACTCAAGAAGGAATTTATTTCCTTTTAATAAGGTATCTAAAAAAATTGATAGGTAGGATAAAAAAAATAAACTAATTAAAAAATCCTTTAATATGATTATCCTAAATCAATATGAACCGTATTTGTATTGATTATGTAACGCAAATGTTTGTGGTACTAATAAGCCACCAACTCGTGGCTAACTAAACTAGAAGCAGCCAGCTGATTGCTTTATTAAACTGCATCTGCATGCTCGGATCCGGCTTGTTTATAAAATTGAAATCGAATGCTACTTCCAAAATTGAATCATTTTGCAAACTGAAAGTGAAGAGAAAGAAGAAGAGAAAAGTAGAGAAAATCCGAGAGTTAGAAAGAAGAAATAGAAATTAAAATAAAAGTGAGGAATTGAGAGTGATAGAAAAAGGGTATCAAGTGAAAAGGAAGATAGCAGATCTAAAAAATATAGGGAAAATGAACACACTCCCAAAGTTTGAGAAAATAATTGGCAGCACTCCCAAATTTTTAAAAAGAGATAATAAGACTCTTTTTTAACTATCATTTGATTATTATATTATTTACTTCTATTATCCTAAAAAAATTGATTTTAATTTTTTTAAATACATATATTATTTAAAATATGTAACCTATGCAATAGACTAATAATATTAAAATATTTTAGTGTCTTAATAAATTTAAATATGTAAATTATTATAGTTATTTTATGAAAATATTTTTATTTATTGTATAATTTTAAATGAATATTTGCATTAAATACATTTTACAAGTAAAAAAAAAAATCTCACATACTAATAATGTTAAAATTGTTATTTTACTTAACATTCAAAATAAATTAAATTTTAGCACATTTATTTTAATATTATGATTCTATTTATTATAAAATTTACTTTAATATAATAAAATATATCTAATAGATTGTAGAAAATTAATTTTTTTTAATATTGAATTTTTAAAAATTATTAATTTTTTTAATGTAATATTTCTATTTATTATAAAACATTAGAGTTAATTATTTTTTTAAATTTCTTTAGGAGATGTCCATTCAGCTAAAAACAATTTATTTTAATTATTTTTGTTACCACATAAAAATTTTCATTTGCACCACAAGTGTGGCACAAAGAAATCATAAATGGCTCGTAACCAAAATTTTCAGATACCCATTACCATTCAAATTTACTAATTGAGTATATAAGAAAAGAAAAATCTAAAATTTCACTCATCAGATGAAACTTGAAAGCGAGCACGAATCTAAAAGCAAAATATATAGTTTACATATTCTACAAAGAGGACATTAATGCAGTGAAACAAGACTCTCTTCGTAAGGAGAAATCCTGGAATATAATAGAGATAATACAATCAACTAATATATATAGAATATGCGTAATTAAATTAACCATTACTTGTATGATAATTTTACAAAATAAATATATATATATTATAATATTAGTTACTTGTTGTTTACAAGGATCATACTTTTGATATATTTTAAAATTTCTTATCCACGAGTAATTGTACCTCTAGCAGACAAGTAATCACTAATGGTCAAACATTCAAATGTCCGGTCCTCAAGTCTAAATCTTATCAAATCCTTCCCTATATTCGTGTATATATTTTAAAAAATTATCATATAGTGGTGTTCAATTAGTCAAACATGTCACTTAATTTTTTAATTCTTTGTAAATAGTGTTGATATTAGTAGTGTAACTCTATCTAAATAGTATTGAAATCAGATACTGTCATATGATGATATTGTTCATCATAAAATAAGTACTAAAATAAGGACTGTGGCTTACTAAATAGATCATTGTTCCTCTAAAAATTGAAAGAGACAGATAGCACAAGAAGGGTCTACAAGTCTTAAACTCTAGGTTCAATAGAAGTAATTATTATGACTTAATTATTCCTTTATTAGGATCCACCCAATGAAAGTAATTAATAGCTTTAAATTGGAGTAATAATAATGTTATTACTGAACAATCAAAATTATTTCCACGTCTCTTTTTAAATACTTTTAGTAATGCAAAGTCAAAGACGAAATTAAGGTTGGTAAAACGCAGGTCTGGTCTCATATATGACAATATATAGACTCAGCCCAAATATATTTTTTTAATTCAAACTTGATTTATTTTCAAATTCTTTAAGCTCATATTTTATATAATAAAATATTATATATATATCTATATATATTTTATTTATTTTATAATGTTTAAATTTATTTTAATAAAATTAAAAATGAAATATGAAAGTTAAATGTTTAAAATTTTAAATATATTAAATAAATATATAAAAAATATAATTATTTAAAATAAAATATATTTTATAATATTTTTTTTATAAAATTTAAATTTCAAGTCGAGCATCACCCTGATCTAGGGTGGATATTTTTGCCATCTTTATATGAAATTAAACAATTTATTATATTAGAGCATAATTTTCAATTGAAAAAGAACAAAAATGAAATTAAGGCAGATGACTATTCGTCTACAAAGATCAATCAATTCCTATTTTATATACTGTAATTTATTTACTTATTGTAATTTTTCAACAACCCGTTAATAATTTATTGTGGAATAGAGCTGATTAAGACAATATAATTGGAGATTTTATTTCCTTACAGATAGATATATGACTAATTTATAATATTTATGATAATCAAGTTACTGAGCTAGCAAGCAGCTACCGTGTCAATCTAATTTAAATCTACAAGTTTTTCGCGGGTCACTGTGATTATTCTTATTTCAGTGGACATATATGACCTTAGGCTCTAGGCCACCATTATTGACTTTTATAATTAATTAATGCGTTTCTGTCAATCTGTGGGATATTTTAGGATACAGTCGCTAGTTAGTTATCTGTCATCAAGATGAAAGATGAGGTTATGATGCTTCTAAAAATTTTAAAACAATTAAACCATTTTCACTCGTATGAAAGGATATTATTTGTTTTAAAAACTTAAGCTCAGGTGTCAGCATCTGAATCCAATCCAATCCAATCTTGAGTCTGACTGTTTGAGGTAAGTTTGAACCAGCCTTAAAACTCGAATCACGACCCGATTAACGGCCTTATCTTTTTATTTTTTTACTTAAAAAAATATTCAATGTGAAAAATTCTAAATGGCTCGTAATAAAAAATTTCAGATACACGTTACCATTCAAATTTACTAATTGAGTATGGTTATGTTTAGGATTGTGATTGGATGATTGTAGCTTAAAAGTTATAGTATTAAAATATTTAGTAAATATAAATTACTGTAACTTAAAAATTATATTAATATGATTTTTCACTTAAATGATAAAAAATTTATTATATCTTTAATAATTTTATATTGATAAAATTATTATTTAAAAATTATATTTATTATATTCTATTAAATTTTGTTTTATAATTATAATTTTTTTTTTATAATAAAAGTTATAGTACCTCAATTTCAAACATAACATATATAAGAAAAAAAAAATCTAAAATTTTACTCACATGAAACTTAAAAGCAAGCAAAATACATAGTTTACATACTCTACAAAGACGACATTAATGCGGTGAAACAAGACTCTCTTCATAAGGAGAAATTATAAAACATAATAGAGATAATATAATCAACTAATATATGTAAAATATATGTAGAATATATGTAATTAAATTAACTACTATTTGTGTAATAATTTTTCAAAATAAACACACACATACTACACTATCATTTACTTGTTGATTGCAGAAATGAGACATCTGATATATTTTAAAATTTATTCTTCGTAACCAATTGCACCTAGTAATCACTAATGGTCAAACATTCAAGTGTCCGGTTCTCAAGTCTAAACCTTATTAAATTCTTCCCTATGTTTACCTATATATTTTGAATAACTATAATGTAAGTGGTGGTTAATTAATCAAACATGTCATTTAATTTTTTAATTCTCTGTAAATATTGTTGATATTAGATAGTGTAGCTCTATCTAAATAGTATTGAAATAAGATACTGTCATATGATGATATTGTTCATCACAAAATGAGTACTAAAACAAGGACCCTGGATTACTAAATAGATCATTGTTCCTCTAAAATTTAAAAGAAACAGATAACACAAGAAGGGTCTACAAATCTTAAACTCCAGGTTCAATAGAAGCAATTATTATAACTTAATTGTTCCTTTATTAGGATCCACTCAATGGAAGTAATTAAGAGCTTTAAATTGGAGTAATAATAATGCTATTACTGAACAATCAAAACTATTTCCACATCTCTTCTTAAATAGTGCCAGTAATGCAAAGTCAAAGACGAAATTAAGGTTGGTAAAACGTAGGTCTGGTCTTGAGTATGACACTCAGATTGGGCCTTTTTTTTTTTTTTTGGGATTGTTTAAGTTCGAATTTTATATATTAAAATATTATGTATATGTATATATATATATTATTTATTTTATAATTTTTAAATTTATTTTAATTAAATTAGACATGAAATATAAATTTTAAATATATTAAGTAGATATATCAAAAAATATCATTATTTCAAATAAAATTTATTTTATAATATTTTTTTATAAAATTTAGGTTTCAAATCAAGCATCACCTTGGTCTTGGGTGGGTATCATTGAAGAACAATCATTTTTTTATAATTTTTTTTCTTCTTAATATTTCTTATTTTTCAATAATTGATCAAGTGTGTAATAATTAAGTCAATTTTTATAATAACTATACATATTTAATAAATCATTGAAAATAAGGAAGGTTATGAGAAAAAAATTAAGAGAATATCTTAGTCCATTTTTACCACCACTAGACAAAATCAAATAATTTATTATATTAGGGCATAATTTTCAATTAAAAGGAACAAAGATGAAATTAAGACAGATGACTATTAGTCTATAAAGATTAATCAGTTCTTATTTTGTATTCTGTAATTTATTTATTTATTTATACTTTTCAACAACCCGTTAATAATTTATTGTGGAATGGAGCCGATTAAGACAATACAATTGGAGATTTTATTTCTTCATAGATAGATATGTGACTAATTTATAATATTTATGATAATCAAGTTAATGAGCTACCAAGCTGCTACCACGTCGATCTAATTTAAATCTACAAGTTTTTCGCGGGTCACTGTGCTTATTCTTATTTCAGTGGACATATAAGACCTTAGGCTGTAGGCCACCGTAATTGACTTTTATAAATAGTTAACGTGTTTCTGTCAATCTGTGGGATATTTTAGGATACAGTCGCTAGTTATCTGTCATCAAGATGAAAGCTGAGGTAACGATGCTTCTAAAATTTTTTAAACAATTAAACCATTTTCACTCGTATGAAAGAATATTATTTGTTTTAAAAACTTAATCTCAAGTGTCGAATCTTTGAGTCTGACCGATTAAGGTAAGTTTGAACCAGCCTTAAAACTCGAATCACGACTCGATTAAGGACCTTATCTTTTTATTTTACTAAAATTCAATGTGGAAAATTCTATAATATTTTGTAATGAAAAAATTATGTATTAATACAATAATAGAAATAAATATTTTAAATTATATATAAAATTAATAAATATAAAGTAAAATCAGTAAATTAATACAATTTATTAATTATTTATAAAATTAATATTATAGAAAATTATAATAATATTATAATTTTAAAAAATTAAAATTAATTAATATTATTTAATATTAATATTAATTAATGAAAAAATTAATATTATTTAAAAAATTAATTAATATTATAATAAATATTGTTATAAAAAATAAGAAATACAAAGTATACAAATATCCTAAAATAAATATAGAATTTATAGTTATACTAATTTAATAAAACTTATTATACTCTTTTTAGTATAATTTTTTGTTTATTTAATGATTAATTTTTTTTCCTTGTTTAATTAAAGAAAATATTTTTTGTAAATGAATAAAATATTTTTCAATAAAATTCTATATATATATGATATATCAATAAAATTATATCACATTTTAAATCTTATATCTACTTCATATAGTTTTAAATTTTTTACTTATACTTAGAGACCGTTTAGAATTATTGTTGAAGAAGCATAGAAAGATGTAAAATAATCTCATTTTACAATAATTATGATAGATATTAAAATAATTTTTTTAAATATGATTTTGAGAATCAATTTCCTCAATAAAACATCACATGCATTACATAAATGCAAAGCTGTCATTATTCAACTTAAATAAAATAAATAAATATATTAAGTAATAAACATTATAATGAATATTTATTTTACAATTGTGATTTTTTCTGTAATAACTCTTACATTAATTTACTTATTTTACCTTTTATTCTAAGTTTTAGGCATAATCTACAAAATTTATGTTTTATTTTGTACTTAATGTTGATTTACTTGTTTTATATTATATTTGTAAGTTTTCATTTTATTTACCAGTAATACATAAATATATTAATTTTATATTAACTTATTTTACCTTTCTTTTACAAATCTTATGTTCTAATTTCAAAATTCATGTTTTATTTTATAGTTAGTATTAATTTACTAATTTTATGTTATATTTACATGTTTTTATTTTCTTTATTAGTAATACATTAATTTACTAGTTTTATATTAATTTACTTATTTTATTTTTCATTTACAAGTCTTGTGTTCCATTTCTAAAATTTATGTTTTATTTTGCATTTAATGTTGATTTATTAGTTTTATGTTATATTTATAAGTTTTTATTTTATTCACTAGTAATAAATCAATTTACCAGTTTTATAGTAATTTATTTGTTTTACCTTCTATTTACAAGTTTTTTGTTTCATTTCTAAAATTTATGTTTTACTTTACAATTAATATTGATTTACTAGTTTTAAATTATATTTACAAGCTTTTATTTTATTTACTAATAATACATTAATTTACTAGTTTTATATTAATTTATTTATTTTATCTTCCATTTACAAATCTTATGTTTAATTTTGAAAATTTATATTTTATTTTGCACTTAATGTTAATTTACAAGTTTTATGTTATATTTACAATTTTTTTGTTTTATTTATTAATAATGCATCAATTTACCAGTTTTATATAAATTTGTTCATTTTACCTTCCATCTACAAGATTTTTTTTTAATTTTTAAATTTTTTTTATTTTATAATTAATATTAATATACAAATTTTATGTTTCATTTATATAATTTATGTTGAATTATGTTATTAATACCATAATTTTAATCACAGCAATATAGAATGACCCATTTAATATTTATGTTAGTTATAAGCAATCAAAACCCGGAAGCCCTGATAAAACAATACCTAATTAATAACTAAAATTAAAGCTGCCACTCTCTCTCCCTCTCTAATCTGTCTATTACATATTTTACACTTCTCACTCATCTTCAAGGTTCAACCAGCCTCTCGTAGTCCAAACAGTAAAACCTTAACCCTTTTCATTTTCTTGTTGGAATTTGGAGTATTTTTATAAGACCAAAAGAAAATCACGTTAAAATTCAATAAAAATTACAAGGAGACATATTTCCTGTTACACTAATCACAATAAAATTAGTGCAACACACATAGATAACAAAAACAATATATGTAACAAGATTTCATTAAATATAATCTTCTGAAATAATTTTTTGGTTGGGTTATGAACTGTGGATCAATTCGGGCAATGGACTGTCGTCCGAACCAGCACTCTGGTTTGAGAACAAAAAAGCTTTATAGACAGAATTTCGATAAAAATCTTTTTTATAGAATTTTTTCTGATTTTAACAAAAAACTTCTACTTCGATAATTTTTATAGACAGAATTTCGGTACATGTATGAGTACAGAGTAATAACAAATTTAGAAAACTAGAGTTCTCTTATAAGTAACAAGATCTTTGAATTAGTATAAGAATATATTAACCGAGCATGATCACTGTAAAAATGCTAGCAAGAAATTTTTCTATTGATAGCACGATGGCAGTTATACATAGCGGGCTGACCGGTGGCCATCGTATACTGTATGTATACATAAAGCAAGACACTCCAACAACACAGGTTATTATTTCAAACTCTGGAAGTATAAGAAGGAAAAGAGTAACCGTAGGATTTAAAGATGATCAGTGTCTCCATTTCTTGATAAAAGTAGCAAGCGAATCATCAGAAGAGCCACCATCCTCCAATTCTCTGGAGGCACTTTCTTTGAGCTCCTTAACCCTACGCCTCATTGCCTTCCCTTCCTCACTCTCCATTAACAACCTCACTACCCTCTCTATCTCTTCCCGTCCTATCACTTTCTTTCCGGATTCTATTTCTGGCTTTATAGCCACCCCTGTCTCCTCTGCCGTTAACATCGCGGCATTCATTCTCTGTTCTGCATAAAGCGGCCATGCAATCATTGGCACACCGTGACATATGCTCTCTAAGGTTGAGTTCCACCCACAGTGTGATAAAAATCCACCTGTCGATGGATGGCGGAGAATATGGACTTGTGGGGCCCACGACGGTACCACCATCCCTACACCTTGAGTTCGAGTCCTCTCTACAAACCCTTCTGGCAAGTATGCTTTTGGATCGTTAACATCACTTCCTACGTTAAAATATGTGGCCGAGGCACTAGCATCGCTAGGCATTCGTACTACCCATATGAATCTTTGCTTGCTCTGTTCTAGACCCCATGCCATCTCCGTGACTTGCTCGGCCGTCAAAGTGCCGCCACTACCCGGCACAGCGAAGAGAACTGAATCAGACGGCTGCTTGTCCAGCCAAGCCAGACACTCTTCATCTGAAGAACTCAACGGTTCGTCTTGCTTGATCAATGGGCCAATTGGGTAAATTGGCGGTGTTGGAATTTGTAGGTAGAAAGAGTGTTCTCTGATTACTTTGAGAGGGACAGGCTCAAGATTCTCCCAAGAGTTTAGGAAGATTCCAGCTGCCAGAGGCAAACGGCTAACGTGAAGTAAAAGGAATTTATACTCATCAATATTTCTATTCCAGAGCGGATCAGGCAAGTCTTCGGGTCGTACAGGCGGGCAACCCGGGATCTTAATCGGTTCAGGGAGATCAACAAACTCGCCTTGTACCTCACGGTCAAGTGTGGGAAGGTACATGACGAAGGCAAAGAAGTGGACGGATGTAGTAACAAACGAGTATGTTGGAATTGAAAGTTGACTGCATATTTCGAAAGCTTGGGTACAGAATAAATCGATAACAAGAGCTTTTGGGTAGCATAATTCAATTAGCACCGACTTTAGAGACTTGATCAGACTCTCCTCTGCAATGGCATGAAGGCGAGTGACAAGAGGCATGTCATCAGTAGTGACGGCTGAGACGTCAACCGGTGGCAGGTCAACAACATCGAGACCGTGCGGGAGTGACCGGAGGAGCTTGTCTTTGGATGCTGAGTCTTCGTTGGTGTTGATGGCCAGAAAGCTGACGTGGATGCCATGGTTCACGACTAGTCGCTTAGCAAACTCCAGTAGAGGGATGAGGTGGCCCAGGCCTGGGCTCGCCAAGACCGCCACATGTGGCTGCAAGCTCTTAGCTGCCATGGCGTTTTAATTAATGGAGTGTTTACTAGACTGCAATGGAATCCAAATGAAAGAAAGAGAATCAATTAGTTGTTTATTAGTTAAAACCTAGCATGGAAATAGGAATGAGGTACATGAGACCAGTCAAGTTTGATTATTGGAGTTGTGATTGCGACAAGGGAGCTGGGAATCAAAATTCCATTCTGCCAAAAGATAAAATCATCTAGAGCCAATGAAACGATTGGTTGAGCAACTCGTCACGGTCGGATTCATTACTGATTGCAGCCCATCTCCATCACTTGTCACCGGTTGGATTTGTCGCTACTATATTGGTCAACCTCTTCGTCGTCGTCGTATAACCAATTGACGATGATGATTATTGATGGTAAGATTGTTAATGATAATGTTTTTTTACGACCATAATGATAATGATGATATTATTATTGATGATGTAATTGGGATGATGATGAAGATAAAACTAAATTATCTATTTATAATCCTCTTATCTTTTCTTCACCACACATCACACACACAAGTTGTCATCTTCTCTACCTTATACTCTGACACTTAACTCTCACTTCCACTTTCACACACCACAAACACCATCATCCTTACCACAATCGCCCGTCATCCTCGCATCGTTGTTGCTCACACCACACACAGACACGCCTACCACACCCACACCCGCTCCTCTCTCACACTACAGCCAACAACAGCCTTAGGAGGGATGGTAAAAATATTATATTTGGTCCGGATCCGCAAATATCTAGATCTGGATGATCCGAACTGAATCTACATTATTTTATAATTAAATTAAAAAATATATATTCATATTCACATTATTTTTTGTGGATTTTGTTGGAGAATTTGAAGGATGAAACACAAAATTTATTAGAGAAAGTTTAAAAACATTATAAGAACAATTCACACACTCTCACAAATCGCTCTCAGGGGCTTTGTTATACTTCTTATGCTTTCTTACTCTTAGACTTATATTTCACAACACAATAGCATAGGTATTTATAGTGAATAACACACAAATATAATTATAACAATACACATCATCTAGCACATTCCACCAACCTTTCATCATAACACAAAACATATTCCACTCACCTAATATGCTCTAAACGAATCTTTTAATGGCATCAAATGTGTAAAGCTAATCTCCACTCAACATTGTAAACCCATGATGATGAAGTATGATGATGGAGCATGATAATGGAGGGCCATGTACAACTCAACACCTTATTATTTTGTAAACAAGTTTATTGTTTTTCAACACTCCCCCTTAAACTTGTTTCTGTGACTCTAAGTCTTCTTTCTCGAGGAGTTTAGTGAAATTATCACCAACTTGTTCTTTGGCTTTATTCTTCTTATTTTAATTGAACAATGCCCTGTAGGAATATGCATTTAATCTTCTTTTTCGTACTTGTACTTGTTCTCCTTCACTTTCGCCGTTAATTTCTTTGATTTCCACAGCCAATTGTTTCATAACACCCAATGAATTTCTCAATCTAATAAAATCTTCTTATTTCAATGGCTTAATAAATATATCAGCTGCTTGATCTTGAGATTTGACATACTTTATTTGTACATCATTTCTTTCAATACACTCCCTTATGAAATGGTAGCGAGTGTTAATATGCTTACTTCGATCATGGAAGACTGGATTCTTTGATAGGGCAATTGCAGACTTGTTGTCGATAAAGATCTCAGTTGGATCTATTTGGAGCAAACCCAACTCTTTCAACAAATTTCTTAGCCAAACTGTATGGCAAACACCTGAAGTAGCAGCTACATACTCAACTTCACAGGTGGAAAGTGTGACAATTGGTTGCTTCTTTGACGTCCACGTGAAAGCAGTGTTTCTCATGAAGAATACAAATCCAGAGGTACTCTTTCGATCATCTAAATCTCCACTCCAATTGCTATCGCTATATCCAACAAGCTTGTAATCATAAGAAAATGAGTATAATAAGCCAAAATCAATTGTATCTTTTATATAGCAAATGATTCTTTTTGCAGCTTTAAAATAGGTGATTGTTGGATTCTCCATATAGCGACTAACGAGCCCAACGGCATAGAGAATGTCTGGCCTCATACATGTCAAGTAACGCAAACTTCCAACAAGGCTCTTGAAAAAAGTTGGATCAACTCTTTCTTCTTCGTCATGTTTGGACAATTTGACTCCGCATTCCATTGGCGTACTTACGGGCTTGCAATCATGCATCTTGAACTTCTTGAGTATTTCCTTGCATAGCATTCTTGGGAAATGAATATGCCTTCTTCCTTTTGCTTGACTTCAATGCCCGGTAGTATGCCATTAGTCCAATGTCGATAATCTCGAACTCTTTCACCATCACTCTCATAAACTCTTCAAATAAGTTTGGATTGCTTCCAGTGAAAATGAGATCATCCACGTACAGCATACAATCAAGATGTCTCCATCTTTGACTTTGACGTAGAGAACATGTTCATGTGGGCATTTGGTGAAGCCATTCTCTTTGAAATATTTGTCGATTCTGCTATTCCATGCCCTTGGTGCTTGTTTTAACCCATAAAGTGCCTTCTTCAATCTCAGAACTTTATCTTTATATCCTTCCACCACATAGCCCAATGACTGTTTGATGTAGACTTTTTTTTCTAGAAATCCATTTAAGAAAGTAGATTTTAGATCCATTTGATGAATCTTCCACTGTTTTTGGGCTGCTAAAGAAATGATTAGTCTTATAGTTTCTATTCAGGCTACAGGACCAAATACTTCATCATAGTCGATGCTAGCTTTCTGACTATAGTCTTTTGCAACTAACCTCGCCTTGTGCCTTTCAATCTCACCCTTGACATTTCTCTTCGTCTTGTAAACCCATTTGACATCGATGGCTTTGTGACCTTTGGGAAGTGTAGTAAATTCCTAAGTGTCATTCTTCATTATGGCTTTGATTTCTTCATCCATTGCTATTCTCCATTTTTCATCTTGTACAGCTTCTTCGAAGTAAACTGGCTCACAATCAGCAAAGAGGCAAAATAGAGTGAGATTATCATGTCTCTCAGTTACCTTATAGAGATCTTGAAGACTCCTCGTGCGTTCTTCAGTTCCTTCATTTAAGAAAGATGGTGGTGAATCTCCATGTGTGGTTGATGCTGATGAGATAGGTGGACTAACTGGCTCTTGTTGTTCTTCTACTACTTGCTCCTTCATTGTCTGTTCATTTTCTTCAAAAGGAAAAAAATTGAAGTCATCCACATGAGAGCCAAAATCCCATTCTCCTTCTTCCTCAAAGATTATATCTCGGCTAATCACGATCTTTCCGTTGTCTGGATTGTATAACTTGTATCCTTTAGAATTGATGTCATAGCCGATGAAAATGAACTTATCACTTTTATCATCCAGCTTGACTCTTCTCTCGTCTGGTACATGTACATGGGCAATGCTTCCAAAAACTCTCAGATGGGTTATGTCAGACTTTCTTCCACTCCATGCTTCTTGCGGTGTCTTGCCCCACACATGTTTTGTTGGAGATTGGTTAGATAAATAGATTGCACAAGCAACAGCTTCAGCCCAAAATTCTTTAGGTAGTCTTTTGCTCTTGAGCATACTTCTCGCCATGTCGAGGATAGTTCTGTTCTTTCTTTCTGCAACACCATTTTGTTGGGGGGATCTCGGAACTGTCAAAGGGCGTCGTATTCCATTTTCATCACAAAACTTCACAAATTCTTTGAAAGTGAACTCTCCACCTCGATCAGATCTCATGGCTTTGATTTGGTGTCCACTTTCTTTCTCCACTGCAATTTTGAACTTCTTGAAAACTTCAAAAACTTCTGATTTCTGCTTTAAAAAATACACTCAAGTTTTTCTTAAAAAATTATCTATGAAAGAAGGAAGTAATTACTTTTACCAAGAGAGGTTGGCTTGAATGGACTGCACACATCAGTATGAATAAGCTCGAGTGGCTTCCGAGCTCTTGAGTTTGACTCCTTTGGAAAACTCTTTCTAAATTGCCTTCAAAGTAAACATCTTTCACAAATTTGATTGAGATGATTGATTGAAGGTAGACCTTTCACCATATTCTTTCTTGATAGTAGCTCTAGTCTACTAAAGTTGAGATGTCTATATCGAAGATGCCAAATCCAGGTTGGATCTTTATGACAAGTCTTGAGACACTTTGCAACATCATTTTGAATATTTAAAGGAAACATTCTATTCTTCGACATTCTCACTTTTGTAATTAGGTTTCCTTTGTCATCTCTTAAAAAAAGACTATAATCTTTAAGATGAATATCATAGCTTTTTTCTAAAAGTTGACCTAAACTTAGAATGTTGCTTTTTATATTGGGCACATAGTAAACATTTGAAATTAATTGGTGGCTACTATCTTTTATGCGAAAAAGTATGTTACCTTTTCCCTTCACTGGTATTTTTGAATCATCTCCAAAAGCGACGCTACCATTCACTGATTCATTCATCTCCACAAACATGCTTCTGTTTCCGCTCATGTGATTGCTAGCACTTGTGTCAAGATACCAAGTATTTTCTTGACCTCCATTGTTGTCATTACGTGCTAGTAAAAGTGTGCTATCTCCATCATTTTTCTTTTCAACATAATTCACTTTCTCATCTATTATGTTGCTTGGAATTGTGCACTCTGAAGCATAATGCCCAAACTTTTGACAATTATAGCACTGCACTTGAGTTTTTTCATACCTCGATCTTGGATTGTTTCTTTCTCACCCTCTGTTTGAGCTTTCTCCTCTTTTATTATTAAAGGATTTTTTGTTGTTGAAATTCCAGCCTCGTCCATGACCACGACCTCTACCTCATCCTCGGCCTCTTCCTCGGACATAATGCCTTCTCTCGTTGCTGAAGCTTTCTTCTATTTTCTTTGGATTTATTTCCATCTTGAAGAGTCGTTCTTTGATCCCTTGCTTCTTCTTCAGTTTTTCTTCATAAGCTTGCAAACTTCCTTGAAGTTGCTCGATCGTCATAGCCTTCAAATCTTTAGTCTACTCTATTATTACTACAATGTGGTCAAACTTGGAATCTACTCATCGAAGTATTTTATCAATAATCCTTAGTTCTCTCAACTCTTCACCATTTCTTTTTAATTCATTAGCAACAGTCACAACTCTAGTAAAGTAATCAAAAATTGATTCTGATACTTTCATATGTAAGGACTGAAATTCACCTCTTAGTGTTTGAAGACGGACTTTCTTAACTTGTTCCGCTCCTTTGTAAGAGGTTTCTAACTTCTCCCACGCTTCCTTTGAGAATGTTGCTCCAATGATCTTTTAAAAGCATCTTCATCTAATGATTGAAAGATGAGATACTTTGCTTTGTTCTCTTTCTTCTTTAAGTCTTTCAAATTCTCCTTTGTGTCATAGCTTAAAGTACCTTCATTTTCTGGTACTATAAAGTTATTTTCCACGACTTCCCACACATTGTGTGCACCCAATAGAGCTTTCATTTTGATGCTCCAATTGTCAAATTTGAAATGACATCATACCACTATTTTCCATATCTCACAAATCGAGTGAGAATTTGGAGATTCTGAATGCACGAATGAATCTGGAACGTCGAAAAACCTTTGGGATGTCTCAGGTCAACTTTGGTCAACGGTCAAGAGTCAAAGGTCGGTTCAGGTGACTGACTTCGGCTTGATCCGGCTTGATTCGGCTTGTTCCGGTTCGGTCTAGTTCGTCTCAACACATTTCAACTCGGTGAGTCAACTCAGTTTCTGGATAGTAAACTTCCGATGGCGATTCCGGGCTCGTCCGAACTCCGATCAAGTTGATTCTTATGCCGTTGTGTTCGTCTCGTCGAGAGCTTCGATTTGATATGCTACACAACTATTTATCCTCCAAACCTAGCTCTGATACCACTTTATTGGAGAATTTAAAGGATGAAACACAAAGTTTATTAGAGAAAGTTCAAAAACATTACAAGAACAATTCACACACTCTAGCACATTCCACCAACCTTTCATCATAACACGAAACATATTCCACTCACCTAACATGCTCTAAACGAATCCTTTAATGGCATCAAATGTGTAAAACTAACCTTCACTCAACAGTGTAGACCCATGATGATGAAGTATGATGATGGAGCATGATAATGGAGGGCCATGTACAACTCAACACCTTATTATTTTGTAAACAAGTTTATTGTTTTCAACAACCAATTGATAGAGTGGCATAAGGAAGCGAAATTGATAGGATGAGGACACCTAGATATCGTTCTAGTACAGGTTCAAGTCAACGCGATTATATTACTCTCTAATCGAAGCGTGATTAAATTCGTTCTAATCTAAATGACTCAATGAGATTCTTTATGCAACGACTCAATGAGATTTTTAATAATGCATAAAGCGAGATTAGATGACGCTCTAATCCAAACGAATCTACAAGAAAGATTTTTGATAAATAATTTGAGAGGAATTATAAAATAGAAATTTTGTTGAATTATTGAATTGAAGTTATGAAAATAATTATAAGACCACTCTATTTATAATAGAATAAACCTACTTCCCTAAGTTAACTTAAAAAAATAAATTAAATCACAATTATAATAGAAATAAAAGACTAAGATATTATTCTTTAATTAATTCTAATTAAAATAAAAAATAAAATTCTAGAATTCTAAAATAACTAAATTAACGTTCTAGGGTAGGCTCGAGATTCTCCCAAGAGTTAAGATTCCAGCTGCAAGAGGCAAACAGCTAACGTGAAGGAAAAAGAATTTATGCTCCTCAATCTTCCAATCCCGGACCTGATCAATCAAGTCTTCGGGTCGTACAGGCGGGCAACCCGGGATCTTAATCGGTTCAGGAAGATCAACAAACTCGCCTTGTACCTCACGGTCAAGTGTGGGAAGGTACATGACGAAGGCAAAGAAGTGGACGGATGTAGTAACAAACGAGTATGTTGGAATTGAAAGTTGACTGCATATTTCGAAAGCTTGGGTACAGAATAAATCGATAACAAGAGCTTTTGGGTAGCATAAATCAATTAGCACCGACTTTAGAGACTTGATCAGACTCTCCTCTGCAATGGCATGAAGGCGAGTGACAAGAGGCATGTCATCAGTAGTGACGGCTGAGACGTCAACCGGTGGCAGGTCAACAACATCGAGACCGTGCGGGAGTGACCGGAGGAGCTTGTCTTTGGATGCTGAGTCTTCGTGGGTGGTGATGGCCAGAAAGCTGACGTGGATGCCATGGTCACGACTAGTCGCTTAGCAAACTCCAGTAGAGGAATGAGGTGGCCCAGGCCTGGGCTCGCCAAGACCGCCACATGTGGCTTCAAGCTCTTAGCTGCCATGGCGTTTTAATTAATGGAGTGTTTACTAGACTGCAATGGAATCCAAATGAAAGAAAGAGAATCAATAAGTTGTTTATTAGTTAAAACCTAGCATGGAAATAGGAACGAGGTACATGAGACCAGTCAAGTTTGATTATTGGAGTTGTGATTGCGATAAGGGAGTTGGGAATCAAAATTCCATTCTGCCAGAAGATAAAATTATTCTTATTATATTTTTAATTTTTCTAAGATACTGTCTTTGCACTTAAAAAGTATAAATTAAAAAAAAAAAAAAGAAAAACCCACAATATCCCTAACTTAGCTGACTAACCCATCTCATCCCTATCACCTAGAGCCAAAGAAACGATAGGTTGAGCAGCTCGTCACAGTCGAATTTGTCGTTGATTGCAGCTCATCTCCGTTGCTTGTCACCAGTTGGATTTGTCACTACTACATTGGTTAGCCTCTCCATTATCAATGAGAACCAATCGACGATAATGATTATTGATGATAAGATTGTTGTTGATGATGATTTTTTACCACGATAATGATGACGATGATATTATTTTTGATGACATAAATGTGATGACGACGACGACGATATGTAGAATTGGTAAAAAGAAGTAAGCTGATATAGTAAAAGAAAAGAAAAAAGAATTATTGGAGTGAGCTTAAATTTTTTCCTCTCTTATTCCGTTGGTTCCAGACTATATATATATACGTTTTGAACTTATCATACCAAGCTAGAAAATAGAACAACATGCGCATAAAAATCTGGAAAATAACTAACTTATGCAGAAAATCAACATTCAACGATTATTCATCCGAAACCACGAAGGTCCTCAACTAACCAAGTATTAACAAACTTGACTAATTCTTAATGATGACCAAACTTCAGCTCTACCTCTCCTGCTCTGACGACGTGTATGCAATCCTATATCCATATGTGCACATATCATTCACCTCCACTAACAATATCCTTGTCCTTAAGGATGAAGTCAGGGTAAATCTTGGGCAAAGCGCCTCTCAGTTTCTCAGGCGGCATCGTCCACTGGTGACCTCCTCATTTAACCAATATCTAATGCTTTGGTCGATAATTACCTTTATGTATGACACATCGAACTAGATGGCCTCAGGTTGTGGAAGGATTGTTAAAGTATCTGACAATAGAGGAAGTCGAGGAGAAGCAAGTGTACTGATCCCAATTGCTTTTACAATAAACTAATATGAAAAACATTTGTGGATATGTGAGCCTAGTGGAAGGTCTAACTTATAAGCAACTGATCCCAAATTTTCAATGATTTGATACGGACGAATAAAACGTGGGGCGAGCTTTGTGTAGCCATGAAAAGCTACTGATGTCTGTCGATATGGCTATAACTTTAGATACACATAATCCCATATATAGTCCCTTCTAGAAGGGTTGTGCCAACTATTTCAATACGGCCAGTTATTTTTGCTGTTGTCGTATTGAATATTTAGAATAAATAAAATAATAATAAATAAATAATAAAAAAAAAAGGCATGAACAGTAACCAAAGTGTGTCTATAAAAAGAGCCTCTTCCTCATTTCAATCATCCCAAAAAATTTATTTCCTCTTATATTAGAGAGAATTTTGAGAGTTAAATAAGTATTATTAGTATTGGGTGTAATTAGGGTATTGGGAAGTGAGAATAATTTTTTTCTAAGTTATAGAGAGAGTATAATTATTCTCTCCTATTATTAGAGAGAAGTTGTTATTTTTCAGTATAATAAAATTATTTCCTTCTGTCTTTACCCGTGGATGTAGGTTATAAGCCGAACCACGTAATTTCTGGTGTCCAAGTTTGTGCTTGTTTTTTATTTTCTTCTAATTTCATTTTAGCTATGGTTCTACTTCACTCATAAATTTCCTAACAGTGGTATCAGAGCCTTGGTTGCATTTTTTGGAATCGGAGTTCATCGTTCACGTATACAATTCATCGCTTACGTATACGATTCATAATTCATGATATCTAGATCTTGTTCACGTGAAACAGTAATAGCCGATCCTAACAAAGGTAATTCATGGTGAAAATAATGGCGGCAAAATACGAGATTGAAAAGTTCAACGGAAATAATTTCTTATTGTGGAAAATGAAGATGAAAGCTATTCTAAGAAAAAACAATTGTTTGGCAGCAATTAGAGAAAGATTCATGGAGATAACTGATGATGCCTAGTGGAACGAGATAGACGATAATGCAATTGCTGATCTACACTTAGCACTTACAGATGAGGTGTTATCCAATGTGGCAGAGAAAAAGGCAGCGAAGGAAATATGGGATACTCTCACAAAATTGTACGAGGCTAAGTCGTTGCACAACAAGATCTTTCTAAAGATGAGACTCTATACTATTCGCATGGCAGAATCTACATCAGTGATCAACTCATCATCAATCTAACAAACAACAACCCAACGGATAGTCTAGTTTTCGATGATGTTGCAGCCTCCATCTTAAACGAGGAAAACAGGCGCAAGAACAAGGAAGATAGACATACAAGTTCGCAGCAAGTAGAAGCGTTATTGGCGACGAAGGGAGATCAACAGAACGTGGCCCCAGTGGGAATTACAATCATGGTAGATCAAAGTCCAGAAGTAAGAAAAATGTGAAATGCTACAATTATGGTAAGAGAGGGTATGTGAAGAGAGGGTGTTGGAGCAATCAGAAGAGTAGAGAGAGTAAAGCACCTGAGTCATCAAATGCTCAGGGTTGTGTGGCTAGTACTTCAGATGATGGCGAAATTTTCTATAGCGAGGCAACAGCTATTACAGAAGGCAGAAAGCGGTTAGCTGACATCTGGCTTATAGACTCAGGAGCAACATGGCACATGACCTCTCGAAGAGAATGGTCCCACAGATATGAACCTATCTCAGGAGGATCTGTATACATAAGCGATGACCATGCCCTGGAGATCGCTGGTATTGGTACTGTCAAAATAAAAATGTATGATGGTACAGTTCGCACAATTCATGAGGTATGATATGTCAAAGGCCTGAAGAAAAATCTATTGTCTTTGAGACAAATAGATAGTCTTGGGTGCAAAGCCCATATTGAAAATGAGATGATAAAAATTGTCAGAAGAGCGCTTGTATTAATGAAAGTAGAAAAGATTTGTGCGAATCTATTCATGCTTCAAGAAGAAACAATATAGGAAGCAGATGCATATGTCGCATCAAATGGAGAAGAGTCAGCGATGATGTGGCATCTCAGACTTGGCCACATGTCAGAACAAGGTTTGAAGATTTTCTCTGAACGAAAGCTACTTCTGGGACTCAAATCGGTAAGTTTACTATTTTGCGAACATTGTGTTACAAGTAAGCAGCATAGATTAAAGTTTAGCAAATCTCATGCTAGAAGTAAATGCATTCTAGACTTAGTTCATTCTGATGTTTGGGAATCACCGGATTTATCCTAAGGAGGTGCAAAGTATTTCGTTACTTTTATTAATGATTACTCCAGGAGATGTTGGGTGTATCCAATCAAGAAAAAGTCAGATATGTTTCTAGTATTCAAGGAATTCAAAGCGCGGTTTGAACTTGAATCCGGAAAAAGGATCAAGTGCTTAAGAACAGAAAATGGTGGAGAGTATACAGATGGTGCATTTCTTGCATACTGTAAACAAGAAGGTATTCAGAGGTAGTTTACAGCGACATACACTCCTCAAAAAAATGGAGTGGTGGAGCGGATGAACTGAACTCTTATAGAGAGGATAAAAGCTACATTGAGGACTGATGGTCTACCTAACTCATTTTGGGCTGAAGTAGCCAAAACTGCCTGTTATATGGTAAATCGGTCTCCATCAACAGCTATTAAATTGAAGACGCCGATGGAAATGCGGACAGGTAAGCCAAATGATTACTCTCATTTACATACATTTGGATGTCATGTATATGTAATGTATAATGCCTAAGAAAGAACAAAGCTAGATCAAAAATCTAGGAGATGTATCTTTTTGGGGTATGTTGATGGTCTAAAGGAGTATCGTCTGTAGGATCCCACTACCCACAAGATTGTCATCAGCAGAGATGTTGTCTTTGTAGAAGATCAACTGCAAAATAGAGATATGGATGAAAGCACTGTGAAAGAAAAGTTAGAGACTGTGCCGGTATATTTAAAAAGTAATTCAGAAGCTGAAGCAGTACCAAAGCACGAGAAACAAGAACCAGTCAAGTCTGAGGTTTTAGAAATTCGTCGGTCAACTCGAGAGAGACGACTACCAACTTGACACTCAGACTACGTTACAGAGATCAATGTTGCATATTGTCTTTTAACAGAGGATAGAGAGCCATCAACTTTCCATGAAACTTTAAACAGCTCATATGTTACTTTGTGAATGACAGCAATACAGGAAAAAATTGAACCTCTACACAAGAACAAGACATGGGAACTTGTGCTACTACCACATGGAAGAAAAGCCATTGGAAACAAATGGGTCTATAAGATCAAACGTGATGGCAATAATCAAGTGGAGTGGTATCGTGCAAGATTGGTGGTAAAGGGATATACTCAGAGAGAAGGTATTGACTTTAATGAGATATTTTTCCGGTAGTTCGACTCACAACAGTCAGAGTAGTCTTGACAATGTGTGCTACATTTGAACTACATCTAGAAAAATTAGATGTGAAAACTGCATTTCTTCATGGAGAACTTGAAGAAGAGATTTATATGCTCCAACCAAAAGGTTTTGCTAAAACAGACAATGAGAACTTGGTTTGCAGATTGAACAAATCTCTATACGATCTCAAACAGGCGTCGGGGTGTTGGTATAAGAGATTTGATTCTTTCATCATGAGTCTTGGATACAACAGACTCAGTTCAGACCATTGTGCTTATTACAAGGGATTTTAAGATAATGATTTTATCATTTTGCTGTTGTATGTGGACAACATGTTGGTCACAGGCCCCAACGAAGATCAAGTCCAAGAATTAAAGGCACGGTTGGCTAGGGAGTTTGAAATGAAGGACTTGGGACCAGCAAACAAGATTCTAGGGATGCAAATTCACCGAGACAGAAATAATAGGAAGATTTGGCTTTCACAAAAGAATTACTTGAAGAAAATCTTATGACGCTTCAACATGAAAGATTGTAAGCCAATTTCTACCCCACTTCCTGTTAATTTCAAGTTATCCTCAAGTATGTGTCCTAACAATAAAGCAGAGAGGAAGGAGATATCTCGAGTACCATATGCATCAGTAATGAGAAGTTTGATGTTCGCTATGATTTGTACAAGACCAGATATTGCACAACCAGTGGGAGCAGTTAGTCAATACATGGCGAATCCTGGTGGAGAACATTGGCAAACAGTGAAGAGGATCCTAAGATACATTAGAGGAACCTCAGATGTTGCATTATGTTATGGAGGGTCAGAATTTACTATCAGAGGCTACGTGGATTCAGATTTCGCAAGTGACCTTGATAAAAGAAAATCTGCTACTGGTTATGTGTTTACACTTGCGGGAGGAGCTGTAAGCTGAGTTTTAAAACTACAGACTGTTGTGGCTTTATCTATGATAGAGGCAGAATACATGGCAGCTACACAAGTATGCAAGTAAGCTATTTGGATACAAAGGTTACTTGAGGAGCTTGGGCACAAAAAAGAAAAAATTCATGTGTTTTGTGACAGTCAGAGTGCTTTGCACATTGCAAAGAATCCAGCCTTTCATTCTAGGACAAAACATATAGGGGTTCAATATCACTTCGTTTGAGAAGTAGTGGAAGATAGAAGTGTAGATTTGCAGAAAATTCATACCAAGGAGAACCTAGCAGATGTTATGACTAAGTCAATCATTACTGACAAGTTTATATAGAATAGATCCTCTTGTGGCCTAGTAGAGACGTAAGCAACATGTCAATAGCGAATATTTAGAGTAAATAAAATAATAATAAAAAAAGAGAGGCATGAAAAGTAGTCAAAATGTGGTTATAAAAGGACAGTCTCTTCCATCATTTCAATCATCGCAGAAAATTTATTTCCTCTTGTATTAGAGAGAATTTTGAGAGTTAAATAAGTACTCTTAGTATTTTGTATAATTGGGGTATTGGGAAGTGAGAATAGTTTTTCTCCAAGTTATAGAAATAATATAATTATTCTCTCCTATTATTAGAGAGAAGTTGTTATTTTATAGTATAATAAAATTATTTTCTTCTGTCTTTGCCGTGGATGTATGCTATAAGCCGAACCACGTAATATCTGATGTCCAAGTTTGTGCTTGTTCTTTATTTTCTTTATTCTACTTCACCCATAAATTTCCTAACAAGAAACTCACCTCCCATCAATTTTGGTCCGCTTACGATTTCATACGGTCTCGAGCTCGTGAAAGGTTTTGACGTATTTCACATAAAATGAAATCCTTGTCTTGGAGGTATTCATCCATCGCTTGGATCCAGGAAGTACCTGGTACATATGCCAGTAGGTTTGGAGGCGAAATGCCATATACAGCTTGAAAGAGCGATAGTTTGGTGGAACAGTGAGTTGCTGTATTGTAACTGAACCGAGCCCAAGGGATCTATTCCAGCCTCTTGCACGGCTGATCTTCTACAAAACAACGTAGATACTGCTCAAAGGTGCAGTTAACCACCTCAGTTTGGCCGTCAGATTGTGGGTGATAACTAGAGCTCATGTATAACTTGGTATCTTACAGCTGAAACACATTACGCCAAAACAAATTAATAAACATTTTGTCTCGGTTACTAATAATCGAAGTAGGAATACCATGTAGGCGAACTATGTTATTGACAAATGCCCTGGCTACGATTACAGCAGTAAAAGGGTGCTTTAAGGGCACAAAGTGGGCATATTTCGTCAACCGATCAACGACCACCATGATGACCGTGTACCCATTAAAAGATGGTAACCCCTCGATGAAGTCCATTAAAATGTCAGTCCATATTTATTTCAGAATGGACAGTGGCTGTAGTAGTCCAGCAGGCCTCATATTATCTGCTTTATATCAATGGCAAATGTCACAGTTTTGCAAGAATTCTTTTACCGTACGTCTTATATTGGACCATAAAAAACTATGCTTGATGCGACCAAGAGTTTTGTGGTATCCAAAATGCCCACCTACATGAGATGAATGACAATCGGAGACAATCTTGGGAATCAATGATGAAGTAGGACTCAAGTACACCTTATCGCGTTTGAACCAAATTCCATCCCTATGTAGCAATTGAGTAGTCTTTGAGGAATTCCTCTGAGATAAGTTTGTATAAAATGAGTCTTGTTGTACCTTTTGTTGAATTATCGGCCACCAATTTGCATGTAGTAAGGAAATTGCCAAAAACTCCACCATTCGAGATAGTGAATCCACACCATAATTCTCAAGCCCTTTTTTATGTTCAATTTCATCATCGTATCCAAGGATCTTAGGTGGCCATCGTGTTTGTACAGGTGTTGTGATCCGCTGTTCCAGCAGATATTTGAGACTCCTCTGATTAATCCGAACTGTAAATGGTTTCTCAAGTAAATATGGTCGTCATTTCAGATTGATTTAATAATGGCAAGTATTTCTTTTTCATATATGGATAAGGCCAAAGTAGAACCTTTTAAGGCCTCATTGAAGTAAGCTATTGGGCGATTTTATTGAGAGAGAATGACACCAATTCCTATTCCACTTGCATCACACTCGATCACGAAGCGTTGGGAAAAATCTGGTAGGCACAATATCGGTAGAGAAGTCAATGCTTCCTTCAATTGATTAAAAGCCCTTGCTGCAGTTGCATTCCAATGAAAGCCATCTTTAACCAAGAGTTTAGTCAAATGAGCTGCTATACACCCAAAATTACCAATAAACTTCCGGCAATAACCAGCCAACCCAAGAAATCCACGGACTTTTTTTGTCGTTGTTGGTGTAGGTTAATCAATTATTGTCTGTATTTTAGCGGGATCAACAGCCACACCCATTTCAAAGATGATGTGTCCTAAATAATCAACAAGTAAAACTTTGAATCGACATTTTGATTTTTTGCAAACAAACTGTTAATTGATAAAATTTCTAAAACCAGACGAAGGTGTGAGAGGTGATCTTCCCAAGTTCTAGAGTACACCAATATGTCGTCAAAGAAAACAAGAATGAACCTCCGAAGATATGGGCCAAAAAAATCATTCATGAGACTCTAAAAGGTTACAGGGGCATTTATGAGTCCGAATGGTATCACAATGAACTCGTACCCTCATGTGTTTGAAAGGCTATTTTTGGGACGTCCTCTTCCTTCACACGAATTTGGTGGTATCCTCCCTGTAAATCTAATTTGGAGAAGTATTTGGCCTCGTGAAGTTCATCGATGATTAGAATTGGATATTTATCCTTGATCGTGATGGTGTTAAGGGCTCTGTAATTCAGTCGAAATCGCCAAGACATATATGTCTTCTTAATTAATAGAATCGGAGATGAAATCTCCAAGACATATATGTCTTCTTAATTAATAGACCCGGAGATGAAAAATGGTTGTTGCTAGGCCGAATCAAACCTGTTTGTAAGAGTTCTCTAACTATTTTTTCGATTTCATTTTTTTGATAATAAGGATATCGGTATGGTCTTACACCCACTGGTTTTGTATTTGGCTCTAAGAGAATTTGGTGATCATATATCCGTTTTGATGGCAAGCCATAGGGTGGTTGGAATACATGATGAAATTCGTTTAAGAGGTATATAAGGTGAGATAGATGTGGATTCACGTTATTATTGTCGCTAGCAGGAATAATCTAAAAAAAATAGCCCACTCCTATTGATTTTGTCAAGGTTCGGGGTTGTTTGATTTCAACGTTTAAGCAGACATCGTCTCGGAGTCCTACAACAAAACAAACAATAAGAAAATGTTGAGGTAAGCCATCAACTTGTAGGGAGAGCTTTTCGAAAGCTTCTTTGAAAGCTGCTAGTGATGAAGTTTGTTTGAGGCGAGTCAAAGCTTCAAACGGGTTCTCGTAGTCGATTGGGCTAAACAACTGAAAGGTCCACGAAACTTCATCAACCACCACTACCATTTTAAGGCGATTCGCTCTAAATGGAAAGAGGCTAGTTGAACTTGTTGGTCAGGGGCAATATCTTTGAAGTCAAAGTATTGTTATGCTTTGCAAATCCAACCAGCTCCAGCTGGATCTTCACCGTTGAACTTTGAGAATGACAATTTGATATGGTGATGGGTCGGTCGATAGTTAGACCATGGCAGGAAGGACTTGGTTGGTTTGGGTTGTGTGAGGATTCTACAGGGGCAAAAGGGTTAATTTCAATATTGACAGTGTTTGAGCTACGTAAGATTCGAAGGGTTTGAAGCTCTGTTAAGACCGGTTGTAAGTTGGCATTAACTTGATCAAAGCTTAACTCATGGCAAGCTAAAATTTCACTAACATCATTGCGAAATTCAACATTAGTTTTTCCACGAGTGTCCATGATCAGATACCACTGATATGTAGAATTGGTAAAAAGAAGTAAGTTGATGTCGTAAAAGAAAATAAGGAAGAATTATTGGAGTGAGCTTAACTTTTTTTCTCTCTTATTCCGTTGGCTCCAGACTATATATATATTTTCTGGACTTATCATACTAAACTAGAACAACATACGTATAAAAATCTAGGAAATAACTAACTTATGCAGAAAATCAACACTCAACGCTTATTCACCGGAAACCACGAAGGTCCAAAACTAACCAAGTATTAACAAACTTGACTAAGTCTTAATGATGACCAAACCTTCAACTCTCCCTCTCCTGCTCTGACAACGCGCATGCAATCCCCATGCATATCCATATGTGCACATATCAGATGTTCAAAACTGAGAACCGAAACCGAATTGTGAACTGTTCGGTTCTCATTAATATATATATATATATAAATTGTGAACTGTTCGGTTCTTATACCACATCACACACACAGAGTTGTCATCCTCTCTACCTTCTCTTAACTCTCACTTTCCCTTTCACACACCACAGCCAATATTACCCTTACCACAACCGTCCATCGTCCTCGCATCGTTGTTCCTCATACCACGCACATAGCCGCTCCTTTTTCACACTGCGCAGCCAACGTCAGCCTTAGTAGAGACGGCAAAAATATCCGTATCCGGCTTGGATCCACAAAGATCTCGATTTAGATGATCCAAATATAGATTCATATTATTTTATAATTAAATTAAAATATATATAAGTTAAATAAAAAAAATACGATTAATTAAAATACATATGAGTTCAATTAAATTAAAAATATATTCCGATTCACATTATTTTATGTGGATCTGTGGTGTGTTTATAATTTTATTTGTTAATTTGTGGTGGCAGATTTGGATTTATGTTATTTTTTATATTTAATTTATGCAGTGATATTTTTATTTGTAGATTTATGATGTTGTTGTATTTATTCTACACATTGAATTGTTGATTATTAGTTATGACTGAATTTTATTTGATTTTATTCGTAAATTTGTTGAATTTTAAATTATATTTAAAATTTTAAATTTAGCATTATACAAATCCAAATATCTAGAAATCCTCGTAATCAGCATTGATATTATCCGCATTTGGATTTGCATACTTTTTTCGCAGATCTAAATTTCAAAATAGAATTCTAGATCCACATATAAATGAACCTACGTCTAGATCCGGATATGAATTTTTCCATCCCTAAGCCTTAGCGCAATCTTTTGTTGGTTCACACGTTGTCACAGCCCGTTGCAGCCCCTCATTAGTTTCTCTCCTTTAGATCAATTTTTTAATTTTAGTCTTTTAGATCATTTTCTTTCTTTATATATGTCAATATTAAACTATCAATTTTTTATTTTTTTTCATTTCTATGAATTTTTTTTATCTCTCTTTACATCAATTTCTTTTATATAAGTGCAATAACGTTATAAATATTGTTTGAGGAGGAAATCAGAGTGACCTCGAGTAGACTACTATGACCAGATAGTTATTTGATGAGCTCAAATAGAGCACCTCGACCAGATGGTTATCTGGCTAGCTCGAGCACATCATCTAGACCAAGAGTTTATCTGTGAACTCAACCAGATTGTTATCTTAAGAGCCTGAACAGATCACCACGACCAGGTGAGCAAATCATATACAGCAGATTATTTTAACTAGGTGATTGCATAGTAACTTTGAGCAGAACACTTCGACTAGGGAAAATTCTAATTACCTCGACTAAATATGTACAATAAATGATAATTATTATGGTCATTATTATGACAATTATTATGAGAAATGTTATTATGGTTATTATTTAAGTGATCATTATTATGGTTATTATGGTGCTCATTAGTACATTAATTATTATAATCATGAGGGTTACAACAATTATGATTATTTTTATTTAAATTATTATAATTATTTAAAGGAGGCTTTCTTCTCCTCAAGAAAAAGAGCTTTTTCTTTTACGTCTATGAATTCTTCTGAAAATGAGGAGAAAAAACTGCTGGTTTAAAGGCAATGAGAATAATGCCACAAGAGATGTGAAATAAATTTGTTTCGTAAAAATATAATTACTGACTTGAACGTTGGAGGATTCACGCCAGAAAAATATCCGGTGCCTCTGACCGTTTTCTGTGCTTTCAGGTAATTGACGAAAATCTACTAGTAATTACAAGCACTCTTGGCGATTGGTAAGTCGCTTCCCCAAAAATTAAATATAATGATTATGCTGAAGTTAGGAGATCAACTCGAAGGATAATAGACTAAATTTTTGACATCAACAAATATTGTTTCTCTAATTTTTATATGAATGTAATAACAATATCAATTTTTCATTATTATTATTATTATTATTATTATTATTATTGTGTGTATTTATTGCTCTTAGTGCTAGTTGGTGAAAGCCATCTATAAGCTGTGTTTGGCTGCTGGAAAAATATTTTAATTATGGGAAAGTGGTGAAGTTTCTTTTATTTGTTGTTATTGTTAATTTTTAAATTACTGAGTTTGTTCAGTGTTGGGAATTTATATTTTGCTTGATTTGTTGTAATTTTGTGTAATTTAATATAGGTGAAAATTATAAAGGCTTATCTTGTACACGCAAAAAAAAAAAATAGAGTTAAATTATAGTAATGTGCAAACCGAACCGAACCGAAGTTTAAAACCAAATCGAAACGAACGAAGTTAATTCAAATTAGTTTGATTTGGGCCAAAACTAAATCAAACCGAATACGACCCAATCCTATTATTAACAATAATTTTCTTAATAATAATAATCATAATCATATAATAAATAATAAAAATTATTTTAATAATAAACTAAGAGTATTTTAGTAATTAATAATAATTCATTTTAATTCTAAGATAAAGAAAACATGTAATAGCAAGATAGTTTATTTTGATCCCTACAGTTAAAGTAAATAATTTATTATAATTTTTATGTTTTATTCTAATTTTAGTCCATTCTACTTTTAGCCTATTCTCATTATTGAGTAATAAACGCACCATAATAAGAGTGATTCATTTTCAAATATAATGTTACCACTGCACTAATGAGCAGGATAGGTGGAATTAGTGTACATATGCCTAATAATTAAGTTTACGCCAAACTCAAAGTCACATGTGGCACCATAACATCTAAAAAATGGACAATGTTATTTTAGTTAAAATATTAGGTTTCAAATTTTGATAAAAATATGAAATGACTAAAATATTTTGATAAAAAATAAATTGAAAAAAAAAATTATTTTGATATTTTAATATTTTTATGCTTGTGTCAAAATTTTAATAACCAATTTTTTGTCCAGGTAACCTTGTTTAAAAAGACAAAAATAAATCAATAAACAGAATTTGCATAAGTTCCGAAATATATATATAAAGGTTAAAGAACACAACCAAAAGGAACTCATCAATTAGGATATTGTTTTTCACTCAAATGCTAAGTGATTGAAACATCTCTGATTAGCACCTGTGTAGGCTGTGTTAGAATAGTGGTCTGCCCCTGCCACAGTACATGCACGTTACTAATAAAAAACGCTATTGACTATATAAAAGTCCAAAATATAACCCAGTTAGATGAAACTTGAAACCGAACACCTCTCAATTTGCCAGAGCACAGACACAAAGAGAGCATAACAAACCGAACGATAAAACAAAGCTTCTGTTAACATGGAACCGTCTGAAACTCCTACTGCGATCTCAATATAAACAGTTTCTGCCAAGTTGATTCATCTCCATACTCCTTTTCTTGTCCATAACTCTACAAAACCATCACCACCTACACGATCTAAGATAAATAACACTACTCTAAATTCATATCATCATTACTGCATATATATGAAATTTAGATTGCTTAAAAAGTTGAAACCTGAATTTATGTCTATCAAAGTTAAATAAAAATACATGTATATGATCCAGTCATACAAAGACGTTAATTGGGTGAAGTGAAACGAGACCCTCTTCGTATGCAATTGCTATTGCTATCCGGGAGCCTCAAATGATCAAACGTTCAGTTGTCCCATCTTTGGGTGTATACCTTATCAACTCATCCTTTTGAATACAACTTCTTCATCATCTCCTGTTGTTGTAAAGCACAGTGGCCTCAACCTAGAATCAAAATTAATTTCACGATAGTGCTCAGTTACCCTGAAGAGTCTCTGCCAAGTTGACTGCACTTCATGCTCCTTCATTGTCCACAACTCTACATAGCCATCATCACGCGACGAATTACAGGCTAAAGACAGGCACCCATTTAGAACTGACAATGTGGTAAAACTCACGTAATCCTGAACCCTAGGCGTTGGCGCGTTACTGAATTTCTCTGATGTCAAGTCAAAAGCAAAAATATTCGTAAGCGTATTAAAAAACATCGTGCGCCAATGGAATCAAAAGCGAAAATATTCGTAAGCGTATTAAAAAGCATCGTGCGCCAATGGAGGACCCCATTCAAAAGATACCCTTGTGGGAGATCACATATGCAGCTATGAGCATACTAAATTCCGCGGTGACCGTCGTCTTTAATCTCTCTCCAAGAATCTGTTTTAGTTCCCTATTTACAAAAATAAAAACTATTTGGAGGAGCATGAACTACAGAGACGAGAAAAATAATAACCTTACAGTCATTAATGGCTCATTCGAAACCGAAACCCAACATAGCTTTTATGTCCTCGTTGCTGCCGTCCAATAAATCAGGTAATTTACTGTGGCTCCCGGTAGATGGGTTCCATAAAAGAATTTTCTGTTGTTGTTGATGCGATCATAAAGAGGTACACCTACCAGGCCGTTGCAAGCGCCTACAAGATGAATATCTCTACTAATATTTTTATCCTCGATGTCGTTTTGTGACGGAGGAAAATCAAGGTGTGTCAACGCATCTTGTTCGGTAAAAGATATTTTTGATGAACATTCCAAGGAATTTAGACCCGAAGATGGTGATGATATAAGGATTCTAGGGCCTCTAGAGGCTAGCATGTTAGCGACGATGGGACCGGAAATCAGAGACAACATTGCCTTGCATACCCTTTAACTCGTGCCAGAGACTCGACAGGCAACCATGAAAATATCTCAAAGACTATTTATTTCACACAAGGAAGACGATACAACATCCTCACTTTCGTGAATGAGTCGAGTTGTATATATAAATAACTGTTATTAATCCGCCTATTCCGTTTTTATATATAGAGAGGGCGGCTACGCAGAGCTAAAGTATAGGATTTGGCTTAATTTCAACCTAAATTACACAAATTTTTATCAATTAATAATTTGAACGATTATCATTTAAGATACCGAGAGAGAAAAGGTAACAAAGGATATAATAACCCAGTTCGGAATAATTTTCCCGGCCCTAAATTTTGAATCAATGCTCTCAACATGTATTACTGACAATTTGTGAAAGAGTTGTGAGAAAACTAATAATTTATTGTTGGAAAAATACCACTTTCACCTCTAAAATTTGATGCAATAGCTTATTTCATCCTTACTATTTAAATAATAGCTCATTTTATCTTTATTTTTTCAACAATAGCCCAAAACATCCTTCCATTAGTTTGATGCAATATCTCATTTCATTCTTTCTGTTCAAATAATAGTTCATCTCATCCTTATTTTTTAAACAATAGCCTAAAACATCATTCCGTTAGTTTAATGTAATAACTCATTTCATTCTTACTATTCAAATAATAGTTAATTTCATCCTTATTTTTTAAATAATAGCTCAAAACATCCTTCTGTTAATTTACCATTAGTTTACTGTATAACTTATTGAGGGCAAAATAAGATTTTTAATTAAGAATATACAAAATATTTTAAAATAAAATTATCATATACAATTAAATAACATCTGGCTTTTCATATAAATTTAAAATTTAAGTATAGAATAAATAATAATAATAATAATACTATAAAATATGTAAAATAAAATATTTATAACAAAAAAAAATTCACAAGTACTAGAGTGATTTTTTTTTTTTTTGGTCCTTTAGCTTGTCATTGATTTTAATATGGTCAAGATAAATAAATAAATAATTCATCAATACTGTTATTCTACAAAAAATAAACACAGATTCTTTCATTTATTTAAAAAAGTACAGACTAAAAATACAAAATCACATGTTCAAATACTACATAATAAAATTTATTGCATTAGAGTATGTAGTTTTTTAATTTTTTTTATCTTTTATCTTATTGCTGACCTTAATATACATAATGATCCTTATTATTATTATTAAAAAATTTAGCTGACTTCATTAAAAGGATTTAATGAACACACATTATATGTTGCATATTCTTTAGTATTATTTTTGTTTCATTAAGTTGTTCTTAAATTTTAAATTTATTCAGAAATTCTGATGTTATTTAATTGTTCTTTATATTTTTGAATAATCAATATTTATTTAATTAAAAATCCTACTTTACCCTTAGCGAATTATGGAGTTAACTAACTGTAAATTCATAGAATGATATTTTGAGCTACTATTTGAAAAATAGAGATGAATTGAGTTCTTGTTTAGAAAATAAAGATGAAATGAGCTATTACATCAAACTTCAAACTTTAAGGGGTGAAAAGGGCTTTTTTCCTTTATTTTTGATAGAGCCGATTTAGCAATATTATTAGAGTTTTTATAAGACTAATTAATTATAATAACTTTTATGAACTTTCATTTGTCTGATTCTAGATAATTCATTAATCAATGAACATAGAATTACAACTATGAAAACTTATCAAATCGATTCTCATTGATTTTGGTAAATAAAACTCAATTGTGTACCTGCAAAAGGCACTCTAACACCTAACTTAGTGTTTGTTTATTAAGAGCTGCTTAGATCTGGATTTCTTTTGACTCTCTTATGGAAAATGACCCAAAGATCCGTGCTTAATCATTTTGGCAGGAAACTTCATTCCAGATTTAAATCCCACCATCCGTTTCTTTCGCTCGATTTACGCCCTTAGAATTGATTATATATTTTAGAATTTCTTCTTAATAAGCAATTGCACCTGTAGCATCCAAGTATTAACTAGTGGTCAAACATTCAAGTGTCTTGTCCTCAGGTCTACACCCTATCAAATCCTTCCCCGTGTTTACGTATATAACTTCATGAGCTCTTGTTGGAGTAAAACATAGCAGCCACAAGCATGAACAAGCTCGACAAGTATTGTCAATAAAACTTTTAGCTAACCTAAACAGTTTTATTCCAAGTTGACCGCACTCCATATTCCTTCATTGACCATAGCTCTACATTATTATTACCATCAGCATGTGACGAATCGCAGAGTAAACAAAGGCACCTCACCCATCTAGAACTGACAATTATGTGCCAACTCTTACAGTCTCACTCTCTACATTAGGCATTGAAACCTCAATTAATTCCTCTTCCGTCAAGTCAATAGCAATAATTACATGATGAAAGTAGCGAAACCTCACTACATACGTATAAGCTATACGCCAATGGAGGGTTCCATTCTAAAGAGACCCTTGTGGTGGGTGACTGGGAGTGTAGCTGTAAGCATAACGACATCCAAGCTAACAGTTGCATTTCATCTCCTCCCAAGAATCTGTTTTAGTCCCAAAATACTATTGTATCTGTAGTCACAACGATAACCGTTAACACCACTTTGAGCAGAAACCATAATCTTGTAGTCATTAGTAGATGAATCGTAACTGAAACCTCACACAATTATGTCCTTGCTGCAGCCCAATAAATGATAAGCTAATTATGTCCTTGCTGCAGCCCAATAAATTATATAATAATGATACATTACATAACACGCAACAACTTTTAAAAGTTTCTTAGCACTATTTGCTTAATTAATTTCATCATATATCAAAGGTGACGAATATTTAATCTTCCATCTGATCATGCATCCACATCAGAGTCGTCATAGTGATGGTACCAGCTTGAGTATAAATCATATGGACCCAAAGAAGCCGTCTTCTGCAGGATTTTCGGAATGCTATATTGCTTGTTAAGAGTTGGCTTTGGCAGGCTTTTACCCTGCTTAAGGCTCCGTTTCTTTTTCACATTGGCTTCTTCCAGATCATCTTCATGATTATCATGATCATCGCCACGTGCACCCATCTCGACGCCATCTTTCACCTTGTGGGCCGATCTTTCTTTAGCCGTGTCCATTGATTTTGTTGGCAACGGTGTCTTGTTCTTGTAAATCATGTAGAGAATCAACTGAGCTGAACCCAAGACAAAGCCTATGGAATTTGGCACCTGAAATTGTTTCTATTAATGTAAAAACCTGTAGAGAGCGGGTAGGTACAATATCAATTAACCGAGGATAAATAAAATTAAAGGGACAACTTACTCCGATATAGATGTCTTTCACAAGCACTGAATAAACTGACCATACGCCAGCATTGAGAAATAGGAAAAATGATAGCAAAAATGGCATGTACTTCACACTCTTTGTCCTTATCACTGTTGTCTGTCAAATTTGAAATTGAAGCATTAAAATTTCTCCTACCATAAAATTTTGAGGATTCTCAAGTGATTTGAACTTTTACTGAATACATATAAATTATTGATTGGCGTAGTAATAATTTTATTTTTTTGAAAGCCGCGTAGTAAGAATTAATATAAAATATAATGCAAATACTTAGTTTAGATGATGAGAATTTCTAATTCGATTTTGGAAATGACAGCGTTTAGATACTGAAATGAAATGAATAGTTGAAGCTATCTAGCTAGCTTACCATGACTGCTAGAGGAGATGCGTACATGCCAATGGTTAATGCAGCACATAAAATTCCAACAAAAGTAAGCCGCAAATTTCCATGCATAGCTAGAAGTGTTATTGCAATCACTGCCCCAAGGAAGCCAACATCTAATATTGCTACAAGTTTCGCCGTCCTAACCTGAAAATCACAAGAATCAGTGAGCAGTTTACAATTTCATCAATCTCGCATTACAACTTTAGGGAAGAATTAGTGAAAACTGTAGTGTGATTACCGATAGTTGTAATCATATCAACTTTGAGATAGCACGGTTCAAAAATTTGAACCGTAAAAATTAATGACAAAATTTATTTCTAAATTTTTTTTTAAAAAATTAACATTTACAATACACGTCAGTTAGAACGGGGAGGACTTAACTCTTTGATCTTAAAAATAAAGTAATGAGGTGCACACCCATTCAGCTAAAGAGTGGTTATCGAAAATATATCTTAAAGCCCTTTTTATTTTTTTCAGTAAAATCACTAATAATATATTGATATGGAACGTATAAGTGAAAATTGAGTCAACATCATAATTAGGCCATGGTTCATAACTTTAATAACGTTTCTAGTATAATCTTTTCCTTTTATTTAAGGCCACTAGAGTTTCTTCAACATGTGGATGTGGGGGACGGTGTAAGACTTTTCCCATAAATGCAAAAACATGTAACGTGAAAACAAAAGGAAGAATTATAATTGAATTGTGAGAGTCACCTTCTTATCCTTAGGAGCATAAATGAGATAGAGAGTAACATAAATGAATTGCAAAGCAGCACCGGCCCCATTGACTGTAGCAACAAGCAAACCACCTGGCTTCATGACACCATAGAATGTCCACAAACTTGTGCTCATTAGAGTTGTTATATATGGTACCCCTTTGTAATTCTCTGTAGATTTCTTCTTCACAATTTGCCAAAATGTTTTTCTGGAAAAGAGAATAGGCAATTATGTTCTAATGTACTATAGTGATCAATGTAAAGAAACTAGATTGGTTCTCATCAGCACCAGTGGTCTAGTGGTAGAATAATACCCTGCCACGGTACAGACCCGGGTTCGATTCCCGGCTGGTGCATTAAATTTTCGCAATTCAACAATTTTTTTTTAATAGGAACATTTTAGCTCTATGCTGCAAAACAATATGGAAATTTGAAGTATTTCATTCAAAAAATAATTTACATTATGAAAAGTTGATGTCCGCACATTTTAAAATATGATGATGAGATTAGATAATATTATATAATTCCAACTAAATAATATTATCCAACCCTAAAAACATATTATTAACATCCATATGCAGGTATGCTTTGAATCCTTAGGATGATAAATAGATTGAAGTGTAAAAATGTTAAAAAAGGAAAGGAAATTGCTTTCATCACTACTTAAAAATTTGTAAAAGATCCCATTAAGTGTGACACTAAATTAAATTTGTAAAAGAAATATAGGAAGTGGAGGATAGCCACAAAAAATGAAGTGGGGACAGTGGACCTCTCAATACTTCAATTTAAAGAAATTATATTCATAGTCCTCTAGTGATTTTTAATTCTTTAACTTTTCCACGTAAAAACTGAAAATAGCCGCATCATTTTACTACTGTGACTGTCAAAATCTTACCAAACAACCACAGTGTTTTGTAATTCTCCTTCAACTTTCAGAATATTCTTAGATATTAAGAAGACACACAATCCAAAAATTTTCATAACCTGCTGCAAATTTGATTTACTAATCTGGTGAAAATATATCTTGTAATTTTAACCTTTAATACACGGAGTGTAGAGACGCTAGCTGGCTACTTTGAAGTTAAAATTAAAGCCATCCACTTTCAGTTTATATTTCTTCAGCTGATTCTACAATTGTTTTATATTCAAAAGAAACGATAAATCAAATATTGAATTTTATATATAGTTGATTTACTTACATGGGAGAAGCAAAAACCAGTATCGAAATTACATTGCCTGCATAAAATCATTAAAAATAAAATACTCTTCAAAGATAACGAACAAATTAAATTTCAACAAAAGAGTTCTACACATATAAGAGATGATTAATGGAAAAAAAAAGCTAATAAAATTATTACCAATAATACCAACGAAGAAGCTTAAGCTAGCCATCGAAGAACTAGAAGAGAATAATGAGCTGAATATGAAATTATGGAGTGGCCGCAAAGTGAGAGGTGCATGTGATGTGAAGGAGATCGGCTACGTAGATATATATAATGTGTACGTGTGGCGTATGATTGATGAAGGTTGTCGTTATAAATTTTAATTTCCCATTATTCATCCATAATGCACATCAACCGTCAGGATTCTGCCACGTTTCACGTTCTGGATTTTGTTGTTTTGCATGATTGCATTTGGACCGGCGTTATTTAATTTTGGTTTGATGTCTTCTCTTGATATACTTTTGCGACCTCGAATTGTGGGTTTCTTTGTCATTGTCTGTTTTGTGTCAAAATCTTATTACAGGGAAAAAGCTTTCAGTTACGCAGAATGTTGTCTTATATAAACCTAATTTAAGGTACGAAACGTTGAAAAAATCTTCTAAACAGAACTATAACTCATTTTAATTTGCATTGAGTTTGCATATACATGCATCTACATTTTTGTTAATCATTTGGGCTTAATTCATCCATACTTTATTTTCTTCAATTTAGTTTTATTTTTTGGATATGGATGTTTGTGGCGAAAAAATAGAGAAAGTTCTCGATTTTTAGTTTTTCTTCAACCAAATTTTTTGAAACCACAGTAATCATTAGTTAGAATGAAGTTTTACCTTTGAAGAAGAGTTGCTTTTCAGAAAACAACGATCAAAGCTATAAGTTGTAATTTTTAGAATTTATAATAGAAATGTCCGGATTGAATTAAAATTAATTGTTGGAAATAAAAATATCCTCATGAATATGATAATATATTAGTAAAATCACTTAAAATCTCAACACCATTGAGTAATAATGGAACATTCATATTGAGTTAAGTATAACATCACATATTGTAATATATCTCTTAAACAATACCTTCTTACGCAAGCACTTGAAACAACTTTAAAAATTTTTGTGATGTGAAAAATATTTTGCATCATTTAATTTAAGATATGATTTAAAATATTAAAATTATTTTTAAACGTTCATTAACCTTTTAATACTCAGCATTCTCAAATGTACTTACTCAAAATAATTTCAATGTGTGATCTCAAAAAACATTTGATTTATGTACGTTAAATATTCATTCAAAAAGGAAAAAATAATGTTATCATTCCATGATCGTTTTATAATCTAAAATTCTCCAATGTACCCTTAACACAGATTAGGAAGATAATCTATTTCTTTCAACAAAGTTGATGTAATCTTTTACATTCTTGTGGAGCCATCAAAGTTGACCGTATACGAATAATTAAAAATCGAGAGTGTTGGGTTACGTCCCTCTCATACGCCACGGGGCATATTATTGTGTTTTTGGCTTGTTGCTTTTGAGATGGAAGTGACACAAAGGGTTTCTTATCTTGTTCCGATAGATTAATCAAGGAAGCCGTCCTCAAACCATTGGGTAACAGCTGAATTCAATTCATGGACATAACAACTCCACCCCCATGATGCCAAATCGCTTTTATCTTTCTTTGCCTTGTGAACAATTTTGTTTGCTAGTTCCCGAACTATATAAATCATAATTGATTATCTGGATCTTCGTCTTCTAAATCTCTATATATTGTATAGAATATTTTTGCTTTCTTGTTGCTTTTGTCAGCGCACATATCATCACAAAATTTTACCGAAAATGATGCATGACACTTGAAAACTCAATAATATCTGTCATATTTCGGTCATTCTTTGTTAGTGATGCTTTTAACACCCCTCGTAAAATCTTTATATTAGAGTACTACTAAAGTATTTTTTAAATAAGGTTTTATTATTTATTTTAAAAATTATATTAATATTTAAAATTTTAAAAAATATAATAATTAAAAATTTTCAAATAAAAAATATTTCTCATTCTTCAATTTTGTAAAGTGAGTTTTTGCTCTTTAATCTATGTTTTATTATTTTTTATTAGAGAGATAAGTGCTTTAATTACTATTTATTTTTAAAAAAATTAATTGATTAAAATAATATTAATTTATTTATATTTAAAGAACCTTTTTAAGGATATCATATTTTTTTCATTCTACTATTTACCACATAATTAAACAAATATATATTTAAAGAGTAAAATAAATAGAATCTTTTGAAGATGCTCACTCTTTTGAATGTTATTTTCTAAAACATGATTAGTTTAATTGATAAGATACAAATTTATATATTAAAACTAACCATCTTCAAACAAAATTTTTACTCTAAAAAAGATATTTCTTTTTAAATTGCATAAAAATTCTAAAATATTACATTTATCTTATTAGATAATTTACATCTTTATATCTCTAAACTTTTATAATTTTCTTAAAAAAATATTTTTTAATTAAAACTTAAAATTATAATACAAATATAAGTTATGAAATATGATAAGTTTAAAAGTTTTTTAAGAATGATTTATCTAATTATTTAATTTAATTTCTATTCAAAATAAAAAATAAATTAATTTGTATTAAGTTATTTAAGTACTTTCAATTAAAAAGAAATTTTGGGAGGAATCTTTTGAGGTGGGTCAAAAAGATTAGAGGCTTACTCTCCTTTGTTGATGTTGCTAGGCCCGTTTTATGTACGTAAAACTAGCTGATCGGCCCAATACGAAACCGAATCGAATTCGTGAAAAGCTACGCGGGCCAAATCTGTTTTGTTCCAAAGCAGCGCGTTCGGAACTCATAAGCTGTAATTTTTCTACTGTTGCAAAGAATCAGCTAAAAAGTTAACTCAAGCGAGAAGAAGAGAGGCTTTAGATCGAACCCAAGACACCAAATTCCTCCTACTTCAATTTCTCAAGCTTTTCTCTTCACAACAATAATGTTCAAAAAGTAATTTTCTTTTTCTCTCTTTTTTAATACCTAAAATGATACATGTACTGATTTTTCCATTTTTTTTCTAGTATATGTGTAGTTCGCTTCTGGGTTATAGTTTTCTTGTCATCTGTCATAATTTGCTCTTTCTTATGTACCTTGGTGTATAATTGCATTGACTATTTTTTTGTTCTGTTTTTAAATGCTATTGTCAGCTATTGATTTGCTAGCAAAAAAAATAAAGGTTGAGGCTTGTTTAGTGAGGTTAACTATAGGTGGGCAATTTAGTTTTTAGGTTGGGTACTTTAGAATGTTTGAAAACATGCTTGATAATTGTGTGTGATGGTTTAACTGTAAGTTGGTTTGCATGTTTATCATGCTTGTGGTGGTATCTCGTTTCCGTAATTTCTTTAATTTTCTATTTTTCATCACATGATTTTTCTGCTAGCAATGTTACATTTGGTTAGTGTGTTTGGAATTGGGAGAAATATATTTGTCGCTGGTGATTTGTTTACCATTTTATTTATATCAATCCTACTGTTGAGTTAATTACCCTTACCTGCCTTGAATACATGCCAAATTTCAAGCTGATTGGGTTTCTGTACCTATGGTGTATCGAGACATATCTATTATGGATCAATTCTCGTACTTTCGTATATGAGAATCTTTATATGCATGCCAGAATTTCTATGATATGTGGTTTGTGGATGAGTAGTACACAATTAGTGAAGAGACCAAAAAGTATATCCTGATGATACATGTTGTCGTCATTTACAAGGAGCAAATAGGCTATGAATATGATATGTATGAAATCCCTGACTGACATGTTATGCTTCTAGTCAGTTGGGTCCTTTTAGTGTATATTTGTTTGAAGTTGGCTATTCTAAGATTTTGCTTGCACTTATGATCATATGGTCTTTAATCTAGACTTTTTTCTTCCTTGTGTTCATACATGCAGCATGTATTTCTATTTAATGAATATAATTGCTTCTGTTGGTAAGAATAATAACATGCTATGTATCATGTATATCTTTTTATCCTGTAGGTTTTCGACTGAAGAAGTGTCGGCACAGAACCAAGTCAAGGCATCTGTCCAGCGCAAAATTCGGCAAAGCATTGCAGATGAGGTATGGACTGTGGATGCTTTGGGCTTTTTATTTTTCTGCTGCCATTCTATATAATAAGCTATTTGCTTATGCAACAAAAGTTTCACTTCTAGTGCAGTACCCAGGACTTGAGCCAGTGTTGGATGATTTGCTTCCCAAGAAGTCTCCTTTGATTGTTGTTAAATGGTTTGTAACTTTCTTTCTCTTGCTCCTGTGATTAATTATTCATCAAACTGTTTGTTTCTTGATGTACATTTCTACAATTTATGACACATGTTTCTGACTTCTCCTTCTCACATTCCTTGCAGTCAAAATCATCTGAATCTCGTTCTGGTGAATAATGTTCCGTTGTTTTTCAATATCCGTGATGGGCCTTACATGCCTACACTAAGGCTTCTTCATCAATGTAAACTTCTGCTTTGTTACCATACTTCTTTTCTTACAATTGCATACTTTTGCCAAAATTAATTACTCAAATCATTGAAAGTTTTTTTTTACTCCTATAACATGAGGATTTAATTTTCATTTGTTTGGAGGAAACTTTCAGTTAATTATTAGGAGGAACTTGTGCATAACTGATCTCTCTACTTGCAGTTCTACCCATGTACATGCAAATAGCTATTTATGTGTGATTTTGGTTACTGAGAGACAAGGGAATTGGGGAGAAAAGAAACTCTTTCGAGGATTAAGCTAATTGTTTATTAGATAAGTGTTTGGTAATTGTTTTACTTTCTCTTTTAGACAATTTGAACTATATATAAGCAAGTTTTGTGGAATCAAATTTGAATCAGGTTGGACTGCCTCTTGATCCCCTAACTTTCCCTCATTCAAAGTATTCTTAAATCCTTTTACACCTCATTTAGCTGGAGAGAAATAGGTGACTGGGAAATGGGTGAAACAAAAAGGATAAAGGGTAGACAATTGACCCTGTTTGGTTGGAGAAAAATAATGAGCAGGAAGGCGAGGGCAAGAATGTGCAATCTCTCCAAATCCACTTATATATTGGGAGAAAGAGGGATGGAAAGACTTAGGCTAATTGAGGGGAAAAAGTCATTCTATGCTTTTACAGATCTTACACAAAGTTCTATAGACAATCTTAAGTTTTATTTTTCTGCTGTGTTGCTCATACTCCATCACAACCCTTTAATTATGCATCTATAAAGTGTCAGCTAATACTTAAATTTCTTGCTTGGATGCCGTCATTACAGATCCAAATATAATGAAGAAGTTACAAGTAGACCGGGGTGCTATAAAATTTGTCCTTTCTGGGGCAAACATAATGTGCCCCGGTCTTACATCACCAGGTGGAGCTTTGGATGAAGAAGTTGGAGCAGAAACTCCTGTGGTATGAATTGTCCATCTCTTTTTCTACCCGTGTGTATATTATTGTTCTCAAGTGTGCCAGTGGTGCTAAATTATTTTGCATTGCTTAGTGTTGTGATATGCTTCTTAAATGTCATTCTATTCTTGTGCTTCTTTTTTCCCCTTTTAGAAAGTTTGAAGGATATGATATGAGGTTGCTTACATTGTTTTGTGTCTTCGTACTGTGCAAAATTGACACACAGGCCATAATGGCTGAAGGAAAGCAACATGCTCTTGCTATAGGGTTTACAAAAATGTCAGCTAAAGACATGTAAGTTTTTGTCTAACCTTTTCTTTCATAAATATTTTCAACTTAGTGTGTCGAAGTGGTGGTTGGAATTTGTAAACCATTTCCTCCTTTTGATCTGAAATCTCAACTTTTGAATACAGGGCTAAATTAATATGTTTTTATATTCCATTTGTGTTACTTTGTCTGAACCTTTATTTATTTCTATTCCAATCATTCTACCAAATAGATCCCATTTTGTTGGCTTGTTGGTCTTTTTGTGAATTTTCCCCTGCATTCAAAGTTCCAACAGCTTTGTCTCAAATGACTCAGTATCTTAAAGCGACAAGTGGTATTCAACTAGTACCTAGAAATGAGACGCCTCAATGAGAATGTTGCAAATCTCCATATAAGTGCTTGCAATGAACTTAACATTAGTGGTTCACTGGTTCTGTAGTGTTTTCCGAATCAAACAAAGCATGAGCAGGAGAGAATAGTTGTTAGCTATGGGTCGTTTACGTTCATATCAAATCTAAAATGGCCATCCATTTCCTTTTCTTCCAGTTGGTATACGATTATTAAGTTTGACTTGTTTGCTTGGTTTACAGAAAGGCAATTAACAAGGGAATCGGGGTGGACAACATGCATTATCTCAATGATGGCCTTTGGAAGGCAAGTTGGATATAATCCTTCCCTTTCTGTTTACTTCTCCACGTGCATTTACTGCTGTCATTTCTTTCTTTTGAGAATAGTGCAAATTTTCTTTATCCTTATGAAAGGGAGGAAGAGAGAAAAAAAAAAAAAATTATGTTTATCTTGGTTGCAGATGGAGCGTCTAGAATGAGGATGTGTCAAGAGCAGCAGCAGTACCATTCTTATTAGTATAACAGAAGAAAGAACTTAAATTATATTTTTCATCTTTTTGCTGCTACTTTATCTATTTTTCCCCTTTGTTTCCGAGCTATATGAGTTGTGAAAATTCTCTTAGTGTTGTTTCCCTTCCTTATGAAAGGGAGGAAGAAAGAAAAAAAAACAATTTATGTTTATCTTGGTTGCAGATGGAGCGTCTAGAATGAGGATGTGTCAAGAGCGGCAGCAGTACCATTCTTATTAGTATAACAGAAGAAACAACTTAAATTATATGTTTCATCTTTTTGCTGCTCCTTTATCTGTTTTCCCCTTACTGTTTGTTTCCGAGCTATGAGTTGTGAAAATTCTCCTAGTGTTGTTTCCCTGTCTCCTTACGGAAGAGGAACCATTTCTTCGGGTATAGATTAATTTTATAATCACGTTGTCATGCGCATATCCCTTGTAACCCCATAGTTTTGCAATTTTAGTAGACATTTGCAAATACTGATTCTTGGATCCAATTAAAGGAAGTTGATGAGATGACTCTGGCATCTGGATTGATGAACAGTTTTCTTTTCCAAAATTTTCATTTATACTCAGAAGCCATAATAGAAACTGCGCCCATGGAATCAAAATAATTTTAAAGCTCCCTGGTTAGTGGAATTTCAGTTGTTTCTTCAAACAGTAAGGTACATGACTATCCCTGTTTCTCCACCAAAATGGTGAAAGCTTATTACGAGATTGCACGAATGCCAAGTGTTTATTGAAGATATTTCTCGGCAATTTATCTTTTTGAAAAAAAGTTTATTTCTACAAAGGAAGAAAGAAAGAAAGCTTTCCATTAATTGAAAAAAAAAATCAAAATTTTTATTGTAGAGATTCTCCTGACAGTTGACACCTGAGATTTGAAGTTCCAATTCAGCTCTTATTAAAGATTTAAACATCGCTTATGGAGTAATATTATATTGCACAGTTTATGTATAAACTGCTATGTCAATATCATATTATATAAATTATCACACATTTTCAAGAAAATAAAATAAAATGAAAGATGTGAGACATTTAACAATAATATAACAAACATATAGCAGTTGTTTGGACATGAATTTGTGTATATTCATAAAATAATGAAAAAAAAAAAAAGATGCTGTCATCGACAATATTTTTGTCTTTTGGATTGGGTCACAATCTTGAACAGGCCTACATGTATTTAGTTGACAGAACCCATTTATCAAAGAATGAAGGTCCACAAAGCCCAATAGTACCGAGCGCAAACACAAAACCCACCTATAAAATGTTTCTCAAAACCCTACCTCCATTTTCGTTTCTATCAAACAACACATCAAACGCTTAACGCCGCGCCAGCGCTCAGCCACTCGCCAACCGTCGCCATGGTAACTTCTTTCTGTGTGTATATGCTGAAGCAATTCTAGATTTATCTCGATTTGAATTAAAGCACTAACTTAATGTATCGTCGTTTCAGGGTATCGATTTGGTCGCAGGAGGTAAGAGCAAGAAGTCCAAGAGAACTGCTCCCAAGTCCGATGATATCTACCTTAAACTTCTCGTCAAGGTTCTCATTTTTGTCTTCATACTCATTATATCTGATAAATTTGTATCAAGTCACTCCAAAATTCAATTTTTGTTATTTATTTGTAATGGGTGATTTTTTTGTGTTTTAGTTGTACCGGTTTCTTGTTCGAAGAACGGACAGCAACTTCAATAAAGTGATTCTGAAGAGGCTGTTTATGAGTAAAGTCAATAAGCCACCACTTTCACTGTCCAGGCTCGTCAACTTCATGAAAGGAAAGGTTAATCTCTCTCTTTCTCTGTTGTTTTTCATTTCGTGAGGTAATTTTTTTGTTTTGTTTATGATTTAGTTGGTGGGTAGGGTTATATGATATGGGTATTGTTTAGATCTTGGTAATATAATGATTTTGAATGTGGGTGGTGATGGTTTTGTGATTGAATAGGAGGATAAGATTGCAGTGGTAGTGGGGACAGTCACGGATGACATTAGGGTTTACGAGGTGCCAACATTGAAGGTTACTGCTTTGAGGTTTACCGAGACTGCTAGAGCTAGGATTGAGAAGGCGGGCGGTGAGTGCTTGACTTTTGATCAGCTTTCTCTCAGGGCTCCATTGGGACAGAACACGGTATGTGTTTTTTATGCAAATTACTGATAATGTTGTTGATTACTATTTTTGCTGATTTCATATGGTTATGCATTATGTTAACTATGTAAGTAATGCTGTAGATTCAGTAAAATGTTGGCTAGATTCATAGAAAAGTCTTTAGACTTTTGGCATGTTTTGTAATCAGAATAATGATTCATTTTTGTGAGCCTCTGATATATCAGCTACAGTTTTATGTTGAATGAATATTATTGTTAATTCTGTTATTTGGTTCAATTGCTTGTAAATTTAATGTAGCAGGGATTTTCTACTTATGCATTAACTCATTATTATTCACTTGCATCCGCAAGTAATGGAAATTAAGAAGTTATTTCTCTTTCCTTTTTTTATTTTGGGGTTACAGAATTGGTATCCAGATATTTCCTTGATTGTGGTTTTTGCTACAAATATTGTCTAGGTGTGATGTCTTTATTTTGTGTAAAGCAATATCTTGGAGTAGGTCTAGTGATCTGATAATGATTTCGTTGGTATACAGGTTCTTCTCAGAGGTCCAAAGAATTCCCGTGAGGCAGTGAAGCACTTTGGTCCAGCTCCTGGTGTACCACACAGCCACACCAAGCCTTACGTGCGATCAAAGGGAAGGAAGTTTGAGCGTGCTAGAGGAAGGAGGAACAGCAGGGGTTTCAGAGTTTAAGTTTACTAAATTGTGACGCCGAAGTCATTTCTTACTATTGTGATTGAAATTTTGCTAGACCCTAGGTATCAATTATGGTTTCCTGCTGTTTTTCGTACTGTTGGTTAAATTACTATGACAATGGATGCCTTACTTGAGATGCAATTTTATTACGTTAAATTATGAATTGGTGTTTTTCTAGTCCATCCTTGGTGCCCAGGACTCGACAGAGGCAGATTGATTATTAGCTCTGTTGGCTGATAAATCCAAAATCCAGTTTCCCATTCTAAATGGTAATTTTTTAAGACTGGTGATATTTTGAAAATCCAAGCTAATTAATAACAGTTATGAAAATAGAACAAGTATGATGTATTAAAAATTTGTATTGTGTTAGAAAATGGAGAAGCCCATGGATAAAACAAGTTTAGGCGACAAAATGAATTTCCAATTGGTAATAAATTTTCCTTTGACAATTTTTTCACGTCTTAAAAATTGAAATAAAACAGCTGGGTGCGGAGATCTATGAGTAAGCTTGAGAAGGTTGTTGAAAAATTTGAAGGTGTAATAAAAGACTTAGTGATATACGACGGATACATTTTGTTTGCTAACAGTGATTGAGATCTCACAGCAGTACATGGAGAAAAAATGCACATTTGCTGAGAAAGTGGAAGGTAATGTTAATTCAGGGAAGCCATGGAGTAAAAAGAAGGAAAAAAAAAAAAAGGAACACAACTTAGCCTTTTCCTTTCTAAAACATTCTATAAAATACTTTTGCTCCATTTTTGCTGTAAATGCTGTACCAAATATAAAATACCATTTTTATTTTATGTTTTAATTTGGGGCTATTTTTATTTCCAAAATACTGAGTGACAGGTGGAAATTATTCCAATCAATAGCCTGGTTATGAGCAAACGTAGAAATTTGTACAGTTGTCCGCCGCTGTAGGGCAGATTAAAACTTCTTAATGAAGTCATGAATGTGAGCGCTGTCTTCCTCCGCTTTTTCTTGGTGAATAAAGTGACATGCATTTTCTATCACAACAATTTCCTTCAACAATGGCACATTCTTCTTGAAATTCCCATTTTGTACGTATTCCTTCACACCCGGTGTTGTAAAAAATTATCCAATTCCCCAGCAATAAATTTAACTTGTACTTTTACTAGTAACTCACTCCATGCCGCTGCGTCCCAATTTCTACAGTTCAATTATAACAATTAGACCCGTTTAATTAATAATCATTCTTCTTATCTTTAATATTATTAGAAGTACTTACAGATCTATTGCTCGGTAGTAGTTCAATCCCCCAGTGAATCCTGTCTGGTCAAATTTGGTTACATAGTAATTAAGTTCTTCTTCGGAAAGCCAAGAGGGCAAGTTAATCATATCATGGGCAAGATGGGCTATGGCGTCTTCAGAAATGATAGAAGGGCCAGGTGTACGAGTCGTCAGCGAACTCTCAAGTATCAGTTTGGAACCAATATGAGCAATCCCTGCTTCAAGCATTCCAGGCTCCTGTATCAGCAGGTGCAGTCATGTATACATTTTAAAATTCAAATTTAAAGCTAATAAATTGCATGTGAAATGCATATGTATTAGATAAAGAATATGTTGAGTTGTGTCAAATATTGGCTAATAAATGAGAGATACTTGAATTTATAAATAAGTTATATTTTTTCACTTAATAAGCTAGTCTATTGGGTTAGATACCTAGATTCTAAGCTCAACCTTCCAACAATTGGTAATGTGGTGGTGGAACAACTCAAGTGTGTCAGAGATCAAAGTAGCCAAAATGTGGTGATAGAACAATTCAACTGTATTAGACGAAAGGGGCTTAGTTTCGAGGAGGGATTATTGAGTTGTGTTTGACATTAGATAATAAATTGGAGACACTTTGGTTTATACCTAAGATAGATTCTTCCACTCAATAGACTAGTCTTTTAGGTTAGATATCTAGATATTAGACCCAACTCCTCTTGGGTTTATACCTATAATAGGTTTCTTCACCTAATAGACTAATTTTTTGAATTAGATACTCAGATCTTAGGCCCGACAGAATATCTTACTAGAGAGCACCCAAATCTGAAATTTACAGATATAGAAATCGTCTCCAAATATAGCTCTCAAGGTTTCAACAGGTTTCATGTTTGGATTCCTTGGCAAATAAGGCATGCCAAAGCTAACAAAACCCTTCACTCTTTCAGGCCTAAACAAGCAAAGATGTTGTGCCACGACAAACACTTGCACAACACCTAGAAAATCAATCAGTGCAATTATGTCACCAGCAGCATGAAAGCAAGTGTAGCTAGTGAATGAGCTGCTAGGAACTTCAGTGTAGCCGTAGCCACGAAGATCCGGGGCAACGGCACGGTACCCGAGGCAGCTCAAGGCAAGAATCTGGTGGCGTCACGGGTACCAAAACTCGGGGAACTCATGAAGGAAGAGTACAACAGGCCCTTCTCCTTTCTCTGCTATGTGCATTTTTATGACATTTACATTCACTGTGCTCTGCTTTATCTCCTCCATTTTTCTTCTCTTGCTACAATATTTTTTTTTAAAATTCTTTCTTTTTATATGGGAAGTTGCTGCCAGCTTTGGCCCACTGGTGTGTTCGTATCTGGATGTGGTAGATATTCCTCAAATGTATTTAGCAGATTTTTGAGTTAGGTTTTTTCTGGTGTTGAGATTCGGCAACTATATTACAAATCTGTATAATCAACAGCCCAAATCTCTCTTCGAACCCCGGATTACTTATTTCCACTTAAGATTTTGCTAATTAAGCTGGCTGTCATCCACAAAATTCAAATAAAAATATTTTTAATGTATAAATATCGTTAAGTATTGTTCATAAAATTTTGCACCTATTTTTTAACATATGCTGTGTGGACCATTGGCAACACGATGTGAAGTTCTACTAGGTTGATTCAATGGTTTATGAAATAAAAAATTATGGCGGCAATTGAAGTTAATACGTATAAGTATTTTTCTTATTACTTAGCTCCTATACAAGAGACTGTATCCTATACACACAATGAGAGAATTGATATTGGTAATATTTTTTGTTTAGCACACCAAAAATGTTTTCCACGATGTAGTTAAAAATGTTAACGAGTCAACAAAGAACCATCGTTATTAAATTGTTGAATTTAAAATATAAAAATGAAAATAAAATTTGTGATGAATGATATGATTCGCAAACAGATAAAATCATTGAAAGAAATCGATTGTTTCCTTAATTTGTCATCATCATCTTATTTTGTTCCCACCACACTATCTCCAGTCATGAGTGGTCAAGTTAGTTCATTAACAATTAATTTTTGACGTAACAGGATAAAGCAATGTTGGAATAGGGTTATTTGCATTCAAATATTGAACAGTACTCATTAACTTAGCCAAATTATGCATTATGAAATTACATGTTTTTTAATTTAATCTTATATAATTAACCAAAATATATTGCTCTCGACACTCATTCAACAAAAGATCGTCTTATTAAAAACCTACTTTGGTTCTTTCACTGTTGATGCAGTTTTCTGCGTGCTTTCGAGTAGGATCGTAGACTTCTGCTCGCAGGATGCTCGAGCAGGAATCCCTGCCAATCTCAGTTTTCCTCTATTCCCCAGAACAGTGATTTTCTTGGGCCTATGTTCACAAAAACAAGGTCAGGGGTCGCCGAGTGTTTTTCCGGCGAAAACACTTCGACGCTCAAGTCAGTAATCGAGTTATTCTTTTTGTATCTCTCTTTGTTCGAGAGACCGGAGAGATGAAATGATCTCTGTACAAAAATGACCAGGATAAAGAGAATCCAAAAGACCAAAAAGAGAATAATGAAGAAGAAGAAGAAGAATCTGAAAAAACTGAAGAAGCCCCACAACTTACACTTCGATTCATACTTATCCTTCTATTTTCCCGCCATTTTTCTTCGGAGTCAGCCGTTCCCGCGTTAATGGTGTCTGGGTCCCTCTGACAGCCGGGGTTACCGTGGCACACCCTGGGAATGTGGGATGTCAGGTGGGCATGGGTTCTCGTGGCCTAATGATAGTGTCGGGCATGCGCGTACGAAATGATGACACTGTGGGGGCGTGTGCCGGCCATCGGTAACAGTGAAGACACCATACCGCATGGGGTATCGGCCAACATTGATCGTCGCGTTGAGTTGTTGGAAGAAAGGGTCAAACTGTTTTGAACAGGCTACGCTCGAATCTTGCATTCTCTCCGTGCTGTCGCTGGTGTGATTGGGTCATGCCCGGGGCTTTGGAGACCTCGAGTAGAAGAAGGAGCTTGGGGTTTGACCAGCCTTGGGGCACTCGTCCTTGACCAGCTTTGACGGGGCTTTAAAGACCTCAAGCAGAAGAAGGAGCTCGGGGTTCGACCAACCTTGGGGCACTCGACCTTGACGAGCTTTGACGCCTAGTAAGGTCGTCTTCGTGCCAATTGTCAAATCCTCTGCTCGGGCTGAGTTGACTTCGAGGGAGCCTACTCGGCATTACCCAAACATTCACTAACATATAATTTTAGAACAAACCAGATAAATCAATTTTAGTATGGGGTTAATTGCACTGAAACAAAGATTCTGAACACCTTTTTTTTTTTTGAAGTAAAATTTTATATTACCAAATTGGCAGTTCCTATAATTCAATATACTATCACGGACAATTTTATCCAAGTAAAATATATTACTCTTGACACTCCCTTAAAAAAAAAAGTTATCTTATTAAAACATAGTTTCTTCTTATTTTCTTTTCTATAATTTAAAATCTATTTTTTAATTTTTAAAAAAAAATTCATTTAATTTCTGACCATTATGTAATTTTTTTTTGTTTGATAGTAACATTAATACACTATCTTAGCTGTCAAAAAGTTCTGCTCTAACAGATCTAGAGCAAGAAACTTTCCCAATCGTTTTTTTTTTTTTGGGGGTGAAAAATTACCTAGTAGTTAACAAATCAAAAGTTTTATTTAATCCATTTTGCTGGTAAACTGATGAAGGATTGTCGAGGATGGTGTGTCTCCATTCAGTACCTTGTCCAAATTTCATATTGGTAAACTTTTGTAAGATTGTGTAAATGAAAGCATTTTTCAAGCCATTCGTATTGATCTTCACGAGCATAAGATACCATAATTTTCCCATTAAAGGTGGCAAGGCTAAGATGATCATGCATCCTAATGAACTTGAAAGACAGACAACTTGGAAATAGCTTGTAATAGAATTTAAAACTCCTTAATGAAATCATAAATATGAGCGTTGATTTCCTCTACTCTTTCTTGGTTGATGAAGTGACCAGCATCTTCAATCACAACAATTTCCTCCAAAAAAGGCACATCCTTCTTGAAGCCTCCATTGTGTACATATTCCTTGATGCCTGGGGTGGTATACACCATATCAAGTGCCCCCACAATAAACTTAACTGGAATTTTCACCTGCACCTTAGTCCATGCTGCTGTCATCTCCCAATTTCTGAAGTGAATGATTACTAGTCAAATTAGCGAAAACTTTTCAGTGCATACGTCCTCATTCTATAAAATGTAGATTTAAGCAGTCTATTGTCTTTTTTCTTTTTTTTCTTTTTTTAAATAATAGGCATGCAGTTTTGCTTTTACAGTTCATATATGCATTTTGTAGAGTGCGGACTTATGTAAGAGAGAGAACAAAATAGTTTAATTGTAAGGAGCTTACAAATTCATTGCTCGGTAGTAGTTTAGAGGCCCAGTAAAACCTGTCTGGTTGAATTTTGTAGCATAGAAACTAAGGTCTTGTTCTGAAAGCCATGAAGGCAAGGTGACTCGATTTTCAGGACCGATTCCAAAGGCATTTTCTTCAGGAAGGCAACTTGGACCTGGCTTGCGACTTGTCAGAATATTCTTGAGTACTGCTGCTGTACCAACTTGTGCAATCTGTGCTTCAATCTTTCCAGGTTCCTGTAACAAATCAAGCAATGATGATCAAAGGGTAAGGAGCTCAATGTCACTTTTACCATAAACTAATTTATATATGGTAAATTTTAGATGCATGCATATGCATTAACAGAGTTAAAGTTGTAGATGCTAATTGGTTTAACTGTTAAATTCTCTTGTACTAGTATAAGAGGCCTGGGGTTGAACCCAGTCACATGGACAATCACGAAGTTGGGTACCATCACGCTACTTAAAAAATATCTGAGAAAAAAATGTTAACAAGGCTCTAAATAAAACATATATGATAAGAATTTATTTTTGTTTATTATTTTTTAATTTTTTAATAATTAATTAAGTACGTAATAATTACGTTAATTTTTTTAATTAATCATAACAAAAAAGACTAAAAGACAAAAAAAAAAATCTTAGTCCAAGCATATATGTGCTAACATAGCAGCTATCTAGGAATGACCTACCAATTAAATGTGCTAAAAATTAGCCACAACCTGAAATCTGCAAATGTAATAGTCATCTCCAAACAAAGCTCTCATGCCCTCTACAGGCTTTATATTCGGATTCCTTGGCAAAAAAGGGACACTGAGGCACACAAAAGCCTTCACTCTCTCAGGGCAAAATAAGCAAAAATACCAAGCTATGATTGCACCCCAATCATGTGCCACAACAAACACTTGCTCAACACCAAGAGAGTTTATTAGTGCAACAAGGTCACCAACAATGTGATGGCAGCTGTAGCTGAAGATAGAACTAGGGGCTTCGGTGTCACCATAGCCGCGAAGATCCGGAGCAATGGCGTGGTATCCGAGTGAGCTCAATGCAAGAATCTGGTGGCGCCATGTGTACCAAAGTTCAGGGAAACCATGAAGGAAGAGCACAACAGGGCCTTCTCCTTTTTCTGCTATGTGCATTCTTATGCCATTAACGCTCGCCATTCTGTGCTTTATCTCCTCCATCTCCGATTTCTCTTGCAGTAGCGCTCGTCTTTGTGTGTGACACACTGATCCTTATATGCAGCTAACTGGAGATAATTATATGCTAAGTGATTGTGTTTCGTTGGGTTATTTAATCTACGGTTTGCTCACTCAATCAATGTGCTTGACTATCCAAGACAAAGTACCGTTGGCTGTTGCATCAAAGGACATCAACATAAATGCTACTGATATTTGAACTAAGTTTTACTGTATTACAATCAATATCAACATGTGCTTTATGTGGCTGCTCAACTCTCTACGTGCTTTGAATTAATTTATGTTGAATCAGTAGTCTAGATTTTTATATTCGATTTTTATATGACTATTTATTTAAAGTTCAATTGATATGTTTAGGGAAATAGACAGAAATAACCTTTAAAAGTTTTAAACTTTTAAAATTAACATTTTACATTATATTCGATAAAAAATAGTAAAATAAAATCATTTTATCCTAAATTATCTTTTATATTTTATTTTTATTCCTTTAATCCTCATCTTTCCTGCAACCAAAAATCAGACCCACGAGTCACGATCAACTACACTAGGCAGCACACCACACATTCACATCCAACCGTGCCTTCAGCTAAATTAGAACGAAACCAGACAGAAATCCAGCCGCGTCTTAGTCAAGTCACGTATCGATCTAAAAAATAAAATAATAAAAGTCCTTCCAATTTCTATCCATATTTCTATAACTAAATTATTAATTTTAATCTTCATTAACAGTTTAAAACGAAACAGTGAAGTCCAACGGCAAAAATCTAGCATCCTTGTATTAGTGTATTAAAAACCTAGGTAAGCTAAGCTAATTCTATAAATATTTATATAATTGTTATGAATTTCTGTCGTGTAGTTTGCATAATGAAATGTTAAAAATATGCGAAGAGGCGTTTGTAGCGTTAGGGTTATGTTTTTGTGCCGCTGAGATAAGATGGGTACTTTCTTACCTGTCGCACTAAATTTTGGTGCGACAGGGTGCATATTGCACCTAATGTGTGTGCGACAAGTACCCTGTCGCACCTAAATGCAGTTTTAATATATTTTATTTTTTAGTGATTATGTTTTCTACTGTATAATAAATTTATTATTTTTAATCATGTCAAGATTAATGGATTTAGTTGTATTTGAACTCTGTTATAATGGTTGGTGGGAGATATCAGCAGATGGCCAGATAGATTATGTGACTGCTAAGAATACAATATTTTTTGTTCGAAAAGATTGTATGTTTCCTCAATTTCTATCAAGAATATACGAGGTTTTACAGATAAATCCTAATGAATATAATATCACGATGAAGACAACTTTGAGATCTAACAACATAACCTATTGTGCATGTTCACTACCATAGACATATGTAATGATGAAATGGTCAAGGTTGTGTTACTTTTAGCCTTTGATATGACCAATTGTTGATGCATTCCTATATTTGTTACCACATCTCTTAGAGTTCTAAGCCTAGATGTTGAGGCACTTGTAGAATCTATCTCTGTCACCGATGTTGAAGAAGAGGTGTTATCAAGGACAACATCATTGCAGCAATATTACTCTCCACTACACAACAATAATAAAACCAATGATGATAACGTCATTGCGTTACTGATGTTGAAGAAGAGGTGTTACTACCAGAGATATAATTAGAAGAACATTACTCTCCATTTCACAATAATTATTGCCATGACAATGATGATCCTATTGACAACATGGACAACACGGAAGCAGCTAATGTTCTTGTGGAGGTGTATAATAATACGAGGGCCACTCGCAGTGCTAGTCCATTGATGATGAGGGTGTTGGTCTTTTTGATATTCTTTTTAACAACGAGAATGGGCATCGGGATGATATTGCTACTAATAGTAGGAACAATCAATCTATTGCTCCAATAGGCCATTTAATAAGGACAATAGTTGACCCTCTCATAAGTCTTGCTCCAGTTGTGCCATCAAACTTGTTTGCTCTAGACTTTGTTAGATATTGCAATTCAGATGATATTTGTATCGGCAAGTTGTTCGCTGAGAAGAATGAATTAATATTGAAACTGCGCAAAGTTGCCATTTGGGATAAGTTTGATTTCAAGATTGCACGGTCCACAACTACATGTTTCGAGGCTCACTGTTCTTCGAAATCATGTAAATGACGTATTCGAGCAACGAGACCTTTGAACAATCAAAATGTTTATTAGGTAGTCAAGAGAATTGATAATATAAATACATGTCATAACAAGGTGTTGTCTGATGGCCGTCACCAAGTAAAGAGCCGAGTTGTTGGTCATATTATCATGGATAAATATATCTAGGAAAAAAAGATATACACTCCGACTGATATCAGAGTAGATATCAGAGTCATATAACTTACTACCCAAATACTCTTACATTTTAAATGTTGCAAATGAGGGTACCGTTACTCATCTTGAACGGGATAAGGAACGTAATTTCTTATACTATTTTGTAGCTCTTGGATCTTCCGTCAATGGTTTTAAACAGTATATTAGACTGGTGATTGTTGTAGATGGTATTCATCTAAAGGGCCTATATTGGGGAAGCATGTTTGTTGCAACATACGTAGATAGAAACAATCGATTATATCCATTAGCCATTAGAGTTTTGGATTTAGGGAATAATGATGCTTGAGAATGATTTTTGACGAAATTACATGGAGTGATTGGCGATATGACAGACTTAATATTTATCTCTGACCAATGCACTTCTATCAAGAGAGCCATTCTTAAAGTATTTCGTAATACTGCTCATGACATTTTTTTTTACCATGTGAAAGGTAATATAAAAGCAAAATTCAGGATGTCCAAAACTGTTTGGAATGATTTTGAACCTATCTTTATAAAAGCCGCAAAAACATATGGACACGAAATATTTAGAAAACAACTTGAGGCTTTGTGAATGCTCCACTTCAGTGCATCTAATTACTTGGAGAATAATGTAGGTACATGTAATTGGGCAACATCTGAGTTCGAAGGTAGGAGGTATAATATTCTTACCATCAATATCGCGGAAAGCGTGAACTCTTTTATGAGTGAATCGCAAAAATTTCTGATTACACATCTTGTTAATCACTTTAGGAAAATAATGCAGCAATAGTTTTATTATAGAAAACTTGTGGCTGAATCGATGAGTACTCAGCTAACAACGTGGGTAGATGAAATAATCGCTGATAGGAGATCTCGGGTCAAAAGAATGATTATCCGTCCTGTGTTTCCACATTGATTCTATATTTTGGGTGGTGGTATCAATGAGGGATTAGTTGACATACAGAATAAAACTTGTTCATGTAGAGTATTCGAATTAGATCAGCTCGTCTGTATGTATGCAATTGCTGCTTGTTTAACTGTCCGAGTGGATTACATAAGTTTTTGTTCTGAATTTTACACTAAGGAATCATTGGTAAAGACTTATGCACAACTAGTGGAGCCAGTTGGTGACTTAATAGATTGGGAAGTTTCAGATGAAATCCAAGAGATGCAAGTTTATCCACCAGTAGAAGCACTACTACTTGGTCGTCGTAAAGAGTTAAGAATACCTCCTGTCAGTAAGGATGTAAATCGAAGAACTGTGAAATGTGAGCGGTGTAACAAATCAGGACATAACTATAAACAATGTAAAATTCTTATTGTATCGAATCAAAGTTAGTTGCATTGTTCTAAGTAATAATGTACTACCAATTTTTTTTTTTTTATAATGCACAATATAAGACCGTCTATATGGATGGCCAAGCTTACTAATATCCGGCGGTGCCTCTTTAAGAATCTGCACACTCTCTCCACTGACATCCTTATAAAAGCTATACAATGACATAGGAGTTGAAATATTCTTATTCTCTACGTTAGTATACACTCCACAATCATTTGAGGCCTATCTATTTGTCAGGATGAACATATTTAATAAATATCAGATTAAAAGCTAAAAGAATGTAATAATTAACTGTTAAATTTACTCACCGTATACGAACGTGTAGTCGAAGAAGGATCGTGTGAGCGTTCAGTATATGAACCAATAAATCCCATCACCGCTTCTCTAAATTCTTTATGTTCTTTACGCTCTGCCTTAAAAGCCGACTTCAATTCACATATAGAACGATCAATCTTGTCCATCCTTCGAATAATATAATCATTATTATACTTTGTCCTCGACTATGAATAAAAAAAATATAAGTATATATATATATATATATATATATATATAATAAGGAAGAATGTTAAAATGACTTATATATATAAAGAAAATAAATGATTTGGCTCGATGGTTTGTAAAACATTTTCCTACGATAATTCAACTTAAATTTTAGGTTACTATAATCATCTAGTATTATTTAGTAATATGAATATACAATTATCAATATACATTACTTACAAGACAAGAATTATTGAACATTGAATAAACCTCAGTGAAGTTTATTTTGGAAGAAGCAATGAGCTTTCACTGCATAATGTGTGGAATCTTCTTTTTGGTTTCACAACCCACTGTGATGGCAGCCCTCCAATCACTTCGAACATCCATGCCTACAATAAGTAAAGTAAGAATATTAAAAAAGTATTAAACATTCACTATTATCAAAATAAAAGAATGTAATATTTACTACATCAATGTCATCCATAGCATCGGAGTCTAAGTTATCAAATCTTTCGTCGAAATCACCGAGATTTAAATTGAGAAATAAACCATCAAAATATTTATTAAGCAGCCTATGATTTTCTTTTTTTTTTTTTTGCTGTTTTGGGCAAAGTGTCTTCATCCCAAGAAAGCCCCGTAACTAAACACTACTCTCCAATTGATAAGCGTATCAAATGCTCATCAATATCAAACCATAACTGATCTCTCTCATTACAGGCTACTTGTCTAAGCAATAAATTATGCATAATGACGCCACTAAATGGAAAGTTTCGACACTCCAATAAATGTCCAAATATATCTTTTTTGAATAATTGCAACTGTCGTTTTGTTAATTTTTCCTCAATGGTTTTTATGACTGTATCTAATTTATACATACTTGTAATATGCCAAAGAAAATGATCAGTATAAGGCATCTGCATCATGCCTGGTACACACTCAGAATCTGTCATGTTTCTGTTACAAATATAACATTATTAAATTACAATTATATAATTTAAAAAATTAAAAAAATCTATGATAAATTAAAAAAATATTTATTAGTAACATTAGAATTTAGTGTGATAGACACCCTATCGCACAAATTATGTGCAGCAGGCACACTGTCGTACCAAATTTCAGAGAGCATGTAACAAGATATTTAGTGTGACTGGAATCCCGTTGTACAAAACTTGTGCGACAGGCACTCTGTCGTACCAAATTCTAAAAACTACAACCCATGAATTTGGTGCGACAGGGTACTTGTCACACCAAATTGTAGAATCTAGAATTTAGTGCGACTGGCCAGTCATCGGCCACTCCCGTCGCACCAAATTTGGTGTGACGGGTGGCGCTCGTTGCATCAGTTTGACGCGATGGATACCTCGCGATGGACAGCACGATTTCGATAAAAAAAAATTACTTAAAAAAATTAAATAATTCATTGACTTATTTTTTTTGTCTGGATTATCGATGGGAGAGAGATACCAAATCAGTGAGGATGAACGGAGAGAAAGAATTGGGTGAGAGAAGATGAGAGGACAATTTAGTCCTAAACATTTGTATTTGGCTAATTATAATAGCTAAAACTTTCGGAGGCTATTTGTAAAAAAAAAAAAATTAAAGTTATTGATGTCAATTTTCCATATGTTTAATAGAATTATTTTAAATTCTCTCTTATTTATTTTAAAGAGAGTGTGGACGTTAAAAGATTTTATTAGACTTACCATATAAAATAATCGGGTGAAAAAATCAATATCAAATCCAATCGTGCATTGCTTTTCCAAAAAAACGCACTTCCAAATATAACCATAACATGAATGAATCAAGATGTTGCAGAAACGTTGTTGAATCAATGTTTTACACTGACCACAGAAAGACTTCAAACAAACCGTGGTATAGCGCTTCTCTTGATCTCCTATTAAAATTGTCACCCACAAATTCTTCTGATTTATCTAAGTATTTTTAATTGATTTTCATTTAAAAAATAACCAATTAAGATCAATGTATACCAAAACCATGAACAAAATCTCAGTATCCCTCTTTGTTCCTCTTCTGATTATCACCCTATTGCCCTACCAAAATCTTGAAGCAAGAAATGATTTAATTACAACAACTTGTGAAAAAACAATTTACAAGGAACTCTGCATAGCTTCTTTAATATCAGACAACGAGAGCAAAAGGGCTAACCTCCAAGGCCTTGGCAAAATTTCTTTAAAAATCACCCTCGCCAATGCTAATGAAATTCACGATTATATTTCAGAGTTGCTAAAGAAAAATGGGGAGCCATTTCTTCAACAATGCTTGAAGGATTGTTCCGAAAATTTGCAGGATGCGATTTTGCAGATTAAAGACTCGGTGGCAGCTATCGATTCTAAGAGGTACAATGATGTTAATGCATGGGTCGCTGCTGCTATGAGCTATGGAGAATCCTGTGAAGATGGTTTCAAGGACAAACCAGGCTTTAGATCTCCATTAACTCAGATGAATACAAAATTTAGTCAGCATTGCAGTATTTCTTTAACCATCAGCAATCTCTTAGCTACTAAAGCATAACTGTTTTTTTTTTTTTTTTTTTTCAATTTTAATAAGAACATTTTAATTCTAAGATTTGTGAAAAAGAAAGAGGGATAGAATTTCTCTGGCTTTTAGCAGAATGGACCCCAACAAGTGGCCTGCAAGATGAACTATTAACTCAACGATAGAGTGAGCCCTTAATAATTGCGTCGTTATTCCCAGACTCTTAGTCACATGAATAGTTCAATGTGCTATCAACGCCTGATCTTATGGATCATCCAAGGCACATTAGAATGACTTGCTTCTCCTATTCAAATCGGGGTTTGAAAACAAACTCCTCCTCAAGAGGATAGATTGGATGATTAATGTGAGATCCAATGTAAATCCAATTAATCTCTCAAAAAACAAAATTTTAAGATTTTAAAAAAGAAGGTACAATCTAAGAAAGTGAGATATATCCATTGTAATTAAAAACGATATATTTCAATTGATTTGTTTGTTCTACTCCACAATAATGGGTACAAATTAAACCACCATTTTTAATTAGAAGAGAGATTTTAAGAGCCACTTTTAAAATTACAATATTAGGGATTTGAGCTCCTCCTTAAGAAAATACAAGCATGTAATGTAATTATTAATGGCGATGATAATCAGGACATGTAAAACTAATATCAACCTATATTAATATAATTATAATCTAATAACAAAAAATAATCTACTAAATAAATAAACAAATCCATTATTCTCTGTTTTCTCTATTTGCCTTCAAAGGAATTCAAGAATTCCAAGGAAGTCTATTCATCCAATTTTTATCCTAAAACAACAGTTTAATTTTGATTACCTAAATTTTTCAGAGGGTATTTTGTTTTTGTTTTTTTTTTCCTTCCTCAATTTTCTTACACATCTGAACATATAGCTACATAACAGAAGTTAAAAAAAAGAAAAAAAGGTACTTTAGGAGATAAATTGTCATCCAATAACATTGGAGCACATGTCCACGTGGTAAAATAATAAGAACAAGGCTCAAGCAGAAAGGATAGAAAATTTTATTGTACGCACAAATAAAATCTTAAAAACCAAGATGAGGGTTTTCAAGAAGAACTATGTGCAAAATCACTCAAATCAAGTAAGAAAGGAAAACCAGAAACTAATTAAACAGAACAGAATTAGCTTCTTGTTGTAAGCAAAACGGAATATTAAATAAAAACAAGAGCAGAGCTGAAGCAGATGTTGGAGAGTGGAGGCTGGGGGATTTTTTCAAAGTTAACAAGCTAACCAAGCAGAGCAAAACCCTACTCTTAAGCAACCCTTATATAGAGAGATTCGAGGCTGTGCATGCATATTACTATAATACCCTCAATAAGTAAGGGTTTATGACATCTTGATAGTTGCTCCATTCCTTTACTATATAACTCACTCATTCATCAATAATGAGGTGGATGAACGCCGGCAAAAATTGTCAGTTTAGTTATGGATTGGATTTTGAATCCACTATTATCTTTTATCAAAACCTTCTTAGTTTCGTATTAGTGATAAATCAAACATCTTCAATCTTCACCAAAGCCATTTACGAGGGAAGAGGTGATTTTTGAGGATCAAAGTAAAAGAAAAAACATATTCCTATCAACTTATGAGTCAAAACCATGTTCTATTTAAGGAACCACAGATTCGACGCAATACAACAACCAACTTGGAGGCTTTCGAAATAATTGTTACAAGAAAATTAAGTCTAATATAATAATGTGCACATCTCATGAAAACAGAAAGCATAAATATGCGACCCCATGCTTGGCAAAAGGCAAGTTTGGATCTTTAAGCTGAGAAGCACACATGGCCATTTTTGTTCATTTCTCAATTCTATAGACTTTGACACTGGCCTCCAATCTCAGTCAAAATTAGCATTTAAGAATTTCAGCAATTCATTTCTTTTGCTTTCTGCTTCTTTATCTTCCTTCGATTTGTCAAGTTTTAATAGAATCTAAATGGAAACAAAAAGCATGAAACATTAATAATCGTAGTTGTCAATAACATCTCTCGTTAAGACCTTAGTAAAAGAATAGCTTTACCTTTTTGCCAGAAACAGCACTTCGATGGACTCCATCATCTTTGTCTCGCCTTAAAAACTGTATAGATTGGATAGTAGAGGTTATTGCAATCTTAAACAATAAATGCCACAGATGCAGATGATAAACTATCAAAGCGCATTTGAGTACCTTCGAAAGCTGTACAGGGCCACTACTTCCCTTATCTTTCTCCTTCTATATATAGCTCCCATTGCCAGGACAAACCCAACCCAGAAACAAAATCCAGGAAAAGTCAATAGTGCCCAGTCACCATGTCACAGACCCCAGCTCCAATTTCAAAGAGCCAATTTACAAAAGAGGCAGAAAAAACTATTAGCTCCACCTCAGATATAGACAGTTTATATCACAATGAAATAACAAACATTAAAACTACTCTGATAAATTACTATATATGCATTGACCATAAAGAAACCAAGCCAGCGTAAGTGACCGCATAAAAAGATGAAATTTCACAACTTCTAAGTACATTGAAGATCAGTAAAAGCAGAACTTGGTGAGCAGAAATATAGAAAACCAAAAGTAAACATCAAACACAATTTCCTACCCAGTGTCAGTGAATCTTTCATTTTAATTCGCTTAACATAGGACTTAATTAACATCATTCAATAAAAATTAAAATGAAACTGACTCAGACAAAGAATAAGCATGTCAAAACTGCCCTACCTCTTTAACTTTCTGTTTATGACGTTTATGTCGACGACCCTTGCTCCGGTCCTTTTCCTTGGTCTAGAAGGCAAAGGGGAAACAAATTGAGATTCATAGACCAAAAGTTTTAAAATGAGAATAAAAATAGATTACCAATCAACCACCTTCTTTGGTCTGTCACTCATCTTGTGCCTCTTTGAATGACTTTCATGCTCACCGTCGGAAGAATTGTCAATTCTACAATAGCTCAACAAAGTATACATAATGTTAGGAAGACATTCATCCCTTCTCTCTATCCAGTTATTAATGTAAAAGATTCAAATAAAGGTTTTAAGAACAGGGTTTCTGCTGCTGGATAAAGTTTATGAACATGAAAGTAGATTGCATTGCATGACCTTATAAAGATTATATATGAATAAAGTATAATACGTAATGTTAGGAAGACATTCATCCCTTCTCTCTATCCAGTTATTAATGTAAAAGATTCAAACAAAGGTTTTAAGAACAGGGTTTCTGCTGCTGGATAAAGTTTATGAACATGAAAGTAGATTGCATTGCATGACCTTATAAAGGTTATATATGAATAAAGTATAATACGTAATGTTAGGAAGACATTCATCCCTTCTCTCTACCCAGTTATTAATGTAAAAGATTCAAACAAAGGTTTTAAGAACAGGGTTTCTGCTGCTTAATAAAGTTTATGAACATGAAAGTACATTGCATTGCATCACCTTATAAAGAGTATATATGCACAACTTAATAAAACAAATAGATTCCATGAGATGTATTAGAAATACCTCAAGAAAACCCATTCTTGCACTAAGATAGAAATGTACAGAAAACAATATGAATTGAAGGCACGAACCTGACCTTAAAATCAATTATTGAATTCAGTCCACATGCTTCTCTCAACACTCATGCTTCCAAAAAAATGTATTCATAATCATACCAATGACCAAACTGTACTCCAAAAACAACAGTTTTTATTTATTCCTAGACTTTAGTTTCCATTTCTCATAGCAAGTATCAAATATACTTTAGTTTCCATTTCTCATAACAAGTATCAAATAGTCTTTAATTACAGTTTTAGTTGATTCCTTGAAATTACAAGTTATAAGAGTAACACAAACACCCATTTCAAAAATACAGATAAGATAGAATACCAACAATCTCAAAGTTTCACAAGAGAACACTCCAAACAACATTAGATCAAACTAAATTGAACAACATTAGATCAAACTAAATTGAAAACATAATATATTAAACTAAGTAAAATGTATGCACCCCCAAGGGTGTGGTCGAATGGTCACCATGCTCGCTGTAGAGCCGTGGCAACACAGGTTCGATTCATAGAGGTGGGAAGGAGATTAAAAAATTGTATTTGGCCTTGCCCGCCCTCCTTCCCTTTAAAAAAAAAAGAAAAAAAAGAAAAAAAAACTAAGTAAAATGTATGCAAATCTCTCATCTCTCGAATGTTTTCCAAGAATTATCAAAACATCAATTCCAATGAACAGAAAGCACAAACCTTATCAGTAATAATAAATTATTTTCCAAATTACACTGCACCCACCAAACTATTTGAGCAAAAATTAGACCCTAGAGAAAAATTTAATCTAAACAACTAAAAAAACAACAATTTTATTAAAAAAAAAGGGAGAGACTGATTTTTACCAAAATATGAAAATCAAGTAGTAAGCTACAAATATCAGTTTTCCCAGGTAAAATTTAACCAAAATCGAGACATCATGTTAAAAAAATTCTTGAAATTTAAAAAATTTATAAATTTTGAACAAAAATAAGGAGTACCCATCAAATTGTAAGCTACAAACATAAATTCCCACGTCATAGCACAAAAACCCATAAATTTAGAGAGAAAATTGTGAACCTGGAGGAATCAGATTGGAAAGAATGAGAATCGGAGGAGTTGTGGCGCCTGCGACGTCGTTTTGTTTGAGACCGCGACCTTTTACAGATCTTGAGTGACTCTCTGTCTCGGCGGCTACGGCGACGGCGACGACGGTGAGAGGATGTTGACGTGTCAGATGAGGGCGAATCTGAAGAGTACGAGGACACAGAGGACGATGAAGCCGCCATCATGGGTGTTGCGTGTCGTGTGTGTGAGAGAAGAGGGAGGGTTTTATAAATATTTGGAAGTATTTGTTTTGTACCCCTAGTTTCTTTTATTTATTACTTATGTCAGAAAAACTGTGAAATAGGGATTTAAGTCCTCTCAGGGCAGAGCTTTTGCGAGTTATTCTACTCTGCCCCAATATAATTTTAGTAAATTACGAAATATCCCTATTGTTTTATAAAATATCAATTTGCTTCCAACTGCTAGTTCATGGGTTAGCTGTTGGGACGACGATTGTACCCACGAACCTATACATTTATCTTTAAAATTCATTTATTGAGGATAATTTTATGAGTTGTGGGCGGGTTTCATTTTAGAAATTGAAATTTGTATTAATTTATGGGTGAATTTGATATTAACTAAATATTCATCGAAAACTCGTCAAACCTACAACTATTTTTTCAAATATTTTAATTTAATTTTAATTATAAAAATAATTAAATATAAAAATATATAAATTAAATAAATATAAAGTGTTCTAAACTTATAACACTTGTGGTATGTGTAAGTCATAACTTAATGCACGAATTATTAATTATTATATACTTATTATAATTTTGTATAGACTATTATTCTTTAACTTAATGCATAGATTATTTCATTATTATAATTTATTTTTTGGATTAATATTTTTAATCTTAATTATTATTATAGGAATCGTGTTGGATGGGTGCAAATGATAATTAATAAAATGAAAATCTTAACTCTTGGAGCTTGTGTTAAATAAGAAAATGAAACAATAATTATTATTTAACTTAAAGTATGAATTATTTATATTTTCTTTTGTGGATTTATGTATTTTATACTTAAATTTGAGAATTTATGTTGGATTGATATTGAATTTTAATTTTTTATTTACATTGATTAAATTTAGAATTGAGTATATTATGTGAAATTTTAGATTATTAATATAAATTTACATATTAAATATTATAATTTAAAATGTGAAAACTAGCTAAAAATTATTGAGTACTGTAAAAACATCTATAAATATGTACTATCAAATTTTTATTTTTACTTTTTGTTTTGCTATGGTATTAAAAATAATTTTTACTTTTCCATAAATTATAAAAACGTGACTACTTATTAATTCACATAAGTTACAAATTAAAAGGGTTCTCTTAACACACATGAACAAATTGAACACTGCACAAACCCTCTCCCTGAACACTATCATACTATTAACAACCATACATTTTGCTATAAATAAAAATGCCTCTACTACATTAAGTACTAACAAATCCTGAAACATAAGGCACCCCACTAGGTTTTATCCAAGCATCGCCATCAAAAAACTTCCCAGCTGTAAACTCAAAAGCCTCAACCCTGTCAATGTTCTTAACACCTTGCCATGTGACACGCCCTGTCTTGTTTGCACCAGGGCCGTAGTTACCATACTCCGTATAGAAACAAGTATGAATCCCAAATTCTCCTTCCCAAGGCAACCAACCCTGCGGCTGAATCAAATCGTCAATGAAGGTCTCTATTATGACTGTTCTCGAGTGAATTCTCCAGGGGCGTCCGAGATATGACTTGATTTTATTCCTGAATGGCAAGTACACGTGGTCCGCGATGATTGAGCTGTTCTGGATAACGATGGCGGTTGGCTGGTAGGTGACATTGCGGCCCTGGGCGGTGACAATGCAGTGCTGGTTGTCTAGGGGTTTCCGGACGATGAATTTGCAGTTTTGGAAGAGGGCAGAGCCGTCGCCAAAGATGAAGTCGATCGTGCCAGTGATGGTGCAGTCTCGGTAGTACTGGCGCTTGGCGTGGGTGTAGAGTGTGTCTTGGTAGCCATCCATTGAACAGTTGTAGAAGATTGACATATCGGCATCCACTCTTAGGGCTACTGCTTGATGTTTCTCTGGTCCTGCTGAATTCTCAAAGCCAATGTTCTTAGCCATGAAGAATTCTCCAAGAACACCTGCACCCAAATAGCACGTCTAGTTATTTAAATTGTAGTTTCTTTTGGAAAATACGTGTTAGAAAGCATACCGTAAATGTTTAGAGTATAAATACTTAATTCGAAAAAGTAGTTCAAATCTTCTACAAAGACTCTTTTAGATCTTAATTTGAATTCATTGCTGACTTAACCGGTGCATTATATATATATTGCGTGCGCGTGCGCGCGTGTGCGCACACAAACACACATATAAAATAAGAGTTATGTTTACCTTATAATTAAACACTAGAAAATTGAATAGGATGATTTTAATTAATTCATCGGTTCTTAAATTAATTTAAGTGTATTTAGATATGTAACGTACTGACTGTGGCGGTATGCATGGTGGGTGTGCCATCGACATAGTTCAAATTTCCAGTGATTCTGGTCTTGTACATGCCATCCCCAATCATAAACACACGAGCCATGGACCTGTTAAGATAAACTCTCTCTTGATAAATTCCCTCCTTAATATATATTGTAGTAGTCTTATTACTCTTCTTTGGAATAAAGTTCAATGCTTCATTAATCGTAGTGCAATTCCCGCTTCCGTCCTTAGCAACAACAATGTCAGGCTTAAACTGAGCTTGATTAATCAACCCACGCAGCCTCCGATTTCTCGGACCAAGCCAAGATGGAAACATATCGCCATGTCCTAGCACAGGAATACCTCCATGCCCAAGAACTTTAACATTATTTTCAAGCAGCCTACGGTGATAGCTGCTGCCCAAATTTATTTCACGCTTAATGTCCAAATTTCCAAGAATTGAAGAGATTTTTGATACCATTGCAATAGCATTGATGGTAAGTTCAATTGATGTCTTCAATAGCTCCCTCATTTTAACTCCGGCTTCGCCCGTTGTATTTGTAAACCCATCTAGGCATGTCTCTTGGTATGTGATTGTGGAACTAATCCAAGTTTTCAAATTATCAATCATTGGACCCATCTTGTAGCTAGCTTGATGATCAGACTTTCCCAATTCTTCGAAAGAGCGTTGCAAATCCTCAATGGCTTCATCCATTAACTCGTTGCAGTCCTTGAGAGCCAGGTTTGCTCTGGGGTCCTTTTCGAGTTGTTTTAGGGTTCTTGATCTCTTTTCAGCTGCTGCTATATGTTTCTTGGCCACTTGAAATGCTGCCCTGATGAGTTCTTTAGGGTCTGTCGTGTTTCTCGACTCTGTCTGGAGACTCTCGATGCATTGTTTTTGATAGTCTGTGGATTGGCAAACGATTTTGATTGCTTTCATTGAGGCTGATACTCGGTCATGTGATTGTGAACTAACATCAATTTTGGATTTGTCATTATTAGGCCGGCGGGTAATGGAAACTGTCGCCCCAACCACCATGGCAACGAGGAATATCGAAGCGAGCGTGATAAAGACGATCCTCTTTTTTACCATTTTCTCAACATTCTCCAGATGCATTTTTATATTCAAATATGGGCGATGAATAATTTTTCAAAAATATAGAAAACAATGTCTTTATTAAATTCTAGTTCGAAAATTTGTATATGATCGATCAATTGCTGAATTACAAATGATCAAGAGAGGGTAGTATTGGGAGTCTGATGAAGCTAGGCGCTTTACTCAGGTATTTAAATTTCTTCTTAAAAAGATGATGTTATATCAGTTGGAATTTAAAGGCTAATAGAAAGCAAGCTTGAGGGTTGCTAGTTACTAATTTTGTTATTATTTCTTTACTAAAAATAAGAAGAAAAACTGATAAAACTTGAAATTTAGGCCACTGGTATGTAATCTTTAACCAAATTGGCTTCATTAATAGTATATTTCAGGCAGAGAAATCAGCAGTTAGCGCGGAAGTTATGTGAGTTTTGTCACTTCACTAGATGCACTTTTCTAACGTTGTTTTCTTCATCTGGATTAAGCTTAAGTTTTGGCATTAAGAATAGGAAAAAACAAGAGATTTTTTTTTAAAGAATTAATTGAATTTATCAAGTTTGCTTATACTAGTGGGCTCTCTTATATATCTTAATTTTCATACTTTGTAACCGTTCAATTTCAATCCAATGATATAAATCTAAAGTGTTTTTCTTTTTTTTTTTGGATTAAAAAACGAAATAGTTATATAGCATTTAAATAATTTATTCATCTATTATCCGATTAAATTATACATTGGCCAGTCCAATTTTTAAACCTTCATCCGAACTTGACTCTTTCTCATCTTCTTGGTCAGTGTTTTTCTTTTTTCCATATATAGTTGAGTATCAACAAAATGTTCATAGAAGAAATATGGTAAGAAGCTTAAAAGGACGATTAATTGTTTGACCAAACTATGAGCTTGCTTCATCAATTAATCTCTCTTCTCAGGATACGCATTTGCTTAATTGTCTCAGAAAGCTTCTTATCACCTTCAATTACAATAGCATCAGTACACGGATCTTCAACTTCCTCAAATTAAAGTTGTTTTCGGCAATAAAGTTTTCAAAGTCAAACTTTGATTTGTTGTGTAAAAAATATTCAACTAGCCAAATTATTGCTAAACTTTTATTTTTTTATACAACAACAAAATAAATTCCAAGCCATTTTATTTATTTATTTATTTCTGGGCAAGACTAGTATCTTGATCATTTTTCACCAGCGGATTTAATACCACCATGTTAGGATTGAATTGAGCATATTGATCAATTAATCTTCGATGATGAACCGATCTTGACGTAATCTATGAGCAAGTTGAGGGTTAAATAATCAATTGAAAACAAAGAAAGATATAAGAAAACCGAGACTCAATAAGAACAAGACAAATTGTATACATTTGATGTGATTCAGCCAATAAAGGTGCTTACCACCATATCGAAAAATAAACTCAATTAATTAAGCTAAGTTAATTATTTAATTTGGTAATGCTAACTACGAAAGAGTTCCGACCTTATAATTTTTTCAAGCTTAATATGATTCAGCCAATAACTATGATGTAACCCTTGTTATCAACCTTAGAAACCCCTGCATGAGATTCTCTTTGTTTATAACTTAACAAATTATCTTATCTGCCAGCTCAAAAGCATGGAAGGACTAGCTTTTAAATTTTGATTTTGAGAATCAATTTTATCATTTAATATAATTTCATAAATATCTTTACAATTATTACCTAAACCCAAAACTATCCTTATTCAAATTAGAAATTGACCGAGAAACTGGGATGGAAGGAAGACAATAAGAGCTGCCATTGATGAAAGGCAAGCAATGACAGCCGCTAGATAAAATTCATATCATGCACTTGGATCATCTCATAGCTGTAACAGTACATTTACATGTTGGACTATAAGAAATGACTTATGCACATAAACATCAATGATGAAATGGAAAATAGTGTGTGTGTGTGTGTGTTGTACATTTCTTTGATTAAACTGTTTCATTTCTTTAAAGTTTTCATTTTTGAACTGAAGAATATTATCAAGACAGATACATTTGCTAATTATAGTTATGCCACATTTAGCATAATGGGTGTTGGCGCCAAAATTTGGTTGTGTCGGTGTGTGGGTTACCAACTAGATCTCAATACCAGCATTTGAATTTATTTGTGTGGAGAGAAATTTTCTTGTCTTGATTTAGCAACCCTGAGCAGAAGTTGGCAACCAATAATCCAACATGCATGAATAGAGAATTGGCGAGCATAATTCAACCCTAGTGAGCATCTGCAACCAGAAAAATGATCAAAGACATTGAAAGTTTTTTTGGTATTAATCTTTTGACACTCAAGTTAGTATCATAGATTTTTGCAAGATAACGAGGTATATATATATTTGAATAAAGAGAATCAATCAAAGTGAACAAAAAAGTGAAAAGTTAGAATAAAGTCTCCCTCAACTAAGAAAGAATGATGATAACAAAAAATTGAAAGGACAAAGAGGATAAAAGATAAATCTTTAAATTTCATAAGATTATGTTAGGGTTCGGGAATTCAAAATTCTAGAACCCTTATCATCTAGCCTTTAGGGAGTTTCAAATCCTTCCTCCCATTGATCTCGATGAAGTGGTTTTTAGGATAGAGCTCCCCCTTCACCCTCTCTAAATTCTAGGATTAAGGGCTTACCTCCCTAGATCATCGAATTGTAGTTTTTGTCAATAAAAATAAATTCTTAGATTTTTAGATGAGGTAGGAAGGTTGTTATGACGGAGGTTATTCCCAGTTTAACCATCTTCACACCTAATCTTGCTCCTCGGCTTCCTTTATGCTATTTTAGATGGCGAGGCGAGCACAATCAAGCTACAAGGAAGCCTAATTATGGTGGTCTTATTTTATCATCCAAACAATGGCCTTTTTTAATTGTGTATAATATAGTTAAACTATTTTTTTACAAATAGATGAATATTAAGATAATTAAGTATGCAACGTATATGTTTATCGAGTAAAAATAGTGAGCACCAATTCAATAATGTCACATATACTTGATCAGAAAGCCATTCAGTGTACCACTGATTCAATTTCACATCAAAATCAGTTTGTCTTCTTATAACTAAGTGCATTTGAAAATTATGAAATCAATTTACCTTCTTGTAAAATTATTTGGAAGTTATTTAGTTTCAAGTTGACTTGTTATAAAATTATTTGGAAATTATTTAGTTTAGCTTACCTTCTTATGAAATTATTTGGAAATCATTCAATTTTAAGTTGTATGAACATAATTTTAAAAGAAGAAATTATTTGGTTTTAAGTTGCGTGCCTTCTTATGTATGAAAACATTTATGAGAAAATGACTGTTAGCCCCCCAATGTTTGGAGAAAAGCATATAAAATCCTTTATGTTTTAAAAAATATATATAACCTTTAAATCTTGTTGATTTTTAAAGAAGTAACAACTGCGGTTTTATGGAAGAACACGATTTTAAAAATTTTACACGTCATTTCTTGTAAATACAAGTATATATATATTTTATAAATATACAATATTATACCTCTTTTAGTTAAAATAAACTGAATTAACAAAGTTGTATGTCTTGTTAAAAATATTAGGTGTTTTATGTCAATTTTCTCTACCATTAAGGGGCTAATAGTCCTTTTCCTAATATTTATATTCTTAATAGACTTAAAATGCCACTGATCATCTATAAATAATCAAAAACTTCATTAACATTCATATCAATATACATACAATAACAAATCTTTTGTTACAAATTCGATCAATGGAGAAATAATCTACTCTCTTCCTTTTTACTTCTGTCTATTTCATTTCAACCTTTGTCCCAACTCTTTCTCTAACTACTAATGTTATAGTGTCGCTGGATGGAAAAGCAATTGCACTTTCATTGGAATTGCCATTAGTGCTGCACTAAACAAGTCTGAGTTCGCGTACTCAATCTATGTAAAACAAGCCATATACTTTGAGAAAGTCACAAGTGGCATGAAGAAGACTCATCTCATCCTTTTTGGCGATGGCATGAGCAAGACTATAATCACAAATAGTAATAACATTAGTACAGGATCAAGCATAACAGAAAGTTACACAATGGGTGAGTTTCATCATCTTTTTCATTCGATTATTATATTTTGACTTATGTATGTTCATAAAATTAAGGACTTATAATTGTGATTGATGTCATAATTAATTTGTTAATCTAGTCCATTTCTATTATTGAAGATGTAATCACTTCATAGCTTTTAGCAAGAGACTTGAGCATTGTGAATTTCGCGATCTAAAATGACAACAAGCTATTGCTCTTAGATTATAGAATTGCTACATGCTAGTGGCAGCATGAATAGAAAATTAATTGTGTATTTGATAATTTTGATGGCAACAACTTTTGCACCGTTTAGTTCCGTAGAATTAGTAATAAGTAGGTCATTAAAGCCATGAAATACTGGTTATAAATCAACCCCTTGCACTATTTATTACCTATGTGTGCATGTGTTGTGTACCAGTCATGCACTTGCCCACTTGGCTTGATTTCATGCATTATACGTGCACTCCCTATGCGCTTGCCCTATTGGCTTGTTTTCGTGCACTATACGTGCACTCCCTATGCGCTTGCCCACTTGGCTTATTTTCGTGCACTATACAAGCCACCCTCCCTTGCCCAATGCACTTGTAATCATTCAATCATAGGCAAGAACAATTAAATGAAAAGATACAAGAAAAGCACAATTATATTGCCATTATCAATATATATAAAACAATTATTAATAATTATTTGTAATAAAATTAACTTACCCATAGTGTAACTATCTTGTGGCTTAAATTTTAGTTGTTGTATATGATCACTACTTTACTTATGGTATTGCCAAAGAGGATGAGATGTGTCTTATTTTGTCCAATTGCAACTTTCTCAAAATATGTGTCTTGTTCATATATATTGGTTAAAGATTAAAATGAATGTTTTGAAGCTAAGAAAATGAAAGAAAGCTAAAAAGAAAAATAAGAACTAGATCTTAAGAAGCTTTTAGTCCATTTCTTATTATTCAACACCTATGTAATCTGTACAAAAGTTCTTTATATACAATGCTAAAGTTGAGCTAACTTTTTCTAACTAACTACAGCTTATTAAAAATTAATTGCAATTAATCACAGCAGATCAAACTAATCAACATATGCATAATTAATTACATAACCACTAGGTACCAGTTGGCAATCCATGTCACCAACTTGTAACCATATATTGTAGTTGTTCTAATCCTTTGCTTTGCTGACCATACTACATATATGAGCTTCCTTAACATCCCCTCAAGCTCAAAGGTCTACTAATGAAATTGAGCTCAGAGGTAAAGTAACTGAATTTAGGAAATGACGAGGGCATGTTGAGAACATCAACAACTTGTTTTTAGTTGTTTTTTAGTGGGGATGTATCTAACTTCAAATTCTTTTCTAAGTACTTTGTTTCTAATGTAATGGACATCTAATTCAATATGCTTAGACATAGAATCAAAATAGGATTTCATGCTAGGTCTTCAGCACTTTAGTTATCACACCAAAGAATTAGAGTAGATAACTTGACAATATTGAGTTCAGAAAACAAGAATTGCAACTAAGAAAGTTATGAGCGTAGGAGCATTATTAGATTTTTTATCATTAATATCACATGCCCATTCAACTTCAGAGTAGCCAGTTAAGGTAGTAACTTCAGGTGTTCCCTCTTGTTGAAGATAAAAACCATAAGTGACAGTAGCTTGAAGATACATAATGCCTTTTTTACGTGCTAGCAAGTGTTGAAGTGTAGGAGCACTAAGATATTGACTTAGTTTGTGTACTGCATAAGCAATATCTAGTATAGTGAAAATCAAATACTAAAGGCCCCCAACAATGCTTTTATAAAGTGTTGGATGTTCAAAATCTTAGCCTAAAGGACCTCTGACTAATTTTTCTAACTTAAAACCTGTATTGAAAGTTGTATTAGATCCTTAGTAATATTGCATTGAGGCTTTACTTAACAAATCCTTAATGTACTTTCTTTGAGAGAGATGCATTCATGAGTTGTGTAACAAAACCCCTATATCAAGAAAATAAGCAACCAAGTTCTTTAAAGCAAAGACCTTGTTGAGTTTAGCAATGAAATCCTCCAGCAAAGTAGTGTCGAGACTAATGACTAAAATATCATCAACATAAATTAGGACAATGATCGAGCCTTTTATATCATGTTTAATAAATAGAGAAGAATAAACTTTATAATTAAATAATTGTCGAGTAATAAGACAACGATTGAGTTTATTATACCAAGGTCTTGGAGATTACTTTAACCCATATAAAGCTTTGTTACGTTTACAAATTATATAGACATCCTCAGATGGATCCTCATTGTAAAAGACATTGTTGACATTAATATCCTAACCTTCCAACCTTACATGATAGCTAAGTTAGAATGACTAATATTGTTAAAGATTTCACCACGAGTTAATTGTTTCTGAGTAATCAACAGTTTCAGTTTGTTAATACTCTTTTGCAACTAAGTTGGCTTTTATATTTAGAGACTGAGCCATCAGTGTTATATTTGGATCGGAACACCCATATATAGCCTACTAGCTCATAGGCAAAGGACATTGGCACAAGACTCAAAGTATTATTTTTTATGAGAGCATTATATTTTGCCTGCATTACTACTTTCTATTTAAGAAAAAATAATGCCTTAGAGGTAATGGAGTCCAAACTATTATAGTTGTTAAGAAGGATTTAGGCTTGAATATGCCAGCCTTTGCTCTGGTGATCTTACTATGAGTTCATATGGTTGATTTAGACTAAGGGGTTTTAGTTCAAATAGAAGGTGGCATAGGTTGAGATGAAGGTATTTAATGTTCTAGTTGTAGGTTTTATATGAAAAGTGATGGAGGTGTTTAGCATGTAGGAGACAAGTAGAGTAGTTCATTTTGGGATAAGGTATTAGGTAATGTAAGAGCAAATAATGTATTGTGAGAATGTAGTGAAGTGTATTTTTTAAGATGAGAAAAATGAGGACCATTACCTTTTGGATCAACTTCAAAGGTGTTTAGATTACTATTGGGAATATATATAGTATATAACTAAAGAAGATTATACCAAAAATCAAAAGATTTAGTTTGTGAAGTTGATAAGGTGAAATATGGTGAATATGGAAAAGATATTTCATTAAATAAAAAATTGCTAACTATATAGATTTTACAAGAAGAATGTAGACAAGTGTAACACTTATGCAAATGACTATATCCCATGAAAACACATTTAGATATGTGAAAATGAATCTTGTATTTATTGTAGCCTCTAAGGACAAGAAAAGAAGAAAAACCAAACGTTTTTGGAAATTGGTAATTTGGTTCAAGGTGAAAAATAAATTCATAAGGAGATTTCATAAACAATATTGGAGTAAGTAATCTATTTATAATGTAAGTAACTGTATGAAAAGAATCCCATCAAAATTTAATAGGCAAAGTGGCTTGTGCAAGTAAGGTCAGACCTAGTTCAATAATATGCCTGTGTTTTCTTTCCATTAAACCATGTTAGTTATTAGTATAAGGATATAAATTCTAAATTGAGTCTCATCTTCGTGAAGATAGTGAACAAAGTATTTAAACTCACCACCCCAATCAAATTGGAGATATTTAATAATCTTTTCTACCTATTTTTCTACTTGAGTTTTGAAAATTCTAAAGACTAGAAGAGTTTCATCCATAGTTTTCAAAGGAAAAATCCATGTAAATCTAATGAAATCATCAACAAAACTCATAAAATATTTGTGTCCCTATATGGAAACTAGAAGGGCAGGTCCCCAAAAATCAGTGCGCAAAATTAGTAAAGAATACTTTATTTTTATACAAATAATTGGAAAATATAACTTGTGCATTTTTTCCATCTTACAAGCATCATAGGAATCAAAGATTTGTCTCCATGATAGCCCTAAAAGATGAACATGATCAGATTACATTATTTAAGACCATATAGATTAGATTTCCTAATCTTTGATGTAATACAGAAGTACTTAACAAACACTTGGAATTTATACAAGGAGCAGCTGTAGTATGCAAGCAAGAACTAAAATCAGAAATAACAACTGAAAGTATGCAAGCAAGAAGTTCTAAAATAAGAAATAACAACTGAAAACATTGAAAGAGGAATAGCTGGGATAGTTGACTTAACACTAGCAAAATGACCTTGACCAAAGGATAGAGAGCATGTCTTATTAGCTGAAACCAATAGCAATCTGTATAGACACTTTTTAGCTTTGCCCTACAGTATAATCAAATTCTTCATCTTGTCATTCACATTTATTAGTGAATTCAATCACAACATCATTATCTTTGGTTAGTTAAGATATGCTAACAAGGTTTTTGGTGATTTTTTTCTAGTATATTATTAAGTATTAATGTAGTATAAGCATTAGAATTATGCATTTTCAAGACAACACTGCCATATATGTTATGCATGAACCCGCACCATTACCAACAATGAGTTTAGATGTACCTGCAAAAGATTCATAATGTGCATATTGTTCATGTCATTTGTAAGATAATGTGTAGCACCATCGTCAAGGTATTAGTTGGAATCAGATGGACCATCCATCCTAGCCAGATATGCAGACTTTGGATTTCTATTTGGTAGTGGTCTATAAGCTCCATAGGCAATGAATTCTTCAAATTTCTAGCAAATATTTGCAGTGGGACCTGTTCTGGGAAAGATTTGACAGGTCGGTTTGAAAGCATTCCACTGAGTTTTAGCATTTCTAGATGATTTGCCATTGTTAAAACCACCATTTCCGGCATTTTAATTCCAATTGCCTCCTATTTGATTATCACTTTAATAACCTCTATGCTAAGGATTAGTGCTAAAATCATTAACACCAAATCCAGAACCTCCATAACCTCTGTTATAACCACCGTTTCCAAGACTTCCATTATTGCCGTAACGAGAATAATATATAAAACCACCAAAACTTTTACTTCCTGAAAGATGTGGAGTAACTGAATCATCAATGAACTTTTCAAGCCTGTTACCTAGTATTGATGTAATAAGCTGAGAATACCATACCAGATAATTGGACTGATCTAGCTTAACAGGTGTGTTAAAAGTGAGGGAAACAATTGCTGAGTAAACAGTATGTTATGAACTGGAGTTGAAAATGAAACAAGGTTTACAGATGCCACTGTGGGCTCTGATACTAAGTTAAAGATTGAAAATGAATGTTTGGAAGATAAGAAAATGCAAGAAAGCTGAAGAAAGTAAGAACTGGATCTAAGACGCTTCTAGTTTATTTCTTATTATTTAATACACACTAATATGTAAAAAAAAGGTTCTTTATATGCAATATTAAAGTAATAACTATTGCCAACTTGCAATCCATATCATCAATTTGTAAGCGTATGCCGCAGCTGCTATAATCCTCTACTTTGCTGACCATGCTACATATTTGTGGTTCCTTAACAATGTTAAGTATGAGAACGCAGAATTGTTTGGTGCAGCATTTAGGTAGCTCCAATGGAAGTGAAATTTCTACTTAAACTATTACATTAGGAGTTTGAGAATGAGTAAGGACAAAGCTTGAAATGAAAAATAAAAATAGAAAAGTAATAAGAAAGATAACATATTTTAAACCATCAGTGAGGTGGGGGTTTCGACATGAACCCTACCTGAAATAAAAAAAAGTAAAAGATAAAATACATGTAGAGGGGGACAAGAGTGAAGCCTATAATATGACTTGCGATACTTATGGCGAGAGACGAGCGAAGCCCTCTTCATCAGTATGAGGTCTGAAGAAGGTTGGGCTTGTGGATTTACGTTTTTGTTGGGTTGAGCTCGAATATTGCATATGTTACATGCAACATGCAAAGCCACTGATTTTGGCCAGTGACATTAAGAGAAGGATTGCATGCAGCAGCATGTGATTTATTTGTGCACATGGGGACAGCCGAAGGTGGTTGATTTGTGCACATGGGGACAACCAAGTTGGTACTAATGGAAGTCAAAAGTTGCATGATTGTGTATTAGGGTGGGGGGTATTCCTTGGTGGGCTGCCGAAAGAGTTCTTTCAGTGATTGAGCACAGGCCATGCTTCCACGTGTTTCACCATGCTGTCTTCTATTACCGCGTGCGAGGAACGCTGACCATGGCATGGATTGCCTGCTGCGGCTGAATCTGGACCTCGAGCAGTCGCAGTGCAGACGGTGACAGCTGGTTTTGCATGATTTCTTGCATGCTTGTGGCTTGATTTGCATGTTGTTATTGTATACTTGTTGCTGGATTTGCACAGTTTTACGGCATGGTTGGTGGCCGAATGACAAGCCATTGCATACGCCCAAAGGCACGCTTGTCTCATCCATGGTGAGGATGATGGGGGTGATCCGATTGGTGAAGGCATGGATGCTGGGGCTTGAACCTTTGGGACGTCATGGGGCGGTTTAAGCGGTAGAGGTGGCAATGCCGTTTGAGGTGCTGTATGGGTTGAAGATCTAGGAAAATAAAATTAGGTTTTTCAATTTTCCAATTAAAACCTTTTAGGACCGATCTCATACAATATATAAGAATTAAGTAATCTAGAAATTCATACATTGATGTTTTGAGAAGATGAACAATTGAGAGTTGTAGATCTGCCTCCAAACAATCTTCCAGGTCATGACTCAAGTTTGATCAACACTGGACGTGTGGGCTTCTGTTTCACCATTTCCCAATTGTAACTGGCTCCCCTTAGATGCCTTCTTTATTTTTCTTAAAATCCCTGGTGTTTTCCTCTGTCACAATTTAAGAGAATAATGCCAATTTTATAATATTTTATGAAAAACCCTACTATGTTAGGATTAGGATTTCTATTTAAAATAGAATTCCTCTTTTAACTATCTCTCCACTTACTTAAAAGTGGAAGGAATGTGTAATTAACTAGGAAACCACCTTGTAAAATATTTCAAGCCCCCATTTACACTTGAATATAACATAAAAGGCCTTAACAAATATTATAATTATGATTTTCATCTAATATGCCAGTTTTTCTTGCTTTTGGGTCCAGTGATGGTGTTGTCAATTAAATGAGCTAACCCAAGGATAATTTGGGAACATACAATAGTGGCTACAATAATTAAATTTGTAATTAAATAAATATAATTATTTAATTCCAATTCTACTCCACTATAAGATTGGAACTGACCTCCATAATTGTATGCTCGAATATAATTCGCCCAAGCCACATTGATTTCTTTACTGCACAATCCTTTGTACCACAATGTTAATTTAAATTGATATCTCAACTGTCCAATCAATTAAATTACATCTTTTTCCTTGATACTTACTGGTTTTCTCTAATGATCATTTTCAACATACTTATTTATGTTGAGACACTCTTGCCAGAGAATTCTATGATCAAGTACTGAAAACCCATCAAGAGATGTGTCGTACAAATTCTATATTGTTATTCTATAATTTCAATACTTGTAATTACTCTCACCAAGATACCGGGTAATTTAGACTACATGTGTATGTCATGCCTATTGGTAACTCAAATGAAATAACAACTACAATCATGAAATCATAACTAACTCAAGATTAAGATTACAATAAATCAATGCCTATGAGATTTAATAAGTCTGACAGTTATTACTAGGTTAATTAAATCTCATATTAATCCAGTTCAATGTAGACAAACTACATCAATAAATTCATACATGATTAAGACAAATCACTCAATGAATTTATTACATCTATGCTTAAATAAAGTGCCCAACTTTATTTATCAAATGCGAACTTAATTTATTTAATCATAAGATAACTTGTATTTATGTCTTCTGCGAATCCACATGGTAATCGCATAAATACATATAATATGATTAAATGGACTTTACTCAAAATATTAATGCAATTCAAAATATCTGAATAAATACTTGAAATATTTTATTAATCAGAAAATCAATATGCTTTAAAGAGCACATAATCACAACAATCTCCAACTAACTCTTAAAGCATATCTGGTAAATTGCACATTCTTATAGGACTCTAAGTGTAGGTTGTAACCTTTCTACACTATTTCCATATAAGATAATATTTCCTCTTAATGTGTTTTTGTTTCTTGTGGTTTCTTGGTTCTTTTGATTGAGCCACTGTACCATTATTATCGAAAAATAATTTAAGTGGTGCACTTGCAGCAGATACCACCTCAAGATCTCGAAGGAACTTGAGGAGCCATACCACTTCTTTTGCAGCCTCAGATGCAGCCACACATTAAGCTTTTGTTGTGGAGTCTATGATACAAGATTGTTTCACACTCCTCCAACTAATAGCTCCACTTCCTAATGTAAACACATAGCCAGAAGTAGACTTTCTAGAATCCTTATCTGACATAAAGTCAGAAACAGTATAACCCACTGGAGTAAGTTCATCACCTGAATACACAAACATATAATCCTTAGCTTCTTTTCAGATACTTCATTATATGCTTGACAACAGTCTAGTGTTTAGGTCCAGGATTAGAATGATATTTGCTAACCATCCCAATCGCAAAACATGTATCTGGTCTAGTGCAAAGCATGACATACATGAGACTTCCCATAGCTTCCGCGTAAGGAACTCGTCTCATTTTCTCTATCTCCTCAGAAATTTTAAGTGATTGAACCTTAGAGCATAAAATTCCATGTTTGAATGGTAACAAACCAATCTTGGAATTTATCATGCTAAATCTAACCAATATCTTATCGATATAGACCACTTGAGAAAAAGCTATCATTTTATACTTCCGGTCTCATAGTAACATGATTCCAAGAATATAACTAGCTTCTCCCATATCTTTCATATCAAATTGTTTTGCTAGCCAACTCTTTATAGTAGTCAATACTCCTACATCATTTCCGATGAAGAGAATCTCCATAAAGAATTAGGAGGGCTACAGATTTTCCATGAATTTTCTTATACACATGGTTCATCAATATTCTGAATGAATCCAAACGATTTTATCGCTTGATCAAATATGATGTTCCATGATTGGGATGCTTCAATCCATAGATAGATATTTGCAACTTGCATACCAAGTGTTTTTGGTCTTTTTGTATGAATCCATCTGGTTGCTGCATAAAGATGCTTTCTTCAAGATGCCCATTAAGAATGGCAGTTTTGACATCCATTTGCCAAATTTCATAATTTAGCACTGTAGCAATAGAGAGCAGAATTCTAATAGATTCAAGCATAACAACCAGAGAAAACGTTTCCTCATAATCGATTCCCTCTTTTTGAGTGAATCTTTTGGCTATTAATCTTGCTTTAAGTGTTTCCATCCTTCTGTTTACTCCTCTTTTCCTTTTATAGATCCAATTGCATCTAATGGGTTTTACCCTATTTGGTGTCTCTACAAGTTCCCAGATTTTATTGGAATACATAGATTCCATTTCTTGATTCATAGCCTTTTTCCAATGTTCAACATCATTCTCTATTAGAGCTTCATTGTAACTAGTGGGATCTTGTACATGTTCATCTGAGATTGCCGTATAGGTTTCTCCCAATAATATATATCTTGCTGGTAACCTAGTTACCCTCCCACTACGACGAGGTTCTAAAAATGATGTTTGTTCAGGGATAGTCATTTGTTAATTATTCTTGCTCTTTTCTATAAATAGAAAACTGAGCATCAATATGATCTCCTTACTTATGATTTCTCTAGTTTTACCTTATTCATAGGTTATAAGTCATTTATATAGTCTTCCTCAAGGAAAGTATAGTGTCTGTTAACAAATACATTCCTGTCTTGAGGTCTATAAATTAGACTTTCCTTTATTCCTTTAGAATACCTAAAACATGCATACTTTTGAACATGAATCCATCTTTTCTGCCTATAATTTTAGTATAAATACTAATGAATCTCCAACTATAGATGTGTCACAAATTAAGTTTGTGACATGTCCATAATTCCATGGAGTAATAGGCATTGGTATAGATAAAACTGAGTTCAATAGTCTATGCAGTTTTAAATATTAGTATCTAGAATATAAAAGGTAAATGATAAATCACTAAGCATATATCTTGTTTTATCCAAAAGAATCTTGTTTCTCCATATAATGACTCTATTATGTGACAATGTTCATTATAAATGAGAGTTTATTGCATTTTACAATCAAATGGACTTTGAATTCTCTAGAGAAATATTCTTTACTTCGATTAGATCGAAGCTCTTTTATGTTCTTGTCTAATTGCTTCTTTGTCTTATCTATGTACTCTTTTGAATTTTAAAAGCCACGAAATCATGACGTATTTAGACAAACATAAATGCGATGAATATTTATCAATTAGATTTACAAAATATTCATAACCTCTACTTACATGTAAATTAATTAGTCCGCATACATTTGTATGCACTAATTCCATGCAATACAATATTACGCTTTCTTTTAGCTCAAAAGGAGCTACCTTGTCATATTACTCTTCTAAATAAGATTTGTAGAGTATCAATGATCAACCTCAAATAGGTCAGGAAGGATCTATTATTAATCATTCTCGTGAAATCTTATTATAGTTTATATGATTTAAGCATAAATATTAGAGGTGCCATTGGTTTTGGAAAAAACATTTCTTTTTCTCAGATAAATAATATACTTTTTATCATTATATCTTGCTTTGAATAGATCAATAGACTTATATGATATTAATTGTCTTTGTAAAGTATAAAAAAGAGTTATTAACAGAGGATCATAAAATAACAGTGTGCTTCTGTTTATTGAAAACAAGCCACCGAAATTAAATTCCTCTAATGTTTGGAATACAAAGACAAATATCAAAACTTAAAGTCTCATAAATTGATCTACTCCTTTCAGCTGATATAAACTAGTATCTTTCTCTACTGCTGCTTAAAGATTTCTTCACTTAATCTCTTGGTTTCCTGAAAACCAAATAAATGAATTTACAAATAAAATTAGTTATCTCAGAATTCATTATTGCATTAATCAATAGAAAACTGAACTAATTAGGAAGCTGAAAGATTTCCTATACCTGATTTTAATAATCTTAGGACAATCTTTCTTCCGATGATCCTTCTGTCCACACTTGAAACACTTGTCTTTCAACTTGCCATCTTTTCTGCCAGACAGGTTCCTTGTGTCAATTCTCTTTTGCCTACCCTTGTCTTTCAACTTAAGCTTTAAAGAGAATTCTTGTTTAGGAAGTTCTTTGTTATGATAATATTCTTCTATAGCATGTAGTTCGTACATCAATTGAACTAAGGTAATATCTCTATTGCCTAAGATATAGCTGACCTTAAACTCTCTGAATGTATCAGGTAAAGATTCAATCACCATGTTAATTTTTGTTTTATCATCGATCTCAACACCATGAATCTCAACTTCATTCAAATAGTCCATCATTTTGAGGACATGATCACGAACTCTTGTACTCTCTTCCATCTTAGTGTCAATGACACGTTTTAACGCTGCTTCTCTGGCAGAATCAGTATTCTGCCCAAACATCTGATGGAGACTAGCCAATATTTCAGTGGCTATTTCCACGCTCCGAAGTTTGTTCTGCAGTTTCATAGAAATCGAAGCCAATATAGCGCTTAGCCATTTTGTTGGCCTCGCACCATTTCTCATATGACTCCTTCTGATTTCTATAATCGTATAATGTTGGTACTGGAGGGCATTGTTGGGTCAGAACATATTTGTAGTCTTTAGTAGTGAGAATATTAAATAGATTGTGTTTCCAATCTAAGTAATTTTCACCAGTGAGTTCATTTTTATCCAGGATGATTAACAGTGGGTTGATGGAAGACATTTTTTGAAAAATAAAACATACATGCATAAATACATTGATATAACATTCACAATAAAATTCTAAAATGAAAAAAAACCATAAATGCATTTTATTTTATTGTAACGATAATCTAGTACCGCTTTAGCAAGCTATCCGTTGGGGAAGTCATGCCGCCATTTACTAGACCCAATTATCCATTAGATTATTTACTTTCATGTCGTAACATGATAAATAACTATCGTTATTTTTTAGGGCTAAAATTTTGTTAACAGAGCTTCGTTGGGAAGGTTAATAACAAATTTTTGTTGAATGTATAACCATTGTTTCAATCTACGTATTTCTCATATCATGTAGCCACAGTTAGGGCGATTAACAGATTGAAAAAATATTTCGATTTTATCTTTAAAGAAGTTCATCAAATAAAATGTCTAATATATATACTATCCGTAGGGAGCATCACCGTATCATGAAATCGAGGTATATATATAATTTTATTATTTAACTAACAATGGAGCCCGTGGGAAAATTATCTTGAATTTTCCCTCTCCCACTCAATATTTTAAAGTTGGTTTTTCCTTTTAAAACATACATATATTGTTAATTGCATGCTTCCTATAATATTATCTAAGTGATATCTTATATTATTAAGCATTTGCAAATTTCAAACAATATGCATGAATTCATGTTACATGAATGACATATATTATTATGCATAGGGTGGCACTACCTATTCTATATGACATGTTATCATGACATGTTCACATCCAAAAACACAACATATAGAAAATTTAAATAATCTCAATTCATGGTTTTCCTAATAAAAAATATTAACCCTAAGCCTAATCTTCATTGGGCTTCATGTCAATATCTTCTTCTCTTGGATTTATCTTTGTTGATGGCCTTGGCTAATATGGACTTTAAATTTATTATTGGTCCAAATTTTTAATTTTAAAGAAATTAAAATAAAATTTTAAATAAAAATTTTGGACAAAAAATAAACTTAATTTATTTAAACTATATCCGTACATTTTAATCCATTAAGCCCAAATTTTATTGGACTTAAAACTAGGATTTACCAAGACCAAAAACTGTTTCTGAACTTAAATGTATAATAGTATACTTATTTTACCCAAATGAAATTATGCAGAACTATAAAGACCTGAGTGATATTTACCACTGAAAAACCCCTAACTCCATTCTTTTCTTCTCCGCCGCCACCAACGAACGCAGATTTTCCGTGCGTGTCTCTTCTCCGGCAAAACTCGCCGCTGTCGGGCCAGAACAGCTGCTGCTGCCCCGAGAGGCCTGCTGCTGCTGCCGCCGCCGCGCGCTGCCTGCTGCTTCTGACCGAGACCGGCGCGCTGTTTGCGGGATTTGCTGATGTTGCGCGAGCCACGCGTGCAACCTGCTGCTGCGCGCGCTCGGGC